>JAOTAY010000190.1:24659413-24714093 GCA_025629805.1 Erythroxylum baracoense
AAATTGATGACGAGTTGATCATACGAATCTGGTAGACTTTGGAGTAGAAGTTCCGCACGTTCACTTATCTCTATTGTGTGCCCCATTGATGTGAGTTAGGAAAATAAAGTATTTAAAATATTTAAGTGCTCCGTCACCAAAGTGGATTCCGCTATGTGTAAAGTGTATCGTTTCCTCTTCAGAAAAACTTTGTTGTGGAGTGATTTGGCCTCGTACAATTTTATGAGATGATCCTAAATCTCTTTTGCCGTCTTCTTCTCCTCTATGCTTGATAACACCCCATTTGCTAGTGCCAGATGAAGATTTGCAATAACATTCCCATTCATCTCATTCCACTTTTCATCTGTGACTCCAGTTAGCTGTTCACTAATGGCCACCAGACAATTATCTTTCCTCAAGATACCCTTCATCTTCAACTTTCACAATGAGAAATTATTTCCATTGAACTTTTCAATCTTAAATTTTGTTGCCATTACTTCTATCATGAATAGAATTTAGCTCCTACAATTTCACGTGAATAGTACTTTTATGTATGAACAGTATCTGTATATGTGAATAGTACTGTATGCGTATTTATAAATAGTACCATACACGTGAATAGTATTGTATACTTGAATTACAGTAACTACATAGTTTAATGCAAAAATAAATGCATGAACAATTGTCACCTTTTGTGGTTACTATTTACCAACTTTCACTGTGCTCACCCGAATTCCGAACGGATTAAGCCAAAAAATTAGTCGTAATTTTCTCGCCTCGCTCTGATACCACTTGTTGTGAAAATCGACCGGATTAAGACAGGTTCACAGTTAAATAGGATTGAAGGAATAGTAATGAACACACAGATTTATGTAAAAAAACTCCTAAATCAGGGTAAAAATCATGGGCAAGGATAGAAGAATTTTACTACTAAGAAAATTGGAGAATTATAAGGAGGATACTATACTCACAAAAATACACAGAATATTTTTGTGTCTCTCTCTCTTTTTTCTCTCACCTCTCATCTCTCTTTCTTTTGTTCTACTCATATATCTCTCTTTATTCATCTCCTAACATATTTGACAAACTCAATCTCAATTAGCTACTATAGAATATTAATAACCAAATTTATATTAAATAATGAACCATCTCTATTGTTATATCATTATTATATTTTTCAATTTAACACTTTTAATTAATTTACTTTGATTCGGTCAAAGGCATGGGATGCATACCAAAGAAGTTAAGATGGATTGTTTGGCTTCCTAATCCCTGAATGGAATTGCAGCTCAGTTTCCTTGACCTACTCTGTTATGATCGAACCTTTAAATAAGATTCTTGACCTATTTGGGACATAACGACCTTTTCACATGAATACATAAAAACAAGGATATGGAGCTAATGCAATACTTTAGAGTGTTTTTGTATTGTGAAAATGGAATAACCCTACCCTACTAAGTTTTTGGAATGTTGTATGCATTCTAGTGAGAATGTATTATGATTTGTGAAGATATTCTAGCCTTAAAGAGGTGCAAGATCTTTTTAGGGTTCTTATGGATTTACAAGGAATAGGTGTTTTATATCTTCTAATTGTCAAATTGAAAAAAAAGGACCGATGAAAAATGTTATGGATATTTTTCCCATCATTGAAAAATGACATTATGATTAAAAATGCCATAGTTACAAACAATGGAAAGTAAAGTTGTCTTTCCATCAATGATGACTACATGATAATGCGTATACAAAGAAGGCCAATTTTCAAATTGGCCTTGGTTGCTTCCTTCTCCCTTTTCATGGTTTCATAAAAATAACCCATTATTACCTTCTTATCGATATCAGCCAAATAAAGTACTCTCACCAAAGGCTAACAAATTCGGACGACAATTTAATTTGGGATCAAAATCTATGATCTTCCAATATAATTTTAGAAACCTCCAATCTAGCATTAAACCTAACATGCTGAAATATAACTCACTTATCACTTGAAAGCATTTGTCTCAACTCCTTCTTTGTTAGAACAAAACACTAAAGTGATAAGAAATTAATCACAAATCTTGTAATAATAGGATAACAAAAATTTCTACCATTGGCAAAATCCTTTCTCATTAAGTTTAGGACTCATGCACGATTGTAAATGAACTTGGTCACTTTCTTTGCTTTCTGTACAACTTCATTAATGATAGGAAAGTATATACCATCTCCTATAATAACAACACAAGGAGTGCAATAAAAAGAATTTAACATGTTTTATAATCTTTTTCCAGCTACTTTGCAAGCTGGATCATTGTCAATAATTAATTGAATAATGTTTTCTAGTCCAACTTCGTTTATAACTTTATCAAATATCTGAAATAGAGAATTGACATTTCTAACAAGGTCAGATGCATTAGTAGACTTTAAAAAAATTGTCCCTTTAGTGGAATAAACCAAAAAAACTAATAATAGACTCTTATCTTCTATTTGTCCAACCATTACATATAATTGAACACTCATAAGTTGCCTAAGTCATTCTTCCTTTATTGAAATAACTAGTTATTTCATGAACAAAACTGCTCAGAAGTTTACCTCTGCAGTCATTAATTGAAAGAACTATATATCCTGGACTATAAAAGGCAATAACATCTACCATAGGCTATTAATAATAAGACTGAACAATATTAAATGATATACCTGAATAATAAAACTATCTACCCATTGCCACGTCCACTTTGTGAGTCGCTTCTTTAGATTGTAAGGCATTATAAATTGAAAGCAGAGCTCCAGAAGTTGTTCGTGGTGCAAAAAAGTCAGATACCTGTTTCTCTTTTTATAACATCAAGTTCAACATTCTCTTCTTATTGGGTAGGAAAAACGCTTTCAACATCCCCTCTATCATTCTAACCATTGGAAAAAGAACTTCTACTGCCAATTTCGTTTTTCAGTATTTGCCTTCTATCTTTCTTATATTGATACGCTTTAAACAAAGTTTTCATTTGTCATTTCACGTTATGACTCACTTTCTTACAAAAGTCCACATCACCTTTAATCTTATCCATATGCTTGTTTTAATCTGATAATTATCCCACCTTTCAAATGCTTGTTTCGATAAAAATAAATGATATGATTCTTTATTCCAGGAACCAATTTAACATGGCCTATGTTGGATCATTGAATCTTCCTGAAGCAACTAAATTAGCATGAGTAGTTTAACTTTTCTCCATTTATCTGTAAAAATAAATGAAGATATATGTCAAAATTAAATAATAACTTCAAATCGAAATTGTTGTTCTTCGAACTTAATGTCATTATCAACTATTATTACAAAATGTATATTGTTCAAGTCAAAACAAATGTAAAAGTAATATTAGAATTTTAAAAATATAAATAAATCTTATACAACTCATTTTGTATGAATACATAATTCAACCATAAACTCACAACTATAACCTATTTTATTTGATTACATAATTCAATCATAAATTCACAACT
Source organism: Erythroxylum baracoense (assembly GCA_025629805.1). Lineage (NCBI taxonomy): Eukaryota > Viridiplantae > Streptophyta > Magnoliopsida > Malpighiales > Erythroxylaceae > Erythroxylum > Erythroxylum baracoense. Next base: position 24,662,861 of record JAOTAY010000190.1, read on the forward strand.
ATAACTCATTTTGTGTAATTACATAATTCAAACATAAACTTACAGCTATAACTAATTTTGTGCAATCACATAATTCAATTAGTAAAGGTTACTCCTTTGTGATCAAAAGGTCACAAGTTTGAGTCACAGAAATTGTCTCTTTGTAAAATGCAAAGGGAAGATTGTCTACAATTGATGTTCCTCCCCCAACCCTCACAAAGCAGAGAGCCTTATGCACTGGGGTTGTTGTTGTTGTATATAATTCAACATAAAGTAACCAATTTTGTATGATTACACAATTCTATTTGTAATATATAACCCATTTTATGAAAACTATTATGTGACAATATATAACTCATTTTTGTGCACAAAATAAACAAACCAAAACATTCAAATAAGCAAGCACTAATATCATTATTTTGCCTTCTTCACTAATTTTTCATTCACCAATTTTAATCAACATTATTACTAAATTGTAATTTTAATATGAAAATATTTCATTCATCAATCTTAAATACTAGATAACATTACTCACAATTGTCAATTGTACATACTACACAATTCAAGTTCAAGATAAGTCAAATAGCCATTTTGTGCACAAAATAAACAATACAAAACAGTCAAATAACAAAGCATTATTATCATCATTTTTCCTTTTTCACCAATTTTAATCAACACAGCTATTGAAATATCAATTTTAATTTAGCAATCTTTTATTTACCTATTTTAGTCAACATTCTTACTCAAATCCATATAACATTGCTCATAATAGTCAACTCTACACACTGCATGATTTAAGTTCAACACAAGTCAATATTGAAAAAATATATGGAGAAGCTCTTTCGGAAACATGGATGGCATTTGGAAACCTTGAACCTTTGAGGCTACTTGAGTACATTGACAATAACAGGATGAGACTACGGTTGATGATCGCTAGGTACAGTGAAATGATAGGAGGAGAGGACGATTAACGTTGGCAAGTTACAGTGTAAAGTGGAAGATGCGTTGGCTGTGGATTGTAGGGTGCAAGATGCAAGATACTAATGGTTCCAACGGATTGTAATGGCTGCAACAAAATGAGTAGTGACACAAATGACAATAGTGACTATGAGAGAGGAGAGTAGGTAAAAGATGCAAGACAATGACAAACTATTAGTTGGGGGGTATCACGTAATTAGCTTCTAGGTTTAAATATTTTGAAATTTTCAATTTAGTCTGAAAATGTTTTAATTTTTTTCAGTTAAGACCAGTAACTTATTGGTATATTGGTGTTTTTTAAATTAAGACCGATAACTTGCTAGTATTTTAGTACCAACTGATACTAACCATTGTTATGAAACAAGTATTGTACCGTTTTTTGCCAGTATGGTACGATACTTACATCATTGATGACGAATGAAGAACAAGTATTGATGATTTGATGATGTGTAAACAATATATATTTAAAATTATAATTATAATTTTAACTACTACTTTATACCCTTCAACTAATTAGTTATTGTAGTTTAGTGATATAATTATTTTAAAAAATTATTTATCTTATGCATATTTATTTAACTAGTTGATGTATAAGATAAAGTCTATGAGATAAATGTATATTTCAAATAAAATTATAACGAAATCATAATTATGATATTAATGTTGCATTTATGCATTATCCTGAAATTATTCCTAGTCATTATTTTATTAAGATTGGACATTAATATAATATAAAAAGACTAGAACACTTTATATTTCTTCCTCAAGAAGGAAGTAATTGATTTATAAATAAAGTATAAAGATACTTAAATAAACATGTTGGTTCTTATTAAAGAACAAGTTTACTGAACTGATCTCATATAAGAATTCTATTTGGAGCATTACTTGAATGTCTATAAAAACTCTTATTGTGATGATTATATAAGTGATCATTTAACTTGAGTCTCCAAAGCATCTCGTATAGGGATTGCTAACTTTTTATACTACTTATAGCCTATTTTAGTCAAGGATAACTCAACCCGTAATTATTAAATATAATAGAAATTATATGAAAGTATATGAGTAATCAATATATAATTCATCACCCTAAAGTGATTAAAGAAAATTTTCTCAATTAATGTTGATTCGAAAAATCATTGGCTAAACACTTTGAGTATACTTAGTGTCATATATTATGATAGTAGCTACATATATTTATAAGACATGAATCAAATGTCACATATTTCGAGACACAATCATATAATAATAGCTACGCACATTTACAAAGACAAAAAAACAAGTGTCACATATTTTAAAATGCATGTTTCTAATAACATTTACACACATTAGCTAAGATATAAGCCAAGTGTCATGCTTTTAAGATGTAGGCCTATAATAGCAGTTGTGCACCATTTTCTTAAAACAAACCAAATGTTGAGCGATAAGTGTTAACTAAGTTATGTTTTTAGTATGATTTAGGAATATCTTGCTTATGGTTGGATGATTTTTTTAGGATTTGATATTTAATTTGACTTATATATTATTTTTAGGCTTTGTTTTAGCTCCTTAATAAAGAAGGAACAAATTCAAACAAGTTAGAGTCAAGTTAAAGCAAGTTTTAGGTGATTTTAGAGGAAAATGGTTTAAAACACAAAACTATATTGTATACCAAGGAATATGATTCTATGTTTTAGATATGTATTAGCGTTGTTCTTTTATATATAAATCCTAGTTTTCTATTAGAGTAAGGAACACAGATCCAACAAAAATTTGTATTAAACTCGTGCTTATTGAAATATTTTGAAATCCTGGGGTTTGAATATAAAAGAGAGAGAAATATGAAGGAGATAAGAACGGAGTTGACAAAACATCATTAAAGACATGAATTGGAGCATCTTTAGCCAAAACTGAAGCAAATTTAGAGAGAAAAGAACATATTTCCATTAAGACTTAAGTCAAGACTTTAAGATTTCAAGATTATAAGATTGACTTCTTTTATTTTTTGATATTTCTTAGGTGTTGTCGGTTTTATTTATCTTAGTATGAATTAAATTAGGATAGATCTAGATGAGATGAACCCTATAACTATTTGTTTGGACTAATTATTTGATTTAATAAAAGACTCAAATTTTATTCCAAATTATTTATGATTACTTAATAAGATTAAATTAAAATATGCTAGCATTTTGATTCAATTTCAGATTTCATATATAAGGATTAAGAAATTATATGTATGAATAAATTATAGCATAGATAATAAGGGTTATACGGAATCCTAGAGATAAGACTATATAAATCTTCTAGGTTAGAATCAAATCTAATAATGAAATTTATAGAACAAGTTAATGTGTTCTTAAGAATTTTGATTAGAAAAAGATTTCAATCAATCAACTTATGGATATGAGTTATATTTCTTGAGAAATAATATGGTTACTACTTTATAATTTCTACCAGTCTAAGAAACTAGAGTTAATAGTTGAATTAAGATAAATTTAACATAGAAAGGTTCTGGAAGGATTCTACATATAGATATTATTCATCAACTGATTGTTTCAGTTTTGTTTACTACTTTGGTTTGTTACTTAGATTAGTAATTTTAGTTTAGCTAATAATTTCTTTTAAATCAATCGTTTGTTTTATTACATTAGATAATAAAAAGATAATTATTACTAATACTTGTAATATTTATAGGAATGATACTAGTATTCACCTAGACTATATTATAAGAATAGTAGGTGCACTTACCTAGTTAATCTTTAGTACAATTTTGAACATACCCATCATTATGCATTAAAGGACATACCCCTTTACTAATAAATATCCATATTTTCCTAAGGTCCTACACTTGATATTCAAATCTACATTTAAAATTAAACTTTACACATACACAGATACACATATATAGACAGACACACAGACACAGACACAGACACACAGACACACACATGCATACAACCCTGTAATGAATGTTTGAGAAAGTTTACAATTATTAAATTAAAATAGCAAATAGAACACAGATCTAGACAAATCATAACGCTAAAAGTAACCTCTCCATTACATAAAAAAATACACAACCCCAATGGTCAATAAAAGCATAAAAAAAACACATACACCTTATACTAATAGGGGAGAAAATCAATTCCTAAAGGAAACCTTGTAGCCAGTTAGGGAAGCTTTAGGTGTTGAATGTCTTAGAGCATAATTGTGAACTCATCATTTACAAACTCATCTTTAGGGTCCCCCTAAAAAATGTTACCTTCAACTAGAAGATCCTATAACAGAAGATTATCAAAATTCAGGTTTAAGCGTTGAACCTCCAACAATTTATGAAATTCAATGAAGCTTTTTATAAAAGAATCCATTATCTTATGATAATTCATTGATTCAAATGTTTTACTTTTTAAAAGTTTCGATAAATCTATACCTTATGATTAATAATAGCTTAAACTTTGAAGGCTTCTTATAAAATATCTTTTGTGACATAGAACTTTTTGAAATTGCTCTGAACCATCTCAAGATCATGCTTAAGCTTTATCACCTCTCTCTCCCTCTCTTCTTTCTCTACCTATAGCTCTATGAAGGATTTGGTCAACATATCATTATCTATGAAAAATTGATCTTATGTCCAATTTGACAGCTAAAAGTCCATTGTTGTCGTTTTGATGCATATAAAAATAAGCTTAAGGCTTACGAAAATATTACTTAGATAAATTTGCTAAATGTAAAAGCATTGAAATATTAATTAGCATTAGCCTACCTTCACTATTTAGATTTGAAAAACAGTCAAGTAATTTCCCATACGCCCTCAATGAGATAATTATGATCTCTAAGGAGAAGTCCACTCTAGATATGTGAACCAATGCTATTTGCCTCAATTATAAAGTCAATCGTTTCAACATTGTAGTTAGGGTAGTAGATGTCATTTGTGGTTGACTTTCCAACTAAAAGCTAGGTTACAATATGTATAAGAGTTGTTATAACCACTTCCCTTAGAGATTTGATTGAAGTTACAGTACTAGCTGACTCCACAGGGATAACCACTTGGTATATAGTTATGATCCTTTCTTTTATTTACTAGTTTAGTATTATTATCACCTTTTTTTATTGACCTTATTTATGAGCTTGATTAGATTCATATCTGTAACTATGAGAAATTAAAGTAGTTAGAGACTTGGAAAAAACTATTTAGAGAGGAAAATAATCATACATGTTTCTTCATTCGAATTGTCAACACATTAAGTGAACTTCTTCCTCTAACATCACATCCTTAGAGAGAAAAAAAACTCTTTATTTAAGAGAATCCTCACTTGATCTTCTAGCAATGTGTGATCTTTATACGTCTTATTGAAAAAAGGATTTGTCTCACCTAATATAGACCTTAAATTACACCTACTCACATCTTAAAAACTTAAAAAAATCTTTTACTCATTGGCACTTTAGGAGACACTAACAATATCATCTAAGGCCTATAATTAAGGATGAGCCATTTATAGTAATTCTCAATAGGTCTGAGTTGATGCATATATTGAAAAAGTGTTGTTGATAGTTGTATGCCTAATAAGTGTGAGTGAAATAAGCTAAGTGCAAGCTTGGGCCATCAATGATTTTGTGTACCACGTTATGGAACAAAAGTCTTATCCCATTTATGAAGCTATTGAATTAAGCACCAATCTCCCCAAGATTCAAATATTATACCTTCTTTGAGTCAGCTGTTTCATAATTTAAATATAGTGAGGGATGTTAAACTTAGATAATTAGTCTTTAAAATCAACAAGTCTTAATCTTTTTGCATCCTTCTCAATCACAAAGCAATCGATGCTCCTCAACAATAATTTGGTGGCCAACAACCACTCCTCAATACCTCTAAACCTCCTAGATTTTGAAATAAACCCTAGATTGGGTCCTCTAAAAAGACCTAAAGCTATTAATGAACTTATTGCTTAAACCATTGCACTAGGATTGATAATATACCTAATGCAAGGATAAAATTGGGCTTAAGGCTCTCTCGCTTAAGACAAAAATAATTAAAGGTATGATTTGTACCTTAACGTTTTACAAAAATTTTAAATAGATTTCTACCATTATCTCTAGTACCATTATGCACACTAACATTAGTAAACTAGTACTCATTGCATCCAAAAATTACTAAAATATTATTCATTATACTATAAAAGTGGTATCAGAGATAATGATAAGAGTTTGTTTAGACATTTTGTGAAACGTTAAGTTGAAAGTCGCTCCATTAGCCAATATTTAAAGAAATTATTCTTAGTATATTAGCATCTAGTAAGTCCAAATTACCTAGTTGTCACCTGATATAGACTAAATTTATGATTAATATTCTAAAAACTATTAAAAACTTAACTTAATTAAGATTTAGGAAGTTAATAATACTATTTTAAAAATGTTAAAAATATAATATAATACCATAATAACAGTAATGACTAACTTAAAATTTTTAAAAATAATATTAAGTGGCAATCTTTACCTTTTGCCTTTAACCAACTTCAAGCAGGTTACATGGTTATCTCACTCATTTTTTAAGTGGCAAATGAACCTTTGCGAGGGGTTTACATATGACTAAGCAACTAATCGTATTAATGTGGGATTGATGACGTATCAATGTGGGATTAAAGATCATAACTGCGAGACATTCCTACTTCCTGATACCTCCTACCTAAAAGTTTTTATTAAATTTCATATTTCTTGTGTAGTTAATGTTGGATATTTTTGACATTTCTCATAAAGTTGGACAATATTTAATTGCATTTTCCAGTTTTTAATAGCTTATCAGTTAAGTTACATAATCTGATTTGTATAAAGATCATAAAGTGACCCAATAAATGATCTAAGTTGATAGGTTGAAGTGCAGGAAAAAAATAGATCCCAATCAGTGTGGACGAGACCTATATCGGTGATAGGAAAGCCCGATATAGAAGCTATATATAAAGGTTAAGATCTCCTATAGTTGCTCATGTCATTTGTTAGCATAAGGATTCTCTGACCCGTTAAGAGAGCTTACATTTTGAGAAAATTGTAGAAAGGCTATGCTGTGTCCCGATGAGTAGTTCTCGTGAAGACGGCGGTAGATTCATGCTCATTACGGCCTCGAAAAGCTTGTTTGAAGTTATGGAACCGAAATCAAGTATTTTATGCATTTCTTTGATTATTTTCCTTTTACGTTTAATCCAGGATACGTAATTAAGTCCTCGTTACATGTTATAGTTAATGTACGATAGCTAGAGTTTTCACACTTATCATCTGCATCCCTGAATAAGAGGAACTGTGAGACTTCAAACGTCTGGTATGTTCGAATTTCAGGTTTTGAAGAAATATCTGTATCTTCTTTGAAAAGATATAGGAGTAACCTATACTTACTTGACAGCTCATCACTGTACTTGACTGATAGTCTAACCCATTACTTAGCAGGACAAAACCTACATCCCACAACCAACTCACCCAAACCTTGCAACAATTATCTTGCAAGCCATTCTAGCTCCACCCACTCTACTATCGATACCGGACATCCCCTGTCTTCCTTTAAAATGGTTAATGAATCCAAGTGTGTATGTTGAACCCTTCCCTATATAAAGAAGGGTACACATTCGAGAAAAGAGTAGTGCATCTCTATAGCTTTAGGTTTCTACCAATTTATGTATCGGAGTGCTTTGTCCAGAGAGAATTCTGAAACTGTTTGTTGTTTTAAAGATCAACGTGTAGGAGATTGATGCATACTTTGTTCAAAAACTAAAAGCTTATTAGATTGAAGGAATTCCATCACTCAAAAAGATGGTCCTAATTATGAGAGAATCTAGTTTCATATAACTTTCTTTTTGTCGGGAAAAGATTACCTATTTCTAAAGCCTTTCGAAGATTGATCGTCTTTGTCGTAACTTTATTTAGGGTAGCACAGCGGAGCATAGGAAGGCCTACTTGATTAATTGGTTGACTGTCACTACAAATCGGGATGCTGGGGGGTCGGAGTTCGGTGACTGTCTAAGATGAACGAGGCTTTGCTAGCAAAAATATGTTGGGGGATGATTCATGACAGAGAGGCCCTTTGGGCATAAGTTTTGGCACGGAAGTATAACAAGGGTGACAGTATCATGCTAAGTTTCACCCCAAGGCATAACTCCTCGTGGCTATGGCGGGCTTTACGTTCAGTTTGGTTGAAAATCTTGGGGACAGTAGGATGGCATATTGGAGATGAGACCGAGGTCAATTTCTGGCATGACAACTGGGTTCCCAATCTTAGCGTTCTATTCCATCTTACTATTGGGGCCAACTTGGGACCCCCTAATGAAGGACGTGTGAACAGCTACGTCACCACAGATGGAGGATGGGACTGGCCGAAGTTTGCTGATCGTATACCTGCTTCTGCTATGCTTTGTATTGCTGTTATTCCGGCCCCATGTCCGGATCAGGATTATGATTTTCCAAGGTGGCTAGCTGATTCCCATGGACGATTCTCAGTAAGGTCAGCTTACTCCTTCCTTAACTCTTATACTGTTGGTTTGATTGATTTAAAATGGAGGCTAGTTTGGAGATGGCAAGGGCCTCACTTTGCATGGGAGACTTCTAACGAATGAAGAAAGATTTAGGCGGGGGCTTAGCTCGGATGGGTTATGTTAGCGATGCCATATTCACAATGAGTCGATTCTTCATACACTACGGGATTGCCCGACTTTTCGTGTTATTTGGATGTAGTTCGTTCCGGCCCCACAGAGGGAAGGCTTCTTCAATTCAAGTCTAGACTAGTGGCTTACTCGGAACCTATCAAATGATTGTGCTCAGGGAGTCCATGTCTCATGGGCGCTGCTTTTTGGTACCACTTGCTGGATATTTTGGAAGGGACGAAATCGGGAGCTATTTGGGGATGGCGGTGCAGCCGATAATACCACAAAGGGGGGCATATTCCGGTTGGCTTCTTCTTACGCTCGAGCTCTAGCTAGTACTAGGCAAGATCATATACAGGTCGGGAAGGGGTGGAGGGAAATTGGTTAGTCTTTTTCGGACACGGGTTGGTGCAAACTGAATACTGATGGTGCCACTAAGGGCAATCCTGGTCTAGCTGGTATGGGAGGATTGATACGTGATGAGAGGGGGTCATGGGTTGGTGGCTTTGTTTATAATGTCAGATATGCCACGTCGTTAGCAGCTGAGTTGTGGGCGGTCAAGTTAGGCCTAGAGTTAGCATGACAGGAGGGGATCAGGAGGATGGTACTCGAACTAGACTTGGAGGTGGCTGTGACGCTCTTACAGTCGGATTCTCCACATGGAAGTAACAATGACGCTTTGGTGATGGATATTAGAAGCCTCCTGCGCAAGGACTGGACAGTGGTGCTCTGACATATATACCGAGAGGGGAACACATATATTGATTGGTTGGTAAATTATGCGCTTAATTTTGACCTGGGTTGTTACCAGCTTGTTCATTGCCCAACTGGGCTAACCTATTCCTTGTATGGGGATGCTATGGGCGTCACCATGTCCCGATTGTGCTTTGTGTAGTTTTATTTTATTTTTAATGCTATGAGCTAATACCCCTCTTTTTACCCAAAAAAAAAAAAAGAAAAAGAAAAAGCCTTTTCCACTTTGTTATTATTGAAATCCATCCTTCCAATAAGCACAAGCTTTTGGAACAGTGATTTTAACCGCTTTTTGTCTACTGAAAAGCTATCAATATTGGAAGCTTACCTGTCAACAATTGTATATGTGATGGTTATTGATATGTGTAGAAATTGATTTTTAATTGCAACATTCAAAGACAAATCTTCTCTTTAAATGTACGCAAGATGACATAGTGAAAGTTAGAATGACTTGAAGTACAGATTTGAATGATCAACGATGGAATCTTAATATCCCTTAACTCTTACATACAAGAGAATAATATGTCAAGCAGAACCTGGTCTATGTCACGTCGCCCTGCCTTGTACCATGGCTCCGTTTTGAGATTCTATTTTATAGTTTAAAACAGAGAAAAAGAGAAAAAACATGAAAATTGACTCTTAATTTTTTGTCATTTGAAATTCAAGCTTACACCGTAACTTGGGGACTTGCTAAATTTTCTTTAGGTTATTGGTGTAAATTTAGCGGATGAGAATTTCTTAGTAGAGCACCTGTTACTGACGTAATCTTTATCAGTCATTGATTGAGGAAACGATAAAAAGATTTTAAGCTATTTAACAGAAATTTACTCTTCAAAGTTGTCATCACAAGACACTCGTGTAAGTTTGCTTTTTTCCTTTTTACTGTTGACGTTGATTTATTAAAAACAACACATTAACATATAAAATATGTGCATGATGCACGAGCTACACTCTGATATGTTTTCCAGGAGCATCATATTACACATTACGTGGTGTTAAGCATCGCTATTTGTGCCTTTTCCATGACAATATCTTTATTCTGTACAATTTGGATTGAAGTTTATCCTCCTTTTTGTGTTCTTTGACATCTGCTCGCCCAGAAAGTCAACTGGAAAGACAAAGTGTTTGCCAGGCAATAGGAAGTTGGAAGTGAAAGGAGAAAGTAGCTAGGGAAGGGGGCGTCACTAGGAGGAATAAAGTGAACAATGAGTGTACACCCAACCCTTGCTAAGTCCACTTCTGAGAACTTTCTCTTATGCTAACGATGGCTAAGGAGAAACTAATAAATCAAAGCTTTGCTCCCATTATCAAAGACTTCCAACAGCAATATATGATTACCAGACAAAGCATTGGGTTCTTGTTATGTCGGTTGAAAAAGGAAAGGCGTATGTATGTATAGATAAAAGAAAAGAGTAGGAGCAATGATTAATCTGTTGGATTTTTTATAAAGCAAGCACAGAGGTCTAAATCCTACACCCACTTGTATATCTCTTTAAAGCAACAGCTCACTCCACGTGATTCGGAGCACCTAAAGAAAAATCCGGTTATAGGAATCAATATTTAACACACATGCCACGCTTACCAAGTAAAATTTACAAGGTAATAGATTGAAAGTAAATTAGTATTAAAAATGTAGCTTCTTTTAAATTATTATTTTTACAAATATACGAATAACGAGTAATTATTATTATCATTAGTGCGACAAAATGTTTTAACTTAATTGTTTTAAAATTTTTTGAATAAACATATAATTATTCAAATAAGAATTTTATTAGTCTTTCTAGTCTACTTGGCTCGTTGGTTTGTTAGCTATGATTAATTGAAACTGTTGTTTTCACCTCCCAAAGTAAACACTTAGAAAAGAAGATTAATTGGTTAAGTCATGAAATAGGACAAACGTTTTACGTGTTATTGCTTTAAATCACAATCTTTAAACGTTAAGTCTATTTACCTGCGACTCCCCCGCTGAAAAAATGAAAAAGGAAAAATATGTGGTGTTCTAAATTGGATTTGTAAGTAATGAAGACGTCGAAAGGAATGTTGATGAAAATCATAGTAAGCCGGCTTCTCTAATCCTTAACCCCATACCTATGAGTGAAAACCTTGATCATTCATGATAGCTTGAAACGAACCACACATTTCAATTAGAACACTCGTTTTTTTTTTTTTTTAATTTTAAATGTATCGACGACAACATATACGAAAACAGTGAATCGTTCAAATTTTAAACAGCTAGCTCCGTCGTTCTTAAGCATTAGTGGAATTAGTTTAGATACAAATAAAACTTACATGTCTATCGGTAGGGAAGAAGAAAGGCTTATTCAACAGGTTCTTCGAATTCAATAAGCAGGCAGTAGAAGCGAGAGCTTCTTGTACATAAAGTGATAAGGAGCTCTGACAAAAACTTCATACAATAATTCAAACCCTCGTACACCCAAAACCTAAAGCTAGGAATGAACCATAGCAAGCAAAAATGGGCGTCTCAACTCAGAATATTTCTGATTTATTCTACACTTAGCCAGTGTAATTGGATAAGTGAGTGCAGGATAAACAGACGATGGACACAGCCTAAGTCAAACAATTTAACATTCAAACAAGTGACTAAAGGGACAGATGTTCACTGATCATTTCTTCACTGTTGCAGACTTGATGATGTCAACGAACTCCGGCTAACATAGGAAAAACATAGTAAGAGTGAGCCAACACTGTGGGAGGTAGAATGCAAACAAGAAAGTCAAAAGTTGTTATGAATAAGACATCCACCTTCAAAGAAGCTCCACCAACCAAAAATCCATCAACATCTGCTTGTCCGGCCAACTCCTTGCAGTTTGCTCCATTCACGGAACCTACAGTTGCCAGAGTTCGATTAGAAAGAAGAATTTGTCACCAAGCAACGTTACCCAGAGGAGAAGATAAGGATTTGGATAATTCTGAAAGCAAAGTATGTGACTGTGGTACCATCTAATAAAATATACCTCCATAGATAATTCTAGTTGATGAAGCCACCTCAGCACCAACATTGTCATGAAGCCATTTCCTCAACTCAGCATGGACCTGTTATATGAATCCAACAAATCTTGGTAAAAATGTTAAATAGAGTTGTCTACACCAGATAATGGAAAAATCACGTGATGCATCTCTTGACCAGATAATTAAAAAAATGAAAGAAAGAGAATGTGTGCATATCCATGCATTTAAGTGACAAAACTACAGGTTTCATTAAAATGCAATGTGCTCACACGGATGGCACCACGATACATATGCACACAAATCTGAGCTCACAAAAAACAAGATACACATTACCCCGCAGAATTGAAGAGAAGTAATACAAGTTTGCAGCAATAAGTAACTTCATACTTACTTCTTGAGCCTGAGCAGGAGTTGCAACCTTTCCAGTACCAATGGCCCAGACTGGCTCATAAGCCAAAACGATATTTGCCCAGTTTGTTATGTTATCTGCATAGGGAACTAACATATCAGTTTTCACTAAAAATACGAGTAAAAGGGAACTGGGAAGAAGTAGATTAGTAAATTCTGTCATATAAGGACAACACTTCTAAGAGTACCCATAGAGGAGGAAAGCCAGTTATCTACTAATGCAGGGTAGAATCTATAAAAAATCTTCTTAGACTATTCCATATATATCCATGAGATCAAACAGTAGCAATGCTTATAGCATTCAAGAATTGTGGTGTTGGGGAATTTGAATGTCAACAATGCTCAAGTACCTGCAATTGCTTTTGTTTGTGCAGCAACAACGGTCATTGTGGACCCTGATTCTCTCTGCTCTAGTGTCTCCCCAATACAAGCAATCACCTTCAAGCCTTGAGAAAGAGCATATGCAACTTTATCTCCAACAAACTGGATACATAGGCAGAGTGAATAAACTTGACAAATATTACTGTAAAGGATGGCTCGAGAATGAATAACAAGAAGTAGATGAATTTGCTAATGAGCATTTATCTATAGGAAATAAAGTGTGCCTACTCTAATGTGACAAAGCCTACCTCATTTGACTCATTCAAAAGAGCTCTTCTTTCAGAATGGCCGAGAATAACCCATGGGATGTCCAAGTTCACCAGCATCTCAGCACTGTGCATAAAAGATACATCCCAAATATTGGAGATATAAACCAATGACTTATCCAATATATTAAACAGGGTCAATAATGATATGAAAAAAGGAGCAAAAACTGTCAAACTAATTTTTTGTCCCCTTAAAAGTACCAAATACTTGGAGCCAAGCATCAACATTTTTTAATGTAATTGCTATTGTGAATTGATTATATAGCCTTGTTTTTACATCTCCTTAAATGAGATGAACTTGCCCGTCCCATAAGAAACATTGTGAACATAAATAAAGGCACCTAGAAAGCAGTGAAGCAAATGCAAAATGGTCCACATTAAGTCCAACATCTTAGCAAAATAAGAAAGCTCACTTGCTAATATTTGACTTACTATTTGTGAACTAACAATCAGTAGATCATATTCAAGCATACCTGACCTCTCCTGTAAAAGCACCACCTTTGCGTACCCAACAGTTTTGTGCCGCAACATGGAAGTCAGATCTCAACAAATTCTTTACCAGAGGAAGAAATACAAACGGAGGGCTTACAACCACCTCTGTAACAAAGAAGAAAGACAATCCAGCCATCAAATACTAGAACAGAAGCATAAATTAAGTTCTAATTCGTGGAAACATGCACACACACAAAGATGAAACATTATCTAAAGGAAATACTAATACACAAACAGATACTTGACAAAAAATCACCACGTATACTAAATGAACTAATTTTTTATTTTTTTGAAACCAACAAATAAAATAAACACAAGTCAAGGTCTTAAGTAAAGCTGATTTAGTTGCTTAGAAATTACATTCACATAAAAGCCTAACAAAAATAAGAATCCTTCATTACAGCTTCTTATTGCTCCAAAACTTCAGACTCTAATAAAAATTCAATTCCAAGAACATTTGCCTTTGAAAATATCACTAATATCGCTGAAATTCAAAACCGAAGATGCCTGTGGAAAATTTTAAAAAAAAATTTGCAATACTTGAAATTGAGTGATTCAAACATAACAATAATATATTCAAACAACTATTCTCTCTACACAAGAAAGTCCCAAGCAATTTGAATCTATGTAACTAACAAGTAACAAAGTCATGGCACTGTATCTGAATGTGCAAGCTAAGGCTATTCCAACTCAAGCTTAATATTAACCAAACACAATAAAAGCATAGAGATCGTGAAAAGCATAAAAACACAAATAGGGCACTTAATTTGACGATCTGAAAAAGAAAAAGGATATAAAAAAAATCATACCGACAACATCCTGTGAAGGAACTTCAGCTTCTTTCAAGGTGGTGACGATCTTCTACACCTCCTCGTTGGTTCCGTTACATTTCCAGTTGCCGCCGACGAAGAACTTTCTGGCCATGATTAGCTTCTGCTAGATGTTCCAGAGCTTCGAGGCTCTTTCCACCAGTTCCTACAGGAACAACAGTCTCTCCTTACTTTGCTCTAGCATCAAGGTCGAGCGTATCCTGCTCTTGCCTGAAAGGAAGGAGAACCAGTTATAGCGTCCGGCGAAGGCGACGTTAATTTGGTCCATAAGCATCGCCTGAGAAATCATCGGCGGCAAGTGCCGAACCACCACCTTGGTCTTATCAGAGTGACCTTTCATTATCCTCAAAAACCTAAAGCGAAGAAAGAAAGAAAATCCAAACTAAAACCTTAGAACCACGAAATCCCCAAAACGGAAACAAACACAAAGACTCTCTATCTATCTAATCTGAGGCTAAAAATCAACATTTCTGTCTCTCAGTCATAAACTCAAGTCAAAGATGGTGCACAACAACAATTCCTGTACAAACTCATTTCTCTTTGCCTTCTCTGTATATTCCTTGTCAAACATGGGTGAGGGGTGAACAGTTCTTTCTGGTATATTCTTCCTCGTACATGTTCTACATTTAGTTTTAACCACAAAAAGGTGTTGAGAATCGAATGGAATTCATATAGTTCTACATTTAGTTTTAATTAAGCTTGCTTTATTAACCACAATTCATATATTAAATACAAATGGAATTCAACAACTACTCCTTTGTCCTCATACACGACTCGAAAAAATAGGAAAACGATTGGAAATAAACTACGCGTGATCTTTTAAAGAAAACAGAATATCAAACCACTACTTTGTTTTATTCCTACTTAGCAAGCTTTAACCACGTGCCCACTACATAGACTTCATGGTCTCCCTCAGAAATAATTGGAATTGCTTCGTGGCACACGTAGGGAATGCCATGGTCATGAGAATGGAAAGAAATCTTGGAGATTGAATTTAGCGTGACGTAAGAGTAGTAGGTTTGTTGACATGTGATTCAAAATTTGAATTGGTCTTCTTTAATTTATTCTTTCATTACCTAGTCAAAGTAGTGATAAATAAGTGTGATACATTTTTGTCACGTTCTCAACTTTTTTAGGCTTTTTCTGTTTTTCGTTCAGCCTATAAATATAGGCTTTCTCCATTTGTTTAATAGTGTGTTCTTTTTTTGTGAGCAATAACATTAATGTAGAGTCCTTTTTTATCTTTTTCTTATTGAAATTTCTAACAAATTTTGGTATCAGAGCTGCTTAAAATTAAGTGTACTTTTGGTTTCTATTCTTTTGGGCAAAAGGGAAACATGAGCATAAAAAAAAAAGAAAACATAAACTCAGATGGTGTCAAATGCTACTTCCTCATCTTCGCAACCGCTCTAACCAATTTTCACCGAGGAAAAGTACACTTTTTGGAGCATTAAGATGAAAACTCTCTTTATGTCTCAAGATCTTTGGGACCTCGTGGAGTATGGTTTTGTTGATTTGGTGGATCCTGATGAAGAGGAGAAAGAAAGGTTAAAAGAAAGTAAGAAGAGGGATGTTAAAGCTCTGTTTTTTATCCAACAAGCAGTCCATAAATCAATTTTTTCCAGAATCACAGCAGCAAGCACATCCTTGGAGGCCTGGCAAATATTTAAAAAGGAGTATCAAGGTTCTTCAAAGGTAATGATAGTAAAGTTACAAACCTATCGTCATGAATTTGAAACCTTATCTATGACAAATGGTGAATCGGTTCAAGCTTATTTATCTAGAGTTTCATATCTTATTAATGAAATGAATACATATGATGAAGACTTATCTGAAGAAACTATTGTTGCAAAGGTGTTAAGGAGTCCAAAGTTTGAACATATTGTTTCTGCTATTGAGGAAGCTCATGATTTGTCTGTTTATTCATTTAATGAACTAATGGGTTCTTTGCAAGCTCATGAGGAAAGGCTGCTCAGGTCACATGAAAAAAATGAAGAAAAGGCTTTTCAGGTGAAGGGGGGGTCAGGTGAAGAGGAAATGGTAGAGATGTTCTCTGGTCGTGGTCATGGCAGAGGTAGCTTTTGTGAAAGAGGTCACAATAGAGGTCGAGGCAAAAGTGGCTTTTATGAGGAGTGGCAGAATAAAATTTTCCAATGTTATTATTGCAAAAAACTAGGTCATATAGAAGCTTTTTGTTGACAAAAACAAAAGGATGAAAAGAACCAAGCAAGTTTTGCAGAAGAAGTAGAAGAAGATGATATGCTATTTATGACTTTGTTTTGTGAGAAGGAGAAATCTGATGATGTTTGGTTTTTTGATAGTGGTTGTTCCAACCACATGACAGGAGCATGTCATTTTTTTAAGGAGTTTGATGAGTCAAAAAATTTAAAGGTAACGTTAGGAGACAACAAAAGGATTCAAGTCGAAGGCAAAGGCACTGTTAGAATTAAAACAAGTCAGGGTAATGCTAAACTCTTACAAGATGTGATGCTTGTTCCAAGTTTGTCTTATAATTTGCTTAGTATTGGACAATTAATGATTGGTGGATACTCAATTTTGTTTGATGATGGGTTTTGTACAATTAAAGATTAAAAATCTGCTCAAATTGTTGCTAAGGTTCTAATGTCTAATAACAAAATGTTTCCATTGGAAGTTTCAATGGTGGAGAAGTATGCTATGGTTGTTAGAGGTGATAATGAAACTAGATTGTGGCATTTACATTATGTACATTTACACATGAATGGTTTGAAGTTATTGCAACAAAAAGAAATGGTTTTTGGATTACCGAAACTTGAGATTCTTGGTTTTTGTGAAGCTTGAGTTTATGGAAAGCAAAGTAAAAAATGTTTTCCTATTAGAAAAGCTTGGAGAGCTTCTAAATGCCTTGAGTTAGTACATGCAGATTTATGGGGACCAATGAGTACTAAATCTCTTGGTGGTAGTCAATATTTTTTGTTGTTTACAGTTGATTACAGCCGTATAAGTTAGGTATACTTCTTGGAAAATAAGTCGGAAGCTTTTGACAGATCCAAAAAATTCAAAGCACTTATTGAGAGGAAAAGTGGTCTTCTGATAAAAACATTAAGGACTGATAGGGGAGGTGAATTTGTTTCCACTAATTTCAATGTTTGTTGTGAGGAAAATGACATTTATAGGGAGCTTACAGCACCATATACACCGGAGAAAAATGGTGTAGTAGAAAGAAAAAATCGAACGGTGGTAGAGTTGACCAGAAGCATAATGAAAATGAAAGATCTTCCTACTTATTTTTGGGCTGAAGCTGTCGCAACTACAGTATACCTTCTCAGTTTATCTCCTACAAAAGCAGTTTATAATCAAACACCATTTGAGGCTTGGACAGGTAGAAGACCATCGGTAGGCCACTTAAGGGTTTACAGTTGTATAGCTTATGCTTTGGTTAAAACTCATACTTACAAGTTTAATGAAAATTTTGAGAAATATGTCTTTGTTGGTTATTGTTCTCAATCCAAAACATATAAATTGTATAACCCCATTAGTGGCAAGACTACCATCAACAGGGATGTAGTGTTTAATGAAGATGCAAATTGGGTTTGGAATGAAGAAAATGGGCAGCAACATATGGAAGTTTTGGAAGAGCATATTGCACCACCACAAGATCAAACAACAACAATTTCTAGCTCTGGAAATGACAATTCTTCCATTTCTACAAGCAATGGTTCATCATGATCAAGTTTGTCAATCGAGACTCCTCCAAGGAAATTGAGATCGCTAGAGGAAATTTATGACTCTTGTACCTTTGCTTCGTTTATTTCAGATCGTATTTATTTTGAAGAGGCTACAAAAGAAAGTGAATGGCATAAAGCCATGGAAGAGGAGATGTCATCTATTCAAAAAAATCAGACTTGGGATTTGGTAGACTTACCAAAAGGAAAAAATGCTATTGGACTCAAATGGGTGTACAGAACAAAGTATCATGCAGATGGGAGCATCCAAAAACACAAGGCGAGACTTGTTGTAAAAGGGTATTCTCAATAACAAGGTGTTCATTTCGAAGAAACTTTTTCTCCAGCAGCCTGATTTGAAACGGTAAGAACTTTCTTAGCCGTAGCTGCTCAACTGAATTGGCCAGTATACTAATTTGAAGTTAAATCTGCCTTTTTGAATGGAGATTTAGAAGAGGAAGTTTGTGTCTTACAACCTAAAGGTTTTGTTATTGATGGCAACGAAAATAAAGTTTATAGGTTGAAGAAGGCGGTTTACGGCTTAAAGCAAGCACCACGGGTATGATACTTCAAAATTGGTTCTTATTTTTAGGAGAATGGATTTAAACGAAGCGAAAATGAACATACACTTTATTTGAAGAATGGTAATGGTGATTTTTTGGTACTATGCTTATATGTTGATGATATGATCTATATGGGGTCTAATGAGTCAATTATCTCTGAATTTAAGGCTTGCATGATGAAGAAATTTGATATGACAGATTTAAGTTTATTGCATTATTTTCTTGGTCTTAAAGTGAAACAATGTGTTGATGGAGTTTTTATTTCACAAAGAAAGTATGCATTGGATCTTTTGAAGAAGTTCAATATGGTGAATTGCAAGGTAGAGGCTACGCGCATAAATGTGAATGAGAAGTTAAGTAAATATGATGGTGCTAAACTTGTGAATGCAACATATTTTACAAGTCTTGTTAGAGGCTTAAACTACCAGATATCGCTTTCACGGTTGGAGTTGTGTCTAGATTTATGCATAATCCAAGCAAGCTTCATCTCGAAGCTATGAAGAGAATTCTGAGATATGTAGTAGGAACAGTAGAGATGGGAATTTGGTACACCAAGGTATCAAACTTGAAACTAAGAGGTTTTACTGATAGTGATCATGCAGGTTCCATGGATGATCGAAAAAGCACTTCTAATACTTTGTTTAATCTTGGTTCCGGAGCCATTTCTTGGAATTCAAAGAAGCAGGAGGTAGTAGCTTTATCGACAACAGAGGCTGAATATATTGCAGCAACCGAATCAGCTTGTCAAGCAGTTTGGCTTAAGAGACTTCTTACTGATTTTGAACCAAAACAAGTTGAAGCAACAACGATATTCTGCAACAGCACATCAGCCATTGTAATGACAAAAAATCAAGCTTACCACAGCAGAACAAAGCATATCGATGTTCGTTATCACTTCATTCGAAGCCTTGTCACTAAAGGAGAAGTTGTTAAGAAATCTTGTAATGCAAAAGAACAAGTTGCTGATGTTTTAACAAAAGCACTCCCACTAGAAAAGCATGAGTACTACAGAAAACTCATGGAAATTTCTAACTTTGAATTAGGGGTGAGTGTTGACATATGATTCAAAGTTTGAATTGGTCTTCTTTAATTTGTTATTTCATTACCTAGTCAAAGTAGTGATAAATAAGTATGATACATGTTTGTCACATTCTCAACTTTTATAGGCTTTTTCTATTTTTAGTTCAGCCTATAAATATAGGCTTTCTTCATTTGTTTAATAGTGTGTTCTTTTTTGTTGAGCAATAACATTAATGTAGAGTCCTTTTTTATCTTTTTCTTATTGAAATTTCTAACAAGGTTGTGGTGTTTCCAAACAATAAGCTCAATGTTAAAAATTATAAAGTCCATTTCTAAGCTGAGTGTTTGGGGAATCATTTAATGGGATTGAGGGATAACATTTATGGGCTTTTAACAACTACTAATGATTGTTGTATGGATTCTGAAACATATCAAGTTATTGCTTTATCCTTGGGATTTTCTCTATTGTCCCAACAGGTGTTGGTTGATGCGCCTGATATGGTGAGGAGCCAAATGAACTTGAAGAGGCTTTCACTCACTGATATCAAAATTTAGATTCAAAGAGTTCCAAAGAAAAAGAACCTAATTGAAGCAATGGAAAAAGATGGTAGGGTTACTAATGCTAACCAAAATAGCCTGTCATTTTGTAACTGATTGTCATTGTTAATTCATTTATTGTACTAATGTTTTTTCTTCCCTCTTTGTGGAAGATGTTAAGAACAAGTGGTAAAATAGCTCATGGGGAAGAAATTTGATTGTTAGGAAGAGAAGAGCAACTCTCAATGATTTTGATAGGTTCAAGTTGATGTTGGCCAAGATCAAGGTTAGTTATAGTATTGTTTTTACAATCATTTAGCAACTACCACGGTTGGATGTTCGTTTGGTTCTATACAACTTGAGTCCCTCAATTTGAGCTAGTATGTCCTCTAACTGTGTGTTTGTAGAGGGCTGGATTGATAAGGCAAGAGCTTCCAAAGCCAAAGCATGATTTTTTAAAAGCGGATTCCAGTTTTGTTGATATTTTTTAAGATGACAGATTATTTAGTTGATTCTGTCAAGCAATTTTTACGTATCTTATTGACTGTGAAAAGAACAAATTTAGGCAGTTAATCGTACTGTAGGATGACTATCTCCATGCATTGGAGTAATTGAATGCATGAACTTATGACACATGTTGTTAAGGTGCATGTGATGTTGTTTCCTGAAATATATGAAGGAAAAGAGAGGAATTCTATTTTTCAGAAGTTGGTTAAACTTTTTCCCATTTATTGGTTCACAATCTGGACTAGAATGTATATAGTCAATATTTACAGATAACATGAATTTAAAAGAATCAAATAAAAGATTAAACTTCAAATGCAACAAATTCTATTATAAAAGATGGCATGAAACACATAACAATTAAAATATAATGCAGCAAACATTAAATTTCAATTAATAATTTTGATTTTTAATAATTCCAATATTTCAATTACTTTCTCAGACTTCTTTTTTTAATTCACTATAAATGTTAGACATCTATCATTGGTAGAGGTCGTATAATAAAAGAAATGACAGTTTTAGTTAAATTTTGTTTCTACGACTAAAAGCACACTTTCTTTTTTATTTTGAATTGATTTGATACGATCTTTATAAAAAATATAAGTAAACATTGAAATAGATTTTGCTACTAAAATAGTTTACTTTTCCTATTTGAATTGATTTGATATGATCTTTAACAACCCAAAAAAAGGTAAGTAAACAATGAAATAGTTTTAGCTAAATCTTTTTTACGACAAAAACACTCTTTGTTCTTTATTTTGCTTTGGTGTAATTTCTCTCGACAATCCTTGTGTAGTTATTGAATTCCTCGAGGACTTTTGGAAACCTTGGTTGTTTTCCCAATCTTTTAAGATCTATTTCAAAAAAAGAAAGAATGTAAGTAAACGATCCTCAAGATAATAAGTAGAAAAGGTAAAATATATAATACTAGAATTTAAAATTGGAAATGTCAAAATGAAATGGAAAAAATGAAGATGTCAAAACAAAATGAAAAGCAAATCATTTCTTAGAAACATATATATATATATATATATATATATATATATATATATATTTCAATGAATTTAAATTGAAAATGAGTAAGATTTTGAATTAGGTACAAAATCTTTTAAATTTGACTTACAAATAGTTTAACTTGAAAAAAATACTTCAATTAAAATAATATAATCTATGAAAGACCTAATTGTGTTTTCTATTATATGAAATAAGTTATAATTTTTAAGTAAAAATTTTCATCAGTTAGATAAAAATGAAATTTGACAATAGTATTTACTGTGCCAATTAATAACTGTTATATGTGCTCTTATCTCTATACTATCAAAAGAATTCATGTTTTTGTTTTTCAAATATACGATAGAAAATTAATATAGGGAGATAAAATATAGTTGATAATTGAATTGATTTTTTTGAAGAATTGAATAAAATTTTCATTTCTAGTAAAAGAAATGTTACCTAAGGGTTAATAACGTAAGGTGAGCCTGTATTCCCTAATATACACACCTTTAAGAACAGATAAGGAGGCCATCAAGCAAGTGATACAACATTATTAAAATAGATGTCTACCACAGTCTTGAACTAACCCCGATACTTGGATATGCATGTCTCATCTTTAAGATATAACACTCGATTTCAATAAGAGAATCCACCAACAAGGCCATGCATGTGAGAATGTTTCCGTAAGATTTGTCTGAATATTGGTATGATTAACTTATGAGTCACCAAAAGCCATCAATCCCCATCTTTATTTCATCTTAAAGTTGTGGTGGGAAGGGAGTATATATATCGGGTATTGCTCACTGAGATTTCACTGTACATGCCAGATTCCAGATACCATCATCTGTCCTTCCAATTAACTAATTTCCAGATTTTAAAGGTGACATTTGATAGTTGAGTCATGCTATTGAATCAGGAAATGGGAGCTCTAATCTTGAAAAACACTTCTCTGCTAAATTACTGTGTAATTTAAAATGTGTCCCAAAAATTGTTTCTGTTTCTTTCATCCCATATAATCAAGATTAGATAGGAAAAAGTAGTATAGTATGACTAGATGATCGATTTATCTATATGAGGCACATTTGCACTCCATTTTATAATGTTATCCCAATCATTAAGTGGCTCACTGAGATGGTGCTTTCTGAATATTATTCTCTACAATTCCTTAGAGAAATCACATTAGAAGAATAAATGAGATATAATTTCTGATTCAAGGAACACACCAATTTGGTAGCATCATAAGCCTACTAAGTTCATACACCAAATTATTTTATACCAGGGTATTGTAGGTTGCGTGTCTTAATAGAACTTTCTATACAATAGGTTGGTGAACATCCCATTGTTAGAATGCCTCGATATGTTTCTATCTATCCCATTCCTCTTTAGTTTCGTATTAAGTATCTCTTATCACAATTGATGTTGATTGATCACTTTGATGATTTCTCTCTTATAGCTAAAAACTTAAAAAAATATAATGTTTTTCAATATGAGATTCCTCAAAGTAGAAAGCTCCTAGATGTTCTTTAGTAGACCTGCAGATGTCCAATTATCCTCCCAAAAGAAAGTATCCCTTCCATTACCCATTTTTGGTGATTTTAGGCCTTATCATATCTCTGATCTTGAAGATGTGCTTCATGGTAGCTGAGGTTATGTTTGTGAGTTTAATATTCCATATGTTTATGCTTTTAATTCAATATTAATAAACTCATTTAGACCATAGAGATTGTTTATCATCAATTAGTCTCCATAATCTATTAGTTTGCATCACTCTATTGAGAACTTTCAAATTAATTACATCGAGACCTCCTTGCTTTTTAAAAGGTAGATGTCAATCCATTTAATGACAACTTTTAACCTTCAAAATTTCTCCCTGACCATAGAAATCTTTTTAGGAGCTTATCCATATATTTGATGAAAGGCTGGGGAAAAAGCTAAGTGAGAGGCCCAATGCACATTAATGGAATTGAGAACAAATGAGATCAGTTGAAGTATGCCTACAAATTTGGCATTCCAATATGTGATTCTTGAGGGAATCTTATCAAGAAGGGGCTTCAAATCCCTATTTAAAGTTTTGGCCGTGGTGATAGGAATCTCAAGATAATTAAGGGGAAGAATCTGACTGTAGAATCCTGTGATAGAGGTAATCATCAGTTTCAAGTTCTTTGCCTTCCTAGATAAATAAAGAACACTTCTAAAGACATTAGCTTCCAACCCTAAAATTTTATAAAAAAATTATTAAGCTTATTATAAGGGAAGTAATGAAGTTCTTGTCAACTTTAGATAGAATAAGGAGATCATCAGCAAATATAATATTTGTAATACTAATATTTCTACATTTAAAGTGAAATTTGAAGACCCTATTTCCTTCTATTGCTTTCTTAAGAAGCCTGTTAAAAACCTCCATCACTGAGGCAAACATATAGGGAGAAGTAGGGTCACCTTGTCTGATCCATTTATAACTTTTGATAGCTCGAGTTGATTCACCATTTACCATTATATGAAAAATAGATACAAAGAAGCACTATTGCATCCATTCAATAAAGTTCACTAGAAAATTCATAAACCTCATTATGTTTACAAGAAATTTTCAATCTACATTATTATAAGCTTTCTTGAGATCAAAGTTGATCATGCCATTCTTGCCCACTTTCCTTTTGGAATAATTTCTTAGAAGTTCCTGCAAAAGAATTATGTAATCTTCCGTGCTTCTCCTTGGAATATAATTAGCTTGGGATTGATCAATGTGATTAGCAAGCACCTTCTTCAATCTTTCATCCAAAACTTTAGAAATTATCTTATAGATTGAACTGTAATAAGATATGGGTCGATAGTCACTTGACTTCTTTTTGCTCACCACCTTTAGGAATCAATGTTATGTATGTTCTGCTGATTTCTCCTAGTAGCTTTCTATTTCTAAATAATTTTAAGATAACAGTCAGAACCATGTCCTTAATCAGAGGCCGCGTTTTGATAAAGTTAATGTTAAAAACATTAAGGCCTAGTTCCTTGCATCAAGTAGTTTCAAGGCTTCTTTAATCTCTTAAACAGTCACTGGTTCAGCGAGAAATTCCATCTCCAATAAGGTAAGACATTCCTTCATTATTCCTCTAACTAGTTCAGTAGATGGCAGAGCATTGGTAGGGGTATTCATCACTTCAAAGACATACGTAATAGCTTCCTCTAATTATTACTTCTACTAAGTGATACCGGTATCTTCCTTTTCTATTGAGGAGATCTTGTTATACATTTCTCGAAAACCATAGCTCTATAGACGAAAGAATAATTTTTGTCTCCCTCTTTAAGCCATGTCATCTTGGATCATTAGTTCATTAGAGAAGAATCATAAACAAGAGCTTTGGATAGGTTGCTCATTGCATATGTGATGAGGAAGGATTATTATTTAGAGAAATTTCGATGGAAGTAAAAATTTTGTTAGCTCTATGAAGGAGGTTTTGAATGTTGCCAATATTTTTTTTTAATGTAAAATCTTTAGCTCATCTTTAACGATCTTCAACTTCTGAACATATACGAATTTTTTAGTTCTTAAAACATTAGCTCCAATACCCTTTCAGATAGCATCATCAAAGCCAATCAGGTTAGTGAGAAAATTGTTAAACCTAAAAGGAATTTTGAGTCTTACCACATCAACTTTAGTAATAATAGGTGTGTAATCTAATAGGCTGGGAGTACAAAAATAAGAGAAGCAATTCGGAAAAACCTGAAACCAATCAAGGTTAGCTAGGTTGTGATCAAGTTTTTTCCTAATGAGATTGGCTCCAATCTGATTGTTGCTCCACATGAATAAATTTCCCCTACATAGAATATTTGTCACCTAAATATCAGCAATACATTGCCTAAACTCAAGACATGGTTTTCTAGAGCATCTTTTCCCTTTAGTTTCATCAAAAGTGGTAATATAGTTGAAGTCTCCCATCAATATCTAAGGTTCTTTAGTGTTAATTTCCATCTCCCTTATTTTGGTCCATAGTGAGATTATCTAATAGCCACTATTATGAGCATATATGAAAGATATGAAGCAACTCTTCCTAGTTCTTTTGTTTATTGATTTAATGTGTATCAATTGATCAGTAATGAGACTAATACTAGCTTTTATATATTGGCAATCATAGAAGACCATAATTCTCCATTAGGATGATAAGCATGATTGGAAATCTTCTTCCATTTTGGCTACAGTAGTTGTAGTAAGTTCCATTTGTTTTGCTTTACCCTAGTCTCCAAAATGCCTCTTATATCAGGCTTATTTTGAAGGATACCTCAATGAAATTTCATTAGCTCCTCTTATACTTCAAGTTATAATCTTTATGTATTGGTTTTAAGTGTATGAGGTTTCTTTTTCCTACCTGGTTTCCTTCTCACAATTGTCTCAAAATCATCATTACATTCCACATTTTTGGATGCACCATGTTCTCCACTTATTTCATTAATAGTGACTTCTATAGTAAAAGTTTATGGATTATTTTCATGTATATCATTCCTTTTGCAAGGTGTTTACATGTTCCCATTCTCAGTCTTCTCACCCATTTGATTGTTATCATTATTGGGGGTCTAGTTGTATTAGTTCCTTCTCATAGGAGGTATCATCAGTCAACTCAACTAACAATTGATGTTTACTTATATAGGAACCTTAGATACCTCTACATTGTTAGTTACAGACTCCTTGAATGATTCAAGTTCCTATAGTTCCTCATATGTTCATGTCTAACTTTCTTGAACTTTCTTCCAGTAGGCTACCACCTATTAGGGGATTTGTCTTAGGTTTCCATGTACAAGTAACCTTCATCCTCAGTTGATTCAAACTCTTCATTCAGTCTAATAATAGGCATATTTTTTATGTAAAAGGGTTGGGACATTTACTAATACACACAATCTGGAAAAGTTTATCCTAGAGGTCTCAGTAGTGGCTTGATCTATGCAAATAGGTCTGCTTATAAAGCTAGCTAAGTAGCTTAGCCTGCTAATAGTCCAACACTCGTACTTCATGTATACTGATCCAAATTGGGATATTGTCTTAGTTTATCTTGTTAATGTGTAACCATAGTCTCCATGTCTACAATAGTAAAGGTTTGTTATAAAAATGTCATGGCCCTATTTTTAAGATTTTCTTTGCTTCATCCCGACTCGAAAACCTAAAGAAGAAGGTGTTGTCATTGTTGACATACATATTAATTAAAACATGTCTTCAATTTGCTTGAGCCCATTCTTTCATAACCAGGTGTGCAACTCTTCTATCTAAAAAAATATCCTATTAGTGTGGACCTCCATCTTTGTGCACTGGCTTTAAAGACCTCCAAAGGAGGAGAAACCACAACCAGACTCGCATATCTATTAGGGGGCAGGAGGTGAGCTTGGCTTCAGGTCTGTGGTCCCCAACCACCTGTACCCATATCTTCCTAAGTGTGTTTTCCGTTGTTCATATGCCACAAGATGAGGAGACATGGATTAAAGACTGGGAAAAAAAAGTTTAGGATGAAGGTAGAAGTTTGACAAAAGGTTAGAACTTGATGAGGGTCTTCGCTATTTTGACAAATGGAAAAATTAATTAATCATCGATTAAAAGAAAAAAAGTAGGTTGAGGGAGATTTGAATCGAATAATATGATATATAAGAGTGTAGGTGTGGTTGAGACTTTAGAGCAATAGAGAAAGGAGCGAGTTGAAGGGTTGGCTTGCATACACACCATGCGACGATTAGGGTGGTTGGTCAGGGGCTGGCGAGAGAAAGTTACATGACGAGGGTTTCGTAAATTGTAAGAGAAGGTTGAGATAAAAATATATATTATTATACCATTTAATTTTTGTTTCCTCAATTACCTGAAAGAATGCATGTTTAAGCATATTTAACATATTAACATTGAAAAAGAGTAAATCAACCATAGCTCTCTTAAACTTAATTCTATTAAAACTATCCATATTATCTTCTTTTTAAATAGTAAATACTTTATTTTTAATAATAACCTCATATTTGACTAGTCTGTTTTTGGCCCGAATTGGCTGGGCCATAGGTGGGCCACGGGCCGACCATGGTCTACCCCGGGCTGAACATGGTTGGCCCGCCCTGTGGCTCGCCCATTTTGTCTAAAACGACCCCATTTTGTATTTTTTTAAAAAATATATATATAAATGGGTCGTCCCGACTCGACCAAGCCCCCTAGCCCGCGCGGGCCACGGACTGGCTAGTAGTCCGGGTGGGCTGGGCCGATCCAACCCGGCCCATTGACATCCCTAATAAAGAATTGAGAGGCGATAAGGAAGTAAAGAAAATGGTAGGGCAAAAACTAGAGATAAAAGAGTAAAAAATAAATGTGATAGAACTTAGATTAGAATGAAAACTCAATACCCATCCCTCCTGGTGGGTTTAGTAGATTCCTAAATTTAATGGGATAAATCCATTCTCCTGGAATTGAAAACCCCAAAGCAAACACTGTTTTTTACAATTATTTCATTCCTTCATTCTCAAACCCTCAAACCAATCGCCCCCTAATAATTGACTTCAATAACAAACGCATTAAAACGCATTTGACCATGGAAATCAACGGTTATAATCAAGTCTTGTGATAAAAGCAGGTTTGACTTTTATGTCAGAAATGAGACTCTCCTACCTACCCCTTCCCTCGTCTGAAATGAAACCGACCATTTTCCCTTTAATATAAATAGGGATTTGACCAGAAAATGAGGCTGCAGAGACTTCTTTTCAAGGTCCAGGTACGTCTCTACAGTTTGAACGAACTTTCAAATCGTTTATGAAATGGGGCTGCTTCATTATTTTTGATGATCAAATTCTCGTTTTCTTTCCCGCTACTATTAAATCAAACGGAAATTTTATTTTTTTACGGTATTCATATATTTTTTATGGCTAATCAGTAGTCGCTGTCACTCGGGCTTCAACGCTTTATATTACGGAAAGAAGGTTTTCTAAGGCCAATGGAGGATGCCATTGCCATGCCAGCCAATTAATTCTGGATGTTGTGATCATAGCAAGCGCTGGCATATGGGAGGTCAGAATAAGATACATTCCACTAAACCATAAACATGGAAGAAACTTACTCATCTATAACACATGCTGATATTACAAATCCCATTTCTTGAAAGCAATTTAACTTAAAGAACAAAGAAAGCAGAACAAGTGTTGCTACAATGGACTGCGTAAGTTCAGTGTTGTTGCCACCGCAAGAAAATACAGTCATCAAGTTCGGTCTGCTAGGGACAATCTGAAACAATCTACAAGTATCAACATATTCTGATTTACAAACTAATTCACTATAAACATTTCATAGCTAAATTGGATGTAAATCAACCAACTTTCCACAACAGAAAAGAAGACTTGGAAAATGCAGACTGTACCCACAGATGAGCTTGCTGCCCCCTCACCACCACACCTCCACGTATAACAGTATCATATGTCAACCCAATCAGCCTTTTTTTTCATTGATCTTGCTTCTGAATGGTGATAACAAAGAGAAATAACGAGAAGCTGCAGTGAAAGTGTAACTTTAGACAAATAGGAACTGAAAATGAAGAGGAAGTGATTAAATGCATGTTACATGTGTTATTACTCTTTTGAGGAGAAGTGCCCGCACTTAGACTTTCTTCTTGAGAGATGAGCTTCTTCAAAGTTTGAACTGTTGAGACAGCCAAATGGATGGTCTTAATAATCAGAGTAGTTTATATTTCATGCTTCTCACCTGACATAAACATGTTTCCAACCAACTTCCTACTTTACAGCTAGTGAGCCAGACAAGCATGGGAAAAGCCAATGTATATTACTTTCAAAAGGCTCTCAAAGCCTTTACGGTGGTGTACTATATGCCATATTGCAGCATACAAAACTATTTTAAGAGATAGCTGACTACTTCCAAAAGTGTCGGAGCATAAAATATTAGCATTTCAATATGAAATACAAAGGTTCATTTCAAGTCCATCTATATATGAAAAAATGCAACAATGCACAAAAAAGATATATATTAAACGCACTGCTTAATCAAATAGCTGCAGAGCCCAACAGTGCTGTAGGCAATGCATCTAGCAAATGATAAATTAAATTGAACCCCTTGGACAAAAAAAAATTAAAAAAAGGAAGATTTTATTGAGCATAGCTTTCATCCAATTAAAAATGGAGCAAGCAGGTAATCGCAGTTGCGGCATGTATTATTAGGTAAAGACTTTTAAGGCATCAAAACACATTGCATGTGACATGGATCCACAATCATGAATGTTGTGCAAGATCAATTTAACACAAAAAACCAATAATATTGGCATGAGCAATCTCACTATAATGCAGTGTGACCTTTCAAACAAGATACTAGAATAATATGCGATCCATTCTTTGGCCTCAACCAATAGCTTAAGCTTTTAGGTTAACTGGTTTCTTGACATGGTATCAGAGGGTTTATGTGGTTGAGCTTTTGGGTTGAATGGTTTATTGGAAAGAGATGCCCACATGTGGTCAAGTGGTTTAAGAATCTGTTCTTTCATTCCAAAGTTCTTTTTTTCGAGGTTGAAAGAGGGCAAAGAAAAATGTTCAAACCCTTCTTGCAGTACAGAGCAGGCAGTTGACTGCTTAAGATGCATGGGATATTTGCCACTAGAACATGGATCTTTCTACAATTTAGCAGTGGCTATTATATAAAGCAGACCTTATAAGCAGCTAAAAGGATTTTAAATAATGACACATAACATAATTCTTACCTTCACCGGGGCCATTGTTGGTAACACCAATGTCTGCCCCAGAACTTACACTGACACTGTCCAGTTCAATATTTTTTTCACCTGCATCATGGTTCTTTCTTCCAAACCTCAGTAGCTGTCTAATTCCTTTAGATGGCTTATTTGCTGCTTCAGGGATCTTTTCTAATTTCAAGTTTTTAGAATCAGATACATAAGCTTTTAGGGTCTCTGCACCAGTTGTTTCAGACTGTAAGTTCACTGGAGGTGCTTTTCCATACTCAGAATTCCCAGTACAAGGGTCTTCCAAAGAAGAGATCCGAGCATAAGGGGGCTGGTATGGTCCAGTGGAGCTACTCCTTGAATGTTTGGGCTGCTTTTTCTCTTCATTAGATGCACTTCGAGTGGCAGTCTGACAGCATACACAGCATGAACCAAAGATCAACTCATCAATCAATCCCAAAGAGAAATTGATCCATTGATTTCCAAGATTCAAAATGTTACAAAAGAGTGGACAGAATTAATCTGGTTCAAGTTAAACAAAAAGAGTACTACGCATTCACCAAGTTGAAGTGCTTCCATTAGTTTAGCGCCATATGCAAATAAAACCTAATATCAGGTCAAAAATTCTAAGTTGAATCAAACACCAAGAAGTCAAATGCTTCCAAGAACATCTATGTCAATTGAAGAATAGTATATTATATGAGGTCATATCCTTGAACTCCACACTCACCTACCTCTAAAATATGGTTTTGGACTTCTACCTGATGTTCACCAGTTTCTTCTCCAACCACAACCATGGTGAGTGGCAAAACACCTGGAGTACCAGCATGATCCTTTACCGTCTCAAGTTTCTCTCCAGTACTAGAATCACTTGAAAGCGTCACTTGTAAATCTTTATCTCCTTCCAATTTGTGCGTGGAAGGAAGACGTAGCTTATCAGATTCTAGCATCACTATTGTCTTCTCGATTATTTGGTTATCCCCATCATGTGAAATATTTTCACAATTTACTTTGTATTCATTACCCTTAGACTTCATATGATAATTACTGCTACTTACCTTATCTAGTGTTTCTGTTATTGATTTTCCGTGGACAACATCATGTTCCTTTGCAGTTCGAATTTTTATTTCTGAAAGAGATGCAGCCTTTCTCTGATCATATTTCATTATTGCAGATATTTTTTTTATCTCAGGCCCACCAGAGGCCTTTGGCTTTGAAATGCGTTCCTGATTCCACGGCTTAACTGCAGAACCATAATGGCTGGTAGTTAACTTAGGTTCTGATAACCTTCTAATCCCAGCCATTGATGCCTTCGCATCAGGAGTTATAGTGCCATTCTCTTTTGTTGCTTCAGGCAATGATAAGACTGACCGGTTTAACCTGTTACCAGCAGAGTGACTCCCAGCAATCCGTTTGCTCGATTTAGAGGACTTAAGATAATTGATAGATCCCCTCAAAACAGAGCTGACTGGAAATCTTTGCAGAGGTGAGAATGATCCAGGATCTGTATCCATGAATTTTGATGATTTGTGAGAACTCGGAGAAAGTTTTGTGGGTAAAGGATTTCTTATTTGTTGTAAGGTTGATGGACCAGGAATGGAACTGTTTCTAGCAGCAATTCTCTTTTGTCTCTCTAACTTCAAAGCTTCCAGGCGTTTTATCTGTTCTTCTTCCTGAAAAGAGATGAAACAAAAAAGCAGAATTACAACATAAATATATCTGATAAGCAAGGTGCCAAAAGATGATAGATGCAACTGGCAATGGACAGATATAATGCACCCACGAACCATGGTTCTTTCATAATAAATCATCAAACTTTTGACTGTAGTGAGTATAGTATCAGGCAACAAAATACCTTTTCCTTCTTCATTTTCTGAAGATCAGCTTTATACGACCTTAAACGATTGGCACGAGCTCTTGCTTCATCCAAGGGACTCAGTTTTGAAGGTTTTCCCTTTCTTATTGGTCCCACTTTCTTCTTCTTATCCAATGCATGGGTTGCAAGTTTTGAATTCCGGTCTTTATCTGACTTTTTAGAACCCTCCCGGCCATCCTTCTCTTTATTTTGCTTCCTCAATGAACCATTCTTTTTGGTGTGAATTTGCATGTCATATTCTAAAGCAAGGTCGTATCCAATCAAATCTTTTTCTGTCCCACGCTCTGGCATCAGATTTAACTCATCTGGCTGATATTTACTGTTGCTTCCATTTAAGTTTTCATCCTTCCGAACTGATGAGGGAAGCTCCAAGTCAAGGTTAATCGCATTTCTTACATCATGCCCTTGATCTTCGGAAATTGCCCTCAAAGAAACTACATAAGAATCATCATCCATATTTACTGATGGCCGGTCCAAATCATTGTTTGAGTGTTCATATCCATTTAGAGCAGGAACTGATGAAGAACTTGCATATCCTAACTGATTTTCCTGTATATGAATCATAAAATCATTGTTTATAGTTCTTCTGAACCTACCTTGTCTGCCACTTACTTCTGCAGATTGAGCATCAACTTGTCCATCCATGAACCTTCCACTGTCATTGAACTGATCCATTCGTCTTGATATCAATGATTCATCCTTTTGAGCTTCTCTTTGGGTTATCCTTTCACTAATTTTTTTAATATCTGACATATTCCTTTCATGATTGTTATCTATATCTCGTCCACCAAAAATGGAAGGATCTTGGCTTGCTATATTTTCGCGCCTTGTCAGTTGACCTCCATTTTCTGCTGCAAACATATCATGATCAGCTTCATCAGCACTTCTCAGTAAGCAATTCTGAAATGCTTGCCAGTGTTCACCATCTGCCACACCAGAAAATGTTTTCCCCTCATATGGATCCAATTTACCCTTGGATTTTGTTTTATCTCCTTTCATGTTGGTGGATCTTGAATATTTTTTATGCTTCATATTTGCAGCAGTGGCCAGTAAATCCCCATTTTCTTCATCAGTTTCAGAACCAAAAGTAGCTTCTGATTCATTCTCAGATGAGTTCCCCCTCTTAGAAGCAATATAATTAATGTTCTTTATAACCACCATGTCTGATTGCTTTCCACCACCAGATTTACCACCTCGGTTTCGTGGTTCTTGAGATTCTGAAATTTCATTCTCCAATTCTTCATCACTCCGAGATCTGTTTTTAAGAGCATCCACCTCCCAAGTTTCACGTACAGTATTGCCATCCATTGAATGCCTTCTCCTTCCCCTTCTTTTACTAGAAGTAAGTCTAGGATCTTCACCAGTTGGATATGGTGACTGGAAGTATGGATTACCTCCTGGATAGTTCTGACAGTATGGGAAACCTTGCATGGGATAGCCTTGAAAGACAGGCATCATCCCAGGTGGAGAATGCATTCCCCAAGGAAGAAACAGAGGGCTTGGATATTGACCAGGAAAGTAGTCTTGGTTTCCTGGGTGTGGTTGATCTATTGTAGTCGTATCACCTGACATGAGAAAGGTTTTCCATTTAAGTTTTTGAAGAAGAAAAGACCAAGTGGAGAATATCAGAATCCTGAAAGAGGAATCTAAAGCAAACAAGAGCAAAATAAAATGAAACCATGAGAATTAAGATGGAATGGAACTTTACATTTTTCATTCTATTACAAAATGTGCCATGTGTATCCTTACAATAAGTAGTTAAGTTTTAGGTTAAACTTAACAAAATAATGGCAACAAGGAAATTCTGAAATATGTTATTTTAGACATTATCTTTTAGAAATTTTAAGGCTTTTACATCCATGTATCCAAACTGTGCAAACATCCTGGCTTTAAAAATAAGCCAGAATTTTATTTAATCAAGCACCATTGAAGAATCTACTGTGCAATTACAATCACACAAAGAGCAATGTAAAAGATTCTGTAACGTTAATTGTGTCTTCAAAAAACTATCTAAATGGTCTTCAACCGAACACGATAGGTTTATATGTTTTCCACTATAATCTCCAACAACAGATTATAGTAGTCAAAAGGTTTAGTGTTTGCATGATGAACCAATAACCTATAAGTATGTCAGAATGTATGGTGATATTGATTATAGCTTCCTCTCAATCTTTGGAGACTAATTGATTGGCCCACCAAAATACTTAAATGTAAAAGATTGAAATTCAGCAATTTGAATATGACTTTGAATTACTGGCAATAGATACCCAGTTACCTCTTTTTATACTGTATATTTCAAGTCAGAATCAGATTATGTTCAACAAAGTATGTTTCTGTCAGATTCAAGCAAATGTTATGTAACAATGTAGCTGAACATTCTCTTATATTCGGAGAAACATAAAAGAGGGTGAGAGACAAGAAAACGTGATAATCTTTCCTGATGGTGATGGAAATAGAATTCAAAGCTTTGCAATAAAACTTAGCAATGCCTATCAAGAAATTCCAAACAGGTGATTATAAAGGTGACCTCTTTCCTAAAAGAAACAGATGGACTAGCCAAAGCATGATAACAAAGGAAAAAATAGTCTTTTGGACATTGTTCTTAATGCAGACCTGAACTTGGGTCAGCACAGGCTTTCCCGCTTTTTTCTGAAGATGCATCCCACTGCTTGTTAGTAGTACTTGAAAGGAAGACGCCTGCTGGATCAGATAAATCTGAGCGGCCATGCATTGCTTCAGCTGCTTCAATTTCGACCCATTGGCCAGTTTCATGCTTTCTTTTCCATAGTTCCATAAATTTTACACATGCATCCCTGTTAAAAAAATTATGTAGCAAATAAAGTAGGAATTATATACCATGCAACTCTGCTGCAGCCAAGATGAATTGATGCAAAGAGGATAGCACAAGTCGAAATCAATATGCTGGAGGATGGTGAAAACCAAGAGAGGTAGCTTACATTAAACGTGAAGCTCCAAAGCTTTCAGCAAAAGACATTAAAGGGGCCATGTGGTCAATGTCAAAGCCAGCAGCCACAGCACGTGCGAAGGCCATACCTTGCTCTTTCTGAAGTGCAGTTTTCCGTGTCCCCAGAACTTTCATTAGCTGAACTCTGATCATACACAAATCAAATACACTGTGATTAATGCATTTGATTATGCTAATGAGACAAATGTTAAGATTCACCAACATTCAATAGCATTAAGACTATATATTAATGGATTTTCAGTCAAGTCACTCATTTTTTAATATTAGACATTTTGCTAATTAACTTGATCAAAATAAATAAATAAATAAACAGGTGCAATGGTTTTATACTCTGATTTTATTTTTCAGCCTATTATGTTTGCAACCGTAATACAGCTCAAAAAAAAGTTCATTTTTCCATTAGCCAATCAAACACTGGAAACCATTTATTGATCTTAAAGGAACCCCGATTTTGTGTGCTACATTCATGGATCTCTAAGTGCAACATGTAAAATTGTATCATGGTTTCAGTATTTTCAAGTAACTACTGAATATGTCAGTTGCAAAATTGAACTTACTTTAACTGTATTGTTATTAATATTGCAGTTGCAAAATTGAATTTACTTATTTTGCGAGACATTTGGACTCCATGATCAAGCAATATTTTATAAGTGCTTTGCATAAATTTTTAGTTTGTGCTAATTATGTTGCGTACTTTGAATTCCTTTCTTGTGCAGTTGATCCTTTTCTTTCAGGTGGATGAGTTGCAGGCTGCCATACAGCAAAAACTTCAAATCATAAACTAGCTGAAGAAGTAATTCTGATAAAAGGATTATCTAGTTCCACTCACAGTGTAAAGGACAATTGCTTTTTCCTCACTAGGATCTGGTATAGGGTAGCTACCTGTCAAAATTCACTCCATATAGAGGAAAATTAATATTAATAACATATCTGCTAGGGAACATGTTTGCGTATGTAATAGAGATCTTTTAGAAACCCATTCCACTCCACAACCATAAAAACAAGAGAATTTACTAACACTAAATAGAAGAGGTGTCGAAGAGTATAAATGAGAATGGTTTCCAATATAGACAAAATATGGGCATGAATGTCTTTTCTAAGACAGTACCTTCTATGCGTTCTAAAGTTTTTGTTTTTCCTTCTTCCACCTGCAAGTGAAAAAAATTCTGAACTTCAAGACCTAAAATACTGATTATAAGCTGCTAAAACTTGTACTTACTGCATTTAACCCAATTTCATTATGGCTTTGAATTGCAATTGCTTGCTCAATCTGCAATATCTCAGATTCTAACATGTAGACTCTTTCCAATATCTCTGGAGTACTGACAAAGCGAACAAACCTATAACAAAATATAAAATCATTTATCTTGTGGAATCTACAGCTGCGTAAACTAGCATACAGGCATAAAAATGATCTGTTCAAATTCAAGTTTGGATGATCTGAAGATTAGCAAATATGGTAGAATAGGAAACTAAGCCATTCCCATTCCCAAATAGAGAATGCTAAATACTCTTTAAAGCTTCTCTAAGAAGCCAACAGTTAACATTGTCATGTTCATAATATAATGCGAAAGATTTCACCAACTTCTGTGGGTAAGATTTGACTAAAATTTCCAGTGGCTATTAATGAACATCTTCATAGTTTTCTTTGTTTCAAATACTTGTCCAGATTGCTTAGTGGCAGTAGTTTAATAAATTAGTAACTTAACCTGAACCTTGTTTACGCAATGCAAACAGTTATGGAAGGCAAACACATATATATGTTCAACCTAACTAGCATACAGGCATAAAAATGAACATATGATAAAAATACAAACCTTTCAACTGTTCCCTTCACAAACCATGATGAGTCGTGCCCAGGCACTGGCTCAAGAACAATTGAGTAACCCCCCTTGGCCATTTGTTCTTGTGCTGTCTTCAAGTGAGCAAGAAATGGATTCACCAAACCAGATGCTATTTTCTCAGTCTTCCCATTTGCAGATATTACCAAATCACACCTACCATCATCAGAAAAAGTTGAAGTTCATCAGCTCATATAGTAGAAACAAATGACCTACAAATGAATTCTCTTTATTGAACATTCCTCAATACAGTAGTCCAGTTATAAACCAGTGCCACGAATGACAGTCAAAGCTGCAAAATCTTCAAACAGTTTAATATCCAACCATTTCTTAGGAATGGAAATAAGAAAAGTCTTCAAA
This sequence comes from Erythroxylum baracoense, assembly GCA_025629805.1. Lineage (NCBI taxonomy): Eukaryota > Viridiplantae > Streptophyta > Magnoliopsida > Malpighiales > Erythroxylaceae > Erythroxylum > Erythroxylum baracoense. Next base: position 24,700,581 of record JAOTAY010000190.1, read on the forward strand.
AGCAGGTGGCAAAGTTTCAAATCTAACTATATTCTCAAATGGCTGACAGTGAAAGAATTTGGGACTACCATAACTATTCCAGATTGACTGCACGCCAAAGACAATGAGATGTTATCACTAACAAAATTAAGCCACTCAAGGTACTGCTTCGCCGTCGGTCACCCATATCATTCCGACAAATAAGACCACCTGACCTTGACGTATATAGAACATTAGATGTCAATTCCGAGGTATTTCAGGAATCGGTTCTGAAGTAGTACTCGAGGACTGGTTTATATCTGAGATAACTCTATCAGGGGAAAATGGTGTATGCCCCAAATTAAAAAAGAAAAGAAAAGAAAAATGCATCTGTTCTCAAATTCCCATAAGAAGTATCCATGAAGCACAAGTTAAGATCGGTTAAGAGAGAAGCGGAATGCTCATTAACTGCAGGCCATATGAACATTAGAACTAAAACACTTTGGTTATTTTTTCTTGCTAAATAAACCAAATTTAAAAAAAAAACCACCATAACGTTACTTAACACCGTGACTAAAACTTCCGATGAATAGGCAACTTAATGGAAGACAAAATTACCTAGTCCGGGTTGGAGTGAGTTGAAAAACAGCTGAGTCAAGTTGAGTTGAAGACTTCATCTTTCGCTCAAAAAACCCGATCTTTAATCGTCTCCACAACAGAAACAGTAATCACCAAATGACCCTGAAACAAATCAGCGAAAAGATCAACAGAAATGAGCCTCTTGAGGATTAAGTCATTTGCTCAAATCTCTTGTGATGGTCATTTCTATGTTTGGCTCCATGTCAAAGAAAGCTAAAAGCGGAGCTGCAGAGACCGAAAAGGCTAAAGCTTTACAGAGAGAAATGGTGGGAGAGAGGGAGAGAGACAGTTGTATACCAAGTGCAGAGTGATGGAGACCTTTTGTTAGCTACAGAAAAAAGTCTGACGTTAGTGTCGAATTATCTTTAGCAGCTATAAATAAGGCAGCAGAACAAGGGTATTCCTGGTAATCCCGTTATGCTGACTAGACATTGGAAATCGTAAAGGAACACAAATTGTTACCAAGCGAGTTGGCGGAGATCCTCTGTTCGGAGAATGAAATTACTGATATACTCTCCTATAACGTTTCCAACGTTCTATTTGATAGCTCCAACCCAGACTGTGCTCCAGAGTACAAACCTTAAATTAAAAAATTTAGAAATTAATGCTTAATATTAGTACAACCTCCTCTTTCCTAAGGGGACGATAAAATTATAATGTCATTGAAGCGATTTCAAAAAAGAAAAAACAGTAAATAAATATAATTTATGTTTAAGTTTTATCTAATATGTAATTATTATCATTATAAAAATATAATTACATTAACATTAATAATCAAATAAGTTTTTATTTTATTTAAAAACATAAATTAAAAATTACAAAAAAAAAGAAATAAAACCAAATGACCCTAAAAGTTCCATTGCATCAGATTAAGAATAGCAAGTTAAAGTCAAAAGCAAAAAAAATATTTGAGATAAATTAGAAGAATAAAGAAATACCTTTATTATTATTATTATTATTATTATTATTATTATTAATAAACATCTTTTAACAATTGATTAAATTTCAGGCATCTTTCTTTATGAAATTTTAATGGTAACTTCGGAATAAATGTTTTGTTGTTCTAATTATTGACTTATAAGCAATACATCCACATTTAAATGACTATTCTTTTCGAGGAAAAAATAACAGAACCTTCCAATTATGAGTAGGAACATAATAAAAATCTAATTCAGGGAGACTGACCTAGAAGCACTAAGCGGTGCAGTATAATTCTAAATGTCTATAAATCAATGTTATGAATTTCATACCGGTATTAATATCAAACTTAATTTCAGTATCCTACTGTACTGATATCGGTTAATACTGGGTATAATTTTTTGTAATTTTTAAATTTATAAAATAGAATCTAAATATTTTAGAATTGTAAAATAGTCCATCACGATAATGTACTGCATATATCAATCATGTCTCTAAAAATTATAGTAATAAAAAATTGAAATAACAACAATATATTAATTTCTATTAATATTACTTTCCACATATTTAACATACAAATAATAACCACAATTAATATGAAAAAAGATTATACAAATATAAAATTAAGGATAATATAAAGTACTTAAAATTTTATAATTTTATCATATAATAAATAATATTATATCAAAACATTAAAAAAGGAATAATTAATATCTATAACTCTCTAATAACTACAATTTATAACAAAATTTGTGCCAAGGAAACAACTAATTAGAAGTGAAACCTGAAAACAAAATATTTTCAATTATATTTTTATTACATATATAGAATTTAACATACGCATCAAATATCAGAAAAATTAAAAGAAGAAGATAAATGAAAATCTAGAACTTTATTCAATTGAATATTCACTCAAATCGCATTGATCTCAATTCTTATTTGGTATAAAATTCTCATCATTGAGAGGAGCTTCATCATCACCATCATTCAAATTCATTGCCTCAAATGACATATCATTACTTTCTCATCCAAGATTATCTTTCAAATCACTCTCTTCTATAAAACTCGGTTCCTTAAAAACCTAATTTGTTAAAAGAATGTTATGATCAAGGTAAATTGAATCTACATAACTAATTGATCTATTAAAAGTCTTAATAAACAAATAAAATATAATTATTAAGAAATTATATTTAACTTAACAATAATTATAGCATATATTTCTCGAAGCTTTAATTTGTATCAAACAAAGACCAGGTTATTCAATCTTTTGTGTTCCAATCTTTTTTTTTTGAATGGTTGAATTCAAATGTACTCCAATTCTTTTCACACTTTGTTGCACCCATGCATTGACTCAAAGTTCAAATTGCAAATCTTTGCAATTCTGTAACACCAGTCCTGAATTGATCCCACCAAGCAATTGTAAGGTAATAAAAGCAATATTATCAATAAAATAAAATTATCATCAATAATAAGTAACAAAGGAGAAAAATATATATACCTGGATTAAGTTTTATCTCTTTGATGAATAACAATAGGCATTCCAAAACCACCAGAAGCATCCTTATAAACCTCCATTTGTAAGCTTAGGATATCCTGCATCATCTGATGGGTAATAATTGTTGTAATAGTTAATAATATTCCCTTATTAAGTTCAGCTTTCTTTGTAAAAATTTTTCTAAAATAGATATTAGGATTGAAAAATTCCTCAGCTACAAACAACAGAGAGTAAAGTTGTCATTCCCATCGTTCATTGATGATTGTAAGATAAGGTATGTACAATTGACCTTAATCGCTTCCGACATCAAAATTGATATAGCACATCGTAACACTACTCAAAATAAGTAGACCTACAACTTTAGCAGTGTTGAGCCTAGGTCAATCCCACAGAGAGTGTATGTAAAGCTTTTGAAATGAAAAGAACCAACGTTTAGGTTAGGGAGATTGGTTTGGGTTAAAATAGACTAAAATGAAACTTAACTAATAAAATCAAATTAAAGAAAACATTAAAAAATGATGAAAGTGATGAAATCATTAGGGACAGGATCATCGGTTCTATCTTAGCCTACACTCAATTAAACATTCTTCATTGAATTGTTATTCTCTTGCCCCTCCTAGCAACTATTAATCATAGGTTAACGATAAGTTCTATTAACCCCGGCTTCCCTTAAGTAGTGTTTAATTAGAGATACTTGTTAATTAAATCTGGCTATCGAACAACCTAGGATATGATCTCTAGATTCAATTGGACAACCGCATTATGAATTAGGAAAACAAATTAATCAAGGCAACAACTACACAAACTCGAGTCATTTAAAATAGGTTATGATATCCCTAATGATTTGACACCAATTATAAACATAACAATTATGGATTGCATCTCTAATGATCCAAAACCATTAGTTACTACAAATGAATCTCAACATAACAATTATAGATTATATTGAAGATTCTAGCAATATACAAAACCAATAATTACGAATTGTGTTCAAGATTCTAACAATGAGTTCATACATAAACAATCTAATAATATTAAGAATAAAGATCATTCATACATGAAAACCAAATCCATAAGCATAGGATAACATAAGCGATCCCTAAAGAGAGAAAGAACAACAAAAACAATGAAAGAAATGCTTAACCGGGTTCTTTAACGTCGATATCACCTCTGAACTGGTGTCGAGAAGCTTAGCTTTCCATCTTCTCCATAGGTCTTCAACAGTGTCTAGCCCTCTTCCTCTTTCTTCTCCCAAAGCCCCCAAATGTTTCCTCCAACCTTTCATATCTATTTTGACGGCAAAACGTTGTTTTATACTAAAAAGTAAGGTTTTCAGGTGAGCTGTCATGCTTTTAAGGGCATGCATATGTTGTTCATGGTTGTGAGTGTGAGTCATGGGACTTATGGTTGTGAGCCACCTTGTATGCGCATGACATGGGTTGTCACAACCATGTAACTAGTGTTATACTTATGACAAGTGTGCCATAGGCATGACACACCTCCTACGACCATGACTTATTTGTCATGGTCGTGAGATGTATCTTATGGCCATAACAATGTCACTCTTCATTCTTTTTGGTATTTTCTTGTCTCATTTAGCTCTAATCATTCTCCTTCTTGGTCCATGAAGACAAGTGAGTGTGAATCTTATGAAGACAGCTCAAATATTGTGCTTTCGACTCACTTTAGGTCTTTCGCATCCGAATTATACCTAAAACCAAATACGAACTAAAGTGAAAGGCTTTTTAGCATTTTATAGCATCAAACACTAAGTGTTCTAGAATAAATGTATAATTAATTAAGCACATATCAATTTCTCCCAAATTTAGCTTTTGACCGTCATTGGGCAAAACATCAAAATTAAGTCACAGACCAAAACATTTACTCATTTCTTATACTTCCCAATAATATATACTCATAAGTAAAAATGAGTAACTTTCAAAAACCATCCCATAAACTTAACATTCAATGCTTCTGCACATGATCAATCAACATTCAGTTCCTTTAGAAACTGAGCAATCTAGAGGTAGACTTAGAAAATGTGTTTAAACAAGATAGATTCACGAGTACAATCAAATATCATTCATGATCATGACATTCCATGCATAATCATGAATCAAAGGACTTTTTAGGGTTATAATATAGGCAAGGGTTAAGGTGAGGTGTGTTTGGATTGTGTAATGTAAAAATCATCAAAGCTAGTGAAACAAGAAAAACACTCAATATACCATCAAGTGCAAAAACCAACATTAACTCACAATTATGTACATCAACTATGATGAATGCAAAAACTATATTTCATAACTCAAATTCAAGCCCTCAAACCACAAACCACATGAAGCATAATCAACTAAAAGGAATCACTCATACAATTGATGGCAATACATTGAAACTACAAGGATTGATCCTTCAAAGCCACATCCACCTCATATGTATCATATTCAAATTACCCATTTAATACAACTTTAGGAGGAAAAACTAATCATAAATAACTTTACAAAACATTTGCATTTCCTCCTTGATATTTTTATTCAAACATTTATTTTTCTTTTCTTTTGCTTTTCTCTTTTTCTTTCTTTCTTTTTCTTGAAAGAAGCTACATTAACATGGGAATTTCATTGATAAGATATAAAATAACATCCCAATAATTATAACCATCCCTCATATATGCACACCCCTGCACTTATACTCTTGTACATCCACAATGATTAACAATCAACAAATGCTCCACAGCTTTAAGGCTTGGGTAGGACATTTAGTTAGGTTTAAATCATGTAATATGGTTAGCACAAAAAGAAAGGCCAATAAAGCTCAAGGGGGCTTACTAAAGGGAAAATTAACTTCAAGGGGTAGGTTATTTGGCTAATATAGTTTATAAAAAAAATGACTATATCATTTCCATGTTAATGCAAGTGAAAAGAATGATGTCTTGAATAGAAAATCAAAACAAAGTCAGGATGTACATATCATGAAGGTCACACATAAACAAAAGACAATGAGACTGATATGGATGTAATAGTTTAATAAGGCTCAAAATCTCACTAGTTTTTGCCTACCACTAAGCAATTCTCTTCTAAAGATAATGTATATTGACCAATCACAAGAGTAAAAGTACATACTAAAGTTGCCATGGATTCTTCTAGTCAATTCACACTTTAATCATGACTATAACCTTAAAAACAATAAAAAAGAAAAATGTTTATGTGTTTGTTTGGTTCTCTCTCTCTTTCTTTTCAAAAACTTAAAAACATGTAAAAACAAACATGCATATGAGAAAGAAATGCAGAAATGTAAAGAAAAGAAATAAACTTCCCTTAGGTTGCCTCCCAAGAAGCGCCTTTTTTTAGTGTCGTTGGCTCGACTCCTTTTTCTCCTCATCATGTGACAAAATTATGATTTTCAGGTGTCACATACGCTTCCTCCACACAAGGTTGTTCTAAATAAGTTCTAGGTTAATGATCATCCACCTCCAGTGTCTTCCCTATCTTCAAACTTCCAATCTTTACTTAGTCCATGCACTTTGGAAATATCTTGAATGTCTCTTCACCTTTTTCTTCTTTGTTCAATTTCTCTAACCTACTATGTAAAGGTGAAAGGTTAGTCCTAAAAATAATTATGGACTCAATACTCACCTTCGAGCTGAATGATGTATCATTTAGCTCGAGCTCCTTCTCCACTTCTTCTTCTTCATAAGCAATTCCTTGAGTAGGTCTTTTAAGATTCTCAAGCTCCTCTTCACTCTGTAAGGTCTCTGCACTAATGTCCTGTAGGTACTCCTTAAGTTGAGATGGTTGCATTTCTTTGCATTGAGATTTTAGGTGGTTGAGAGCTTCCATCATCTAACCCATCTGGCTTACCAATTTTTAGATTCTAGATCATGTTTCTTGTTGAAATTGTAGAGTATTAGTAGCTAGAGATCTGACTAAATCTTTCAAGGATGTACATGAGTTGCAGTAAGAAGCTTCTGATCTATGTGGGAATTACTGTGTGTCCTTCATAATATCATAGAAGTAATTTTATTGGTTATTTCATCCGTGACTAAAGTTAGTACGATCATTCCAATACGAGCTATAGGATTGGGAATCAGAGTTGTGGAAAAAATTACTTTTGTCCATGAAATTTTTTCACGCTAATACTAAACAAAGGGTGAAAAGATCAAGAAAAAATGTAAAAACTAATTATAAACAAATATATACAAAACACCAATCAAAATCAAGAAGAAAAACTAAAGCAACACACTGCCTAAAAATGGCATCAAAATTGGCGTAACGTGTCATAAAACTACTCAAAATAACTAGACCTACAATTATAGCAGTAGTGAGTCTAGGTCGATCCTACAGAGAGTGTAATTAAAGCTTTTGAAATGAAAAGAATTAGTGTTTAGGTTATAGGTGGTTTTGGTTTGGGTTAAAATAAAATAAAGTGAAACTAAACTAACAAAAGCAAATTAAAGAAAACATTCAAAAATGATTAAAGTGATGAAATTTTCAGGGACTCAGCCATCAGTTTTTACCTCAGACTACACTCAATTAAACATTCTTCATTGAATTGTTGTTCTCTTTCCCCTTCTAACAACTATTAATCATAGGTTAATGATAAACTCTATTAACCCTGGTTTTTTCTCTTAGGTCATGTTTAATTAAGAGATGCTCGTTAATTAAACCTAGCTATCAAATAACCTAGGATATGATCTCTAGATTTAATTGGATAGCCACATTATGAATTATGAAAGCAAATTAATTAAGGTAACAATCACAAAAGCTCGGGTCATTTAACCGAGGTTATGCTATCCCTAATGATTCAACACCAATCAAAAACATAACAATTACAAATTGCATCCCTAATGATCCGAAACCATTTGTTTCTACAAATGAATCTCAACATAACAATTATGGACTATATTGAAGATTATAGCAATATCCAAACACAATAATTATGAATTGTATTCAAGATTCTAACAATGGGTTCATACATAAGCAATTTAACAATAACGAGAATAAATATCATTCATATTTGAAAACCCAAATCCATAAGCATAGGATAACATAATCAATCCCTAAAGAGAGAAAGAACAACAAAAACAATGAAAGAAATGCTTAACCGAGTTCTTTGACTTCGATATCACCTCCGAATCTGTGTCGAGAAGCCCTCTATCTTCCCCATAGGTCTCCGATAATGTCTAGCCCTCTTCCTCATCCTTCTCCCAAGCCCCCAAACATTTCCTCTAACCTTTCATATTTGTTTTGAAAGCAAAACATTATTTTTATACCAAAAAGAAGGGTTTTTAGGTGAGTTGTCATGCTTTCAGGGGCGTGCATATGTTGTTCACGGCCGTGAGTGTGAGTCATAGGGCTCATGGTCGTGAGCCACCTTGCATGGACATGACATGGGTTGTCATGCCCATGCAACTAGTGTCATGCCCATGACAAGTTTGTCATGGGCGTGACACACCTCTCACGGCCTTAACTTATTTGTCATGGTTGTGAGATGTATCTTATGGCCATAACAATGTCAATCTTCATTCCTTTTGGTATTTCTTGTCTCTTTTAGCTCTAATCCTTCCCCTTCTTGTTCCATAGAGTGTGAATCTCAAGAAGACAACTCAAATATTGTGTTTTTGACTCACTTTAGCTCTTTCACTTTCAATTGTACCTAAAACCAAATATGAACTAAAGTGAATGTCTTAAGCATTTTATAGCATTAAACACTAAGTGTTATGGAATAAATGTATAATCAATTAAGCAGTTATCAGCCTTCTTCATGGCATCATAAAAATAACTCATTGTTACCTTCTCATCACTATTAGCTAGACAATGTAATCTCACTAAAGGCTCACGAACTTAGCACTGGGACCAAAATTCGTGATCTTTAAGTATAATTCTAAAAACCTCAACTCCAGGATTAGACCTAACATATTATGATGCGATCCACTTATCACTTGTAAACATTTGCCTCAACACCTTCATCAAAACAAAACACTAAAGTGAAAAGAAAGTAGTCGCAAATCTTGTTATATTAGATCAATACAAATTCCTACTAGTAGTGAAATAGTTACTTATCAAATTTAAGATCAATGCACGATTATAGATAAAATTAGTTACTTTCTTTACTTTCTACATAGTCTCATCAATGGTAGGAAAATATCTAGCATCTCTTATATTTTTCAACATTAGATCAATGCAATGTTGAAAAATATAACCTAATTTTAAGGTAATTAAGTAAATGTAAATCTTCAAGGTTTAAAACTAATGAAATGTTTTCAAGAAAAGTAGGGTAATTGGCTTTCAGTGTGGTATAATAAATCAAAAGGTTAAGTCCCAAAAGTGATTACTTATAAGGGATAAAATAGGTTGATATTAATCAATGAAAGTAAGATAAAGACAAATTGTTAAATCTAAATGCCTTTGTCATTTTAATTCCTCTAGTTTAAAAATGTGTCACAATATGATTAATAAAAGCAAGTTTTAAAATCATCCAACTATATATGAAAACATTCAACAAAGAATAATAGAGCATAAAATAATGATATATTTGCTTTTGGGCTTAAAAATTCACAAATAGGTCTCATGTTTGTAAATAATATACAATTTTCTTCAGATTAACTATCTCAATGATTACTAAAAATATGTTTGATAGAAGAGAGTTTACACTTACTTTCATCCTTTTGCATACTAATTCAACTCGATAATCAGTAATAACTTAAAGTGTTTTAGATAAATTTTAACTAAATTAAGATGTCAATTAATAAGAATAAATAAAAAAACTATCATAAGCTTAAATTTGAAAATTTTCTTCTAAATTTCCATTAACTCCTTCCCCACACTTAAAATTGTACATTTTCTGCATTGCATACAATAGAAGCATAGAAAAACATAATATCAAAGAAAACATAAAAAGTGAGAAAGGAATATTTTGGTACTTCCCTAAATAATAATAATTTCAATTTCTAAATTTGATGAAGATTCCATCCATTTTTACATACATTCATCCTCCCAAAAGAGAAACAAATGGGGATAAAAAGACAAAACGAAAATAAAAAGAAATAAATAACAATAAAATAAAAATAACAATGACATTTTAATAATTATGTTTAGTAGGGTTGGAACCTTGCTAACTATAAGAAAAATCAAAATAATAAATAAAAGAAAGAAAAATACACAAATAATAAATATGAAAAATAAAAACTAAATAACCCTAATTAAGTATCCCAGACTCCCTCGCTCTTAATTTGTCGATTGGTGAGTCTGGTGTGTTAGTCACTAGAGGATCATTAGGTCATTAAGCATCATGTGGCTGTAAAGTCGAAGACGACATGGCCACTCTATTTGATGGATGCCATATGGAAATCCTAAAGTGGCCTGCCATTTGCATCATAACCTCCTCTATCCATCTTTTATAGGCCTTGAGTCTTGGCACCCGTTCTGTTAGCTCTTATTGGTTCATTCAGATGATGCATTAGACTCCCAAGATTTGTCCATATACTTCTCTAATAGGCCAATCTTCAACTGATCTCGATTTCTCGATGGTTTCAGCGTCCTAGATGATCCTACACTATTTGACAAATCGTAATCCTCCTGATGCTTTGCTCCTCCTATCTATATCTACAGTGAGTTCTATCTTGACTACTGCTCTAGTATGTTAGGGCGATCACCACCTGATCCTATAGTTACCTGCTCATTCGGCTCTCTTACCAGTCGATAGATGCCTTCTGTTGATCTTCAGCTCCTCATAATCATGTGCATATTCTTCATAATATCTATGTTGAGAGCAATTATGTTACCAAGTAGCCTCCTTAGTGATATGTTGTTGATACATATCTGTAATTGGCATACTCTCACTCATACTCGATAAATAAAGCACATCTACATTCTCAATGACTCCGAAGCTATCACTCCACCCACTTAGTGTATGATTATCCCATGAATGTAACTGAGCATAGGATGTTGTAGGGTAGATGCTTTAAATTTGCTGAGGTTATAATATGCCTCCATTGCTAATATTGCACCAGAAGTGCTAGGCATCCATCTTTTATGGAAAGTTCATATGGAGATCTATGTACATGTGTCTTCATGAAGTCCTCATTGTAGAGCTCCATCATCATAGAGAAATCCATATAGCTCATCCTAGTCTTATCTCCAAGCGTCCAAAATTGGATTGCTCTTGGCCAGCTCCAATTATAGTGACCCTTTCTCTACCAAAAAAGTGGAGCATACCTTCAATGTGAGTTCCCAATATGTAGGCTCCATTATCTTGAAGAATCGAGAACATGCGCCAATGCTAATGAGATTTTGATCCTGTTGGGACAATCTAACCTACTTTTGCGCCTCCTAATTTATACATTTGTCGGTCCTGAGCTTCTTGTCTTTAAGCCTCTGAAATCGCTCCTTATGGGCTCTTGTATTAAATTGCTGCATCTTATGTCACATTGGTGGATGTGCAGCTCTCTTATATTGGTAGTGAGTGAGCTCCATTTAGGTCTTTAAAAGACCTTAAACCTCTTTGTCATTTTCTCAGTGCATCCTTTTCTCTTTGTTGTTGCTTTGTTTTTATTCTTCTTTTCATTATACCTAAAACAAAATAAAATGTGAGGAAATAACAATTTTGCCCACACTTAATTTGTACACTTACTATATTATGTAACTCCAAAGATGTCCATAATTAAAAATCAAATTAAACTAAAAATAATGAAATTTAAAGAGAAGTTAGAGTGTCTTATAATTTTTCATTTTTTAATTTTCTAATTATTTTATTAAAAGGTTAAAGAAAAGTTAGAGTGTCTTATAATTATTTAATTTAACAAAATAATTAGAAATTTTAAAGATAAGTTAGAGTTTCCTTTTTAATAAAATAATTAGAAAATTAAAATATGGAAAAATTATAAGACACTCTAACTTCACCTTAACCTTCCCCCTCTCTAATGGTTAACATATGTTCATATCTATGCACATTTTCCTCTTCATTTCCATTCCCTTTTCCCTAAAATTTCATCCATCTTTACTCCCCTCAACCTGTTTGCTTTTACTCTATTTATATCCATTCTTTTCCATCCCAAACTTTATGTAAGTTCTAGCTTTTCTTTACTTTCCTTACTCTATTCCCCATCCTATTTTTTTTTACCCATTTCTTCTACATTTTTGCTACCTACATTCCTCTTCATTTCATCTACTTTTACTCCCCTTAACTAGTTTTGCTCCTGCTCCTTTGTTGTCTATCCTTTTTTAGCTCAATCTTTGTATGAATTATAGATTTTCTTTGCTTCCCTTACTCTATTTTTGACCTTGTTTCTGCTAGCCATTCATTCCCCCCTCTCTCTCTTTGACTCCTAAGGGGTATTTAGGTGAATCAAAGTCTTGTTTTTGACTCTTGCTCCTATTAATATTGATTATAATAAGTTGTCCTTTTACCTTTTTCCTACATTAGCCTACTTACTCCTTTTCTTTGAATGGTTATTGTTTCTCTAGTTCTTGTTGTTGGCTCTGGGTCCCCATACGAATTTTATGGCGACTATGTGTCACCATTGGGAGTTTATTTGAATTTATTATAAATATATATTTTGGAAACATTGCAATAAAATAAAATACATTATAACATTTAATTAAAGACTACACAAGGAAAATTCGTGGTGGGATCGTAGACTAATTATAGACATAAAATTAAATAAGAAAATTCATCGAAAAGGTAAAAATATTACCCCGTAATTTATTAAAAATTTTCCATAACAAAAATAAACAAAGAAGAATTGATTTGGTTGATTAAGAAAAATTGATAACTTGAGTTAATGATGAAACAATTTGGAATTTCAAAAACAACATAGTCACGGGCGTGACTTCTCTCTCACGCCTATGAGAGAGTCTGAAAAATTAAGCCAGTCGCGATCGTACCGTGGTGCGAGCGCGACTGCTGAGAGATCTAAGATTGACGAGGTCGCGACTTGGTCGCGATCGCGAATGTGACGAACTTGGCGTTCATCGCAATAGCGCTGAGTTGCGATCGCGAGTTTCTCTGGCCCTGTCATGATCGCGCCTTGATCCCGATCGCGATTTGGTGAGTTGAGGGAACGTCGCGATCGTTCTGAGTCATGATCGTGACTTTCCCTATTAGACATCTTTTATTTCTAAGCAACATATCTTTCAATACAGAAATCCGAAAATTACAAACTATATACCGTTGGAAAGCTAAGAAAAAGATCTACAACTTTCATGAAGAAATTTTGTCTAATTCAGCCTGGATTGATACAGATTAATCATTTAAGTAAGGTTACCATTTCAGTTAAAAATTATACACCAATTATGCAAAATTGAACACTCATACGACTATCTTATGTGGATCATAACTTTTGCGTCTGAAGTCTAAAAATTTTAGTCTTTATAGCGTTCTAAAGCTAACAGAATAATCTGCAACTTTTATGAAGACTACTTAGCCTAATTTTGTAACACCCCACTCCCGCCGAACCCGAACCCGATATCGATGGTGATACCCGAATCCGTGCCCCGCGAGGGTGGC
>JAOTAY010000190.1:24714780-24727599 GCA_025629805.1 Erythroxylum baracoense
GTGCACAAATGCATGAGCATGAGTTGTGTTTTCCTAATTTCTCACATATACCCGTTTCTATAATTCAACCCGTTATATGGAAACGGGATGTTACACTGCAGATACAAAAAAAACAACAGTCGAACTTGCTAAAAAAGACTATGATAGTGATGCCGCCAGAAGCAGTCTAGATAGAGAAGCAAGAATACTCCAGGTTTGACCATTTCTTGAATAGATCTTTGCACAAATTTCTGTACAAAAACAAAATAAATTTTTTTCTTTTCAGTTTCAGGAGAAAAAGAAATGGTCGAATAATATAAACCCTTATGATTCACATCTAGCTTTTCCCCTTACACACATATATGTTTTTTAGAATCTAAAGATGATATGAAAGAAAAAAGAAGGAAAACATGAAGGAAGAAAAGAGAACGAACATAAGGCGAGAGGACAAAAGAGGGAGGGTAAAAGAAGTATCAATAAACACTAGGTTAGAGACTTGAGAGAGAGAGATCGTTACTTGGGCAAATCATCTACAAAAAACCTGCTAAAGGCTACAACTTTGAGACAGGGGGGAGAGAAAGAGTCAAAACAAAAATTGGTTTCAAGCTTAATATATATACTTAATATATATGAGTCACGGCTGTGACAATTTAAGTCACAGTCGTGACACTTATATACTTAAAATAAAAAATTTTCATAGACATGAGAACCGTCGGATGAGATGGACGAATGGGATGAATTTTGTGTTCATCCATCCCATTCGTCCTTAGTATTATATACTTAATAATATGATCTAGCATTAGAATATTGATAAGTAAAAATTATTTGTTATAAAATAAAAGGTTAGATTCTTATATAATGATTTGACCATCATACTTGATATTACTTAAGGATATTACGAGTGTATTAAAAATAGAAGAATACAAGTTTTATTCAGTAAGAAAGAATAAATTGTATAAAAATTTTTGAATTTTATCTAATTTTTTAATAATTAAATACACAATCTTTCAATTTGTTGCAAATTAACTAACTGTTAATTCTTTAATTAATGATATTGGGATAGTATGTCACACAAATTTGGCTTTTGAAAAATGGGCAGTTTGATGTAATAACTATCAATATATAAAAATATCTATAAAACAGGAAAGAAAACTCTATTCTGTCATGTCCCACGTCGACTACTATCATTTCAGGACATCTAACCCAGATTGCTCCCTACATTTTCCTTAATCTCTTTGCCTATTACATACTCATCATTGCCCTTCTAGCTACTGGATCACATGTATTGGCTCTTACATATCACACTCTCACAAGCTCATACTTCATTTGGGGAGTAACTGATTCACTTATCAGACTCCATCTTTTCCTCCATGACTACTCTAATTTAGCTATAAGTACTCCTGGGAGCTTTAAGTTTCGAACTTAAATTTGTTGTCTATGGCTTGCCTTCCATTGAGGCTTCACGTTTATGCTATTATTCTATTTTCCTAGCAAGTTTTCCTTTTTGCTCCATGTGTGTCACTTATTGTACAAAAAAAACTCTTTTTTGCTTGCACCTCATGATTTCCTTTGTGGTGATGGCTTCAACATTGCCCTTCTTACATAGACTACACCTGTAACTATTTTTGCTGTTGCTGTGTTTATTGGTGCTTGTTAGCATCGAGTGTCCTTATTGCCCTATAAGAAAGGGTTCTGTGAAAAATAGCAAATCTATTACTCAGTCGATTAAAAAATAACTCATATGGATACGTCAAAATGCCCAGAGTCAGAACAGGGAGATTTGAACACCCTTGATCAAGACAGCCATCTGGCCAAAAAAGTTTGCATTCGCAGTAAAGAGGAAGATCCACCACCAAGTTCGAAATCGTCTTATAGCGCAGCTATCATACGAGAATCGATGGTAGACAAGATGATAGAGGAACTTGATTGGTCAGATTAAGAGCCAGTGGAGATTGAGGAAGGTGATATATTACAAAAGACGGATGAGTCAGGGGGAATTGTATTATCTCAAACATTTAAGTCGAAACTGGACAAGCATTGGGAAAAAGTTGTAGTTGTTAAACTACTAGGTAGAAGGATTGGGTATAAAATGCTATGTTCTCGTCTGAAATCAATGTGGAAACTGATAAGCCTTATGAAGGTAGTTGATTTGTATCACGATTACTTCTTAATGAATTTCATTGAAGAAGAAGACTTTCTTAGTGCCTTAACCTACGGTCCTTGGATAATATTTGGACACGCCCTCTCCATCTAGAAATAGGTTCCTTCTTTTCATCCATCGCAAGGAAAAGTTACAATAGCTGTAGTATGGATTTGATTTCCGAAATTACCTATATCTCGATATCATCCCTTAATTCTATCTGCACTAGGTAATCTTGTCAGCAACACTATAAAGATTAATGATGCTACAATGAAGGCTCAACAAGGAAAATTTGTGAGAGTAGTAATAGACATTGATCTCAATATTCCATTATGCTCTAGAGTGGAGCTCGATGGGGAACTACTAATGATGGCTTATGAGGGTCTACCACAGATATGCTTCCAGTGTGACATTATGGGACATGAATCTGAAATCTGCCCTGCCAGGAAAAATGCACAAGAAGGAAACCATCATACTTAGATCAACAGGGAGGCAGAAGGGACTTGAAGGGAGGTTGGTAAGGATGTTGTCATAGTAGCTCTGAAAAATGAGGTGCCAAGCAACGGCGATAGCCCATGGCTAAAGATGCAACGAAAAGCTCCTCAAAAGTCAAAGAAACTTTAGACTCAACAAGATACACACAATCACAGAGATGCTACTCAAGTGGGAGGATCTCGGTTTTCAATTTTGTCAGAGACCATAAATATGGATGTTTTTAACAAACAACAGTCAGGTTCACATAGAGAGAGCCTCCATTCAGAGTCAAGCCATCGGGTTAACTTTGATATATTTTTGGAAAAGACCAAACAGAAATATCAAGGGCTGGAGCCGAATTCTTATAAACCCAAACCAAATCTAAGGGTTGCTTCTAAAGGAAAGCAGGTGGCCAAGGAAAGGTGGAGCGTGGATTGAGTGTTTGACAATGTGAAAAATGAGAAAGGAGTGGGCCTTTTTACTTTCAAACAACTAAAGCCCTCTTCCGAGGATAAGCATGTTGCAGTCATTATAAACTATCACCACGAAGTGTTATATGATAGAAAATCTGAAATGTTGAGGGAGATGACCGATGTGGAGAGCCTATGAAAGGCACCGAGGGCCTCAAGGATCCTGGCCGTTTGAGTAAGGAGATAACCATCCTTCCTCCATCCAAACCGCCAGATCCGTTAGAAAGAGACACATGTATGGAGGAAGCTCCGAGTGTCCATGACTTTGTAGATGAGATCATCTAGCAAACTCTGAGAGGCAGTATGAGCGACGTGCAAGAAGGAATGCCAGAGTACACTCGAACTTAAGAGAGTTTCGGTCACGCCATAGATTATATATTATGTCGATCATCATCTATAATTGTCAAGGAGTTGGAGGGGATCGATTTCATACAATTTTGTAGAATTACATTCGCATGTATAAACTAGGTATTTTGGTACCAATTGAAACTAGTATTAGTGGAAGGAGAGCTCAAGAAATAGTTAGCAAAATAGGTTTTCATCATTCCTTCCGAGTAGAAACATATGGTTTTGCTAGTGGTATATAAATGTTTTGGACAATAGATTTTGAAGTCATTGTAGGGGTAACTTATCGCCAATTTATTCACACCATAATCACGTATGGGGCGTCCACTTTCAACTTTAATACAGTTTATGTCAGTCCTCAATTTTTCACACAAAAATTCCTCTGGACTCACTTGAGATGGATAGGATGACAAGTTCACAGACCTTGGATTGTTAAGGGGACTTTAACGCTAAACTGGAGGTTAGAGATAAAAGGGGAGGATCCTCATCAGCCCTGATTGTAAACAAAAATTTCAAGGAATGGGTGCATTGTTGTGGTCTATATGATTTGGGATATATTGGGGTCGAAGTTTACATGGCGGAGAGGGATTGTTCCGGCTCGACTTGATAGAGTATTCATCTCTTCGTCTTGGACAGAAAAATTCCTAAATACAACTAATCAACACCTACCCTTTCTTAGCTCTGATTATCATCCTATGCTTATTCATTCTGTATAGCCGAGAATGATTAATATAGGATAACCAATGTTTAGGTTCCAATATACCTGGTTAGCTCATGAGGATTTTAGGAATGTAGTAACAAAGTATTGACATCTAGACGATGCCAATTTTAGTGATTCATTAACCAAATTCTCAAACCATCTCACAAGCTAGAATAAACTGGTCTTTGGTAATATCTTCCATCAGTACATCCTAGATAAAGCACAGTAAAAACTCACAGGTTGGAGAGCTCGAGTTATGTCTCTTGTGGGGCATGTCACGCTAACCTAATCAATGATTTCCTCCCTCCTAATCTACATGATGCAAACGGTGAAACTGCCAAGACAATTCTGCGATGACTTGGAGAAAATCATAAGGGAGTTTATCTGGGGCTCAAAGGAAGGACAGCAGAAAGTGAATTTAGTTAGCTGGGAGGCAGTATGTAGGCCGAAAAAAGCGGGGGGCATAATTCGATGATCCAATGATGTGTTACTAACTAAACTAGGTTGGGAGTTATTCACTAAGCTTAACGTTTTATGGGTCTAGCTCTTACAGGCCAAATATCGTTTTAATGATCATCATATCCCTCATACACTGAATAGGCAAGGGGCAACAGTAATTTAACGGGGGATCTCCGCTATATGGCATTTTTACACCAAGGAATCAAATGGAAGATAGGTAATGGACACATAATTTATTTCTAACTGGATAATTGGGTGGACGATTGGGGCCCTCTATTATTTATAACAACCTCACCTCTTTCGGATAGTTTACTGTATTCCAAAGTTACAGATTTAGTTGACGAGTTTGGCAATTAGAGTTGGAATTTGTTCCAACACTATCTTCCATTGATAGTTTGTATGACTATAGCAGCCATTAGGCCCCCTACAGTTGGATTGGGGGAGGACCAAGTGGTGTGGGGACCAACAACCTATGGGGGTTTTACGATAGCTTCCTCTTCTAATTTAATCGAAGACATTGCCATGGAGGACTAGCATAGGCCATGGGATTTGATATGGAAATGGCCAGGACCCTAGTCGATTCGATCATTTCTCTAGCTTCTTGCTAAAAGGAAACTGCTGACCAATCAACAGTGAGTCAATAAACATCTATTAGCGGATAACAATTGTCAGTTATGTGGACAAGAAGAGTCAATTTTGCATGCAATTTGGGATTGTACTAAAGTGAAATCATTTTTACTTCAATTTCCGCTAGTAGTGGTCGATCCTATTTTCTTCCAACAGGATGAAGCAACGTGGTTGAAATCCAATCTGCATAAATAGATACAAGTGCAGAGGTTTGAGTGGGCTACAATCTATGAAGTATCTTGTTGGTTTTTATGGCAGTGGTTAAACAAGAGTATCTTCAAGGATGGATTTGTTTGGTCGGAGGTCGAACATTGGGTAGCCATGGATTATGTAACTTGGATAGATACGACAAATGTTGTGGCTAGCCGAGTTATTAAGGAGCAAGGATTACCTTTGGGTAAGTGTGTTGGATGAGCAAAACCGTCGGAGGGCTGGGTAAAATTAAACATAGATGGTACAGTTAAATAGGACTCAAAACTACTTTGGGATTACAACGGGCATTGGTGCGGTAGATTCATTCTGGTCTCACCTTAGCATGGAACCTCAGATATCGCCATGTAATAGTATAAGTGGATTCTTTGGAAGTAATTAACATTCTTTCTTCTTCTAAGATATCGTTGATTGAGGATAGTTTTTTGGGTTCGGGTATCTATGATTTAGCATAGAGATTGAGATATCCAGCTATAACATGTTTATAGGGAAGGGAATTAGAGTGCCAACCGGCTGGTTAATCTGGCATCGCTTTCAAGCCCAGGACTACACGTTCTTCAGGTTCCTCTGGTGGGAAGTAGGGAGACTATCCAAAAGGATTTGCAAGAGGTGTTATATCGCAGAGAATTGCGCTAGTGTTGTGTTAGCCTTCTTTCCTTTGTAATTAAAAAAAAGAATTCAAGAAGACAAGTTTGAGATCAATGGTCTTTGGGATGAGGCTAAACTCTGTTTTCTTTTGGTTAATCTTTTTTTTGGCAATTAACGATAGAAAAGTTAACAGTAGATTAATTTTATGATAAATTGGAAGTTTATAAATTTAATTATCAAATTAATATAAAGTTTGAGATTTCCAATATCATTTACCCTAAAAATATATCATATGAGAATGAGTTAAATATACGTATAGCCATTGTAACTCATTGAAAGACAACATCCTCCTCTATCACTGTTCAAATCTTGATAAAGACCAATTTTCCTATTAGCAATAACAAGTTAAATATTTTAAACTTAATATTAATGGACCACTATATGTTATACAATTGTAATTACCCAGAAAGGAATAAACTTAGATGATGCCAAGTAAACTAAAAAAACTGAATAGCATATACTTGGTCAAATTCTTTGTAACAGTCAAATGATGTAATTTAATAAGGAAATTTACCAGCACTATTTGAGCTATAATCATGCTTATCCATAAACTAGTGATTGATTTAAGGAAGGTCATTCTATCCCTTCTTTAGGAACTGCATTTAAAGGCTTCGTCTCTCCAACCTTGCCATATTAGAAACTTGCAACTCGTGGATATTCTTCATCTTTATTAGTAGCAAGACTAAGAAAGGCTTGTAGCTAGCCCTAAAGTTTTCACTTGTATTCACCAGATTTAATGCAGAGAAATAGAGGAAGGAATTGATTCTCCAATATATAAGTAAGCTATGGGGACGTTCCTATTAAATGAGATCAAGAAGCAGGCACGCTCTTTCCTGCAAGACAAGTACAGAACTGCCAGGCTAGCCTTGACTGACGTTACACGGGCAGAAATGTAAGGAAGCATTTTGAAGTCCATATACTTTACACCAATGTTGAACCATTCATGTTCATCGAGATCTATTATTAATACAAGTTGCTGAATTTAATACTACCTTTTATATTGGTACAAGAAACGGTGTACGCTTAACTTCTCCTTTTTAAAGCTTCAGCGAGATCTGATTATCCAATATATTGTTGATGAAGTTTGATGTATCTTGATAAACGCTTCAATTATTCATAAAAAGGTTGGCTGAGGAAGCAACAAATAATGATCCATGGGGCCCTGATGCTAAAACAATGACCATGATAGCCGAGGCATCCTTCGAAATAGAGGACTACTGGAGAGTTGTTGATGTTCTTCACAAGAGGTAAAAAGAGACACATGCGATGCGTAGAAAACTTTATATGTATTACATTGATCATAAGCAAACCTAACATATCCTATGTACAAAGTTCAGGTTTGAAAATATTGATTGGAAGCAATGGAGGCAATCTTACAAGTCGCTAATACTCCTCGAATTCTTGCTAACACATGGACCTGAAGACTTTGCCGAAGAATTTCAATGCGATAGTGATATCATTGAAGAACTGGGGAGCTTTAAGTACGTAGATGGAAAAGGGTAATTCCCGATTACCGTTTTTATACTTTTATTTGATTATGCGTAAGCTGGTCTGATTGCCAATTGTAATTTCAGTTTCAATTGGGGTGCCAACATGCAAAAGAGATCAGACAACATACTTGCACTTTTAGAAGGAGGTGAAGCTCTTAGAACTGCACGTCTGAAAGCTCTAAAAATTACAAAGGAAATCCAAGGTTTTGGAAATTATGTCTTGGGATCACCTTCCTCGTCATCATTCAGATCATTCTCCTCATCCGAAGATACCGGTGAGTCAAACAGACCCGAACAACTATTCCTTACAAGAGAGGATCACCTTCAAGACCATGACATCAATTCACCAAGGCTAACAAACAAGACTCATCAAACTTCACTCACAAGTAACACAAAATTAGAAGAATCACACTTATGGAGTCAAGGTCCCAAAATCCAAGAAGCTGGTTCTTTGTTGCAAAATGGAGAAGAAAAGGAGAAAGAGGATGGTTTCGTTGCTGGAATTTGCTCAAAGCTTTCTGGTAACACTCCTACAAAGAAATGCTATGGCGAAATTGTGGGTTTTAGAGGTTTTTCTAATGTTGGAAAATTAATAAAGAAAAAGTACGACCGCCAGTTTTCTATAGGGTACTAATGGAACAGTGACGTGCATGGAAACATATATATTAATTAAAGAGTAAATTAATCTGCAACACATTCTCTCTTGTGAAAATTAAATAAGATCTCCTGCAAGCTATTGTAAAAACTTGAACACCACATATACATTTGGGAATTATTATTACTACACTGCGACTAATTGGTCATCATTTCTTTTTTTAATTCAAATCCCGACGCAAGTTGAATTTTTTATTAATTACTTTCAATCTTTCATTACTATATTTTTCTTATTTAAATTCACTTTTCTATGTTCTTCAAAACTACACTACACATGAATGATTAATTGGTCTCATTTCGTTTCCAACAAGACCAAGGAATGTAAAACTGCGACACCCGCCGTGGACCCACTCCAAACACACTTGCATTAATCCAAAAAAAAACGAAAAAAAAAATATAGAAACTGATAATCAAATGTTATTTTATTATTGGTCAAAGGAGGTTGAGAGCACACATGGACGCACACCAGACTGCATCGAAATCAGTAATCTCTCATAGTGCATTGAAAGAAAATCCTTGGGTAATCCATGAAAATAATAAATAATAATTTATTAGTATATGTACAACATTCTTATGATCTTGTTACACATTAAAGAAGTTTTGTAACAGATTCAAAAGTTGTGCAATGCTCATGTTATTTAATTATTGATGTCTTTATTTCTAAGCCTTTATAAATTACCTTTGAAAAGATCATAATATAGCATTGAAATAGAATGTTGCTACAAATTCAAAAACTGAATTCCGCTTAGCAATTCAGTATCATTAATTTAATTGTATATATTAACTCTTGTTAAGGCATTTATTGCCTAATTTTGAAAGACTTTTGTCTTAGTAGAAATTTTAATTCTCAAAACAATTTATTTATAACACAAATATCATAGGTCAGGATAAATTTTTTATTTTCATCTACTTCACAATCAATTTTTAAAACAAAAATAACTATTTTCTTCTTTTTTTCTTTTTTAGTCATTTTTGTGCTTATTTTTCTTCTCTTTCTTTTTTCTTTTCTTCACTTTTCCTTTATTTTGGATTTCTCTCTTTTTTTTCCCTTCATTTTTCATTTATGGTCTGATGTTGGACCAAATTCAGACACCTCATCTTTTTCCATTGACCTTCAACAACCACCCTCTTCCTACCTCTGTAATCCAGTAGTTTGCCCCTAATTCATATGCCTATTTGCAATTTCTATCGAGTTTAGTCTTCCTATTTGTAATCTAAACACCTATTTGCAAAACTAGACTCCTATTTGGAATGGTAAGTTTGACTGCTTTGACCTTTGAGTTTGGGGTGTAAGGCAAAATAGGGTTTCTAGTGAATTTGTTGTTGCTCTCTTGAAGGAGGCTTAGTGAAATTGCAGTTCTCATTATAAGGATTGAAACAATGCTTGGCGATACCATTATTGTTGCACATCCTAATGACCAACATTATAATCACAAGCATGGAAAATTTGTGTTTCAGCCGTTTAATGGAAGAAAAGTTCCAATAATTTGTGGCTCTGTAGTTGTTTGTCCTAGTTACAAGATTAGTGTTGTCAAGGTATCTGTGAGGAACTTACACACTGAAGATATATCTCCTAGGCCTCCTTTTTTATGTGAATGTTTAGTAATCATGGTTTTGTTTTTTACAAATTACTCCAGCTTATAGCCAAATGATTTTGAGGTTGAGAAATGGCACAATGTAGGGCCCCAACATATACCCTAAAAGTATTATAGCATATCTAGGGTGTATTAAGAGGTAAACATAACAAATTAAGCGCATCTAAGTATAGTAAGAGACATAATGATACTTAATGTAAAAGATATACGTAAATGGGTAATTTGTTCATTTCGGCATGGACACACATACTTAGATGTGAAATATGAATGAGATGAAATTAATTGATGAGATTATATGTCAATGTGGGAATTAAAGGAATAAGAAGGACCAATGTTGTTCTTGAATTTTTTTAGAAGAGAAGACTGTATAAAGAGATTAATAGGAATTTCATCACTCTAATTCCTAAAGGTTGAGAACAAAAACATTTTAGGAATTTTAGACCTATTGCCTATTGAAACTCCATTAAAAATTATATTAAAAAATCTTAGCAAATAAGCTCAAAGAAGTCCTGATTAATCATGTTAACAGTATACAAAGGGCTTCCATATCTATGGGAGAAAATATTCTGCTAATGCGGGAATTTATAAAGGGATATTCCAGCAGCAACAGTGGTAAGAATTATATCTTGAAAGTGTATTTGAAAAAGACATATGACAATGTAGATTGGACATTCCTTTGTAACATTTTGCAAACTTTACATTTCCCATAATGTTTCATAAAGTATATGAAAATGTGTTTCACTAATCTTACATTCAATATACTTATTAATGGAGAACCCATAAAGACATTCAACAGCTCCAAAGACATTAGATAAGGAAATCCAATCTCACCATACATTTTTGCTCTTAACATGGAAGTTTTTAATGGACTATTGAAGATAATTGTAGAGAGAACTAAGTATTTTAAGTTTCACTATAAGTTTAGAAGAATGGGCATCACTAACCTTATCTTTGCCGATGATCTAATAATCTTAGTGAGCTAATAGAATTTCAATAATAGCTATGATAAAGGTCATTAAGATGTTCACCAGGTTGTTTAGACTGTAGGTAAAGTTTACCAGGTTATTTAGACTGCAGGTAAATATTAACAAGTGTTCTTTCTACATTTCTAAGAATGCCTTTGATAAGGAGCATATAGTGAGGGAAATTACTGGATTCCGAGGACTGCCTTTACCTTTCACTTACCTTGGAATCCCTATTATTGCCATAGGTTAAATTATGGAAGCTTCAAACCATTGGCGGACAAAAGACAAGAAAAATCTTTAGATGGAGTGTGAAAACACTAACGCTAGTTGGTAAAGCTCAATTAATCACAACTATTTTAAACTCAATCAATATACATTGGGCTAAACATCTAGCTATTCCTGAAGTTGTGAAAAAGACAATTGATAAAATGCTCAAAAGATTCCTATGGTCTGGATCCAATGATGGTGAATGAGAGCTACTATCAAGTGGCCTGAGGCGTGGAATCTAAAAAGGTATGGAGGATTGATCATAATTCGCTTGAATTTGTTGAGTACATGCATGCTTATCAAGAGATTATGAAGGTTACTCAATGGTCAGAAATCTCTACGGTGTAAATGGGTACACTAATATTACATCAAAGGTAACAACATATGAGAAATGGACCTTTTGATAAGGAACATTTTAGCTACTCTAAAGGAAATTCTCAAGTTTAGAAGCACAATTATACCTCACATTGGCAAGAAAGTTAGGAATGGACGCAAAACTTTTTTTTGGCATGATAATTGGATTGCAGGAGGACCTATAATGAATGTAGGAGATCTACAAGCTTTAGAAAGCATAATTCGAAATTAGAATGTTGCAAATGCTTTACTACACATGAATGAGATGCTGTCAAGAATGTTCGCTAGGAATTTGCAAAATGAGCTCAACATATTGATTTTACATAAGAATATGGAAGTAAGAAATTGGTGGTATCAGTCTAGCAACGAAATTTTCAGTAATGCATCACATAGGAAGCTATTTCAATAAAATCTCAGTTGTGTTCTATTATATAAACTTGTTTGGTATAAGTTTAATTTCTTAAGAGCTACTACTACTCTATGGAGAGCCTTTACAGATTGATTATCCACCATTGAGAGATTGAATAGGTTTACTTATATGAAAAATTGATGTACTC
Organism: Erythroxylum baracoense; assembly: GCA_025629805.1. NCBI lineage: Eukaryota > Viridiplantae > Streptophyta > Magnoliopsida > Malpighiales > Erythroxylaceae > Erythroxylum > Erythroxylum baracoense. Next base: position 24,726,715 of record JAOTAY010000190.1, read on the forward strand.
ATTTTTAATGCCAAATGGAGAGTGGCTCTCATCTAATGTTCAAATGCAAGTTCAACGACGGATTATGGAGACTATACAAATGTGCTATCACAACCCCCCGAATAAATGGCAACAGATTGTCACTTGAAGACTAAATTTGTAGCATATCAAGAAAGACATAAAATGGTGTTTCTACGTTGCTCTATCCTACCTTTTTCTAAACATATGGAATAAAAGAAACGGATGACTTTTCAATAACAAAGAAAGGAGTTTTGAGACGTTCACAAAGGAGTTATTAAATACCATTAGACTACACATCAACATATTTTGTGACAAGCTCTTTTTAGATTCAAATTATATTGATATGTGATGGTACTAAAGGATTATTTGTAACAATTGTTAGCTTTTAAGTAGTATAGTATTCTAAGTTAGTTCTAGAACTCTCATTCTCTCGATGAAATTGTAACCCATCTTGATTTACTTTTTATTAGCTTAATTCAATTTCTTTTCTCAAAGAAAAATATTAGTCCATGGGTTCAATTTGGATGTTATCTTAGCTCTCATTACGACTGTGGGCATTTCTATGCTTGTACATTTTCCTTCTTTTAGGAGTCATAATATTATTTTATAAAAAAAGATACTTCGTTAACATATTAGTGCCAAACTAAAGCACTTCTGAAGATAGATAGATGCTATGCAACAAGACAGTAATAGAGTAATGAATCTGTTCCTATGAGAAGGCATGTTCATGGTGTTAGTAGTGTGCCTAGGCCAATGGTCATATATGACTTTTGTACTGACATTCTGACTTATTAATAATATATTATGAGGTATTCTTTTATATATGCATGCATATTGTTTATGTAATGTGATTTACATTCCATGAATAGTATTAGGCTTATGTCA
>JAOTAY010000190.1:24727699-24739890 GCA_025629805.1 Erythroxylum baracoense
ATATTTTATTTACTAAATTTATTTTATTTATATTTTCTTATTTTAATTTAATAATTTAATATTTATAATTTGAATTTGTATGACTAATAATATATTTTTATGAAATATTGTATTTACTAAATTTATTTTATTTATATTTTATTATTTTAATTTAATATTTAATATTTATAATTTTAAATTGATATGACTAATAATATATATTTGAATTATTTATACAACAATTAATAGTTTATTAAATCAATAGACTTTTTAATCATTTTATCTATTTTCAGCAACTGCAACCACAATCGTATTTGCTAAACACCTATTTTCATATTTCAGTAGTTTAAACAATAATTTCAAATACATAAGTACTTATTGAAAATAAATACTTATTATTTCAGCATGTTAATTTCAAATTATGCTCCCCCGAACCAAACTATAACGGAACATAATCATAACAAGAGTAAATGGAACAAAATAACAGCCATGCCACTGACAGACGAGTTTATGTTATTACACAAAAGGCTCAGGGACCCAATTGGATATTTCAAAACACCCACCCTGAAACCCTAGATTTACCCTTCTATATAATCATCTCAAAACACTACGCTCGCTTTCGTTTTCCATTCAGAACTCAAAATGTCGAAGAGAGGTTAGCCTTCTTCTTTCTTTCTTTTCCCGACCTTCCTCTTTCGATGTACATATCTTTTTCTATTTCCTTACCTGTTTTTCTTTCCTTAGAAAACGATGACTGAAAGGCTGTATCTTCTTGTATTCAATTATTTTAGTAGTTGATTGTCCTGATTGTTATCACACATATTCATGTCTTTTGGAGTTTGTAATCGCAAATCCCAAGTTTTCCTTTTCGAAGCTGTTTACAAAAAGGGCTGACAGGGTTTTGGGTTTTTTTGAGTATAGGACGTGGTGGATCGGCGGGAAACAAGTTCAGGATGTCATTGGGTCTACCCGTGGCAGCAACAGTGAACTGTGCTGACAATACTGGTGCTAAGAACCTGTACATCATTTCGGTGAAAGGAATCAAGGGTCGTTTGAATCGCTTGCCGTCAGCTTGTGTAGGAGACATGGTTATGGCCACTGTCAAGAAGGGTAAGCCTGATCTTAGGAAGAAGGTCATGCCCGCTGTCATTGTCAGGCAGCGCAAGCCTTGGCGCAGAAAGGACGGTGTCTTCATGTACTTTGAAGGTTCTTTTAGTTCACTTTTCATTTTCAATCGTTTATTTAGTTGCTACTAATATTATGAATTGTAGTTTTCATGTTTTCGCTTTTCCCCGTATCGAACTATATATTTTATTTACATATTTTTCCTTGTCTTTCTGGTTCATCATATAAGTGAGTGCCTATACAAGTTCCTGGAAATTGGATATTATCAATCCTTTTGCAGATAAAAAGTTAATTGTGCTATTTATTGAACCTTAATTTTCTTTCGTAGTTGAATCAGGGTGTTATCATTTTATGGAAACCTTTGAAAGTAAAACGTTTCTGCATGTATTTATCTGGTTCTGTTGTTTACAAGTTGTTTAAGTGAACCAGTGATGTTATCTGTACCATAAAGGATACTTGTAGTATGATGGGTTATCTAGTGTATGACTCCTATCAGGATTGGCACTTTTCCTTCTTTGTTTTCACCCATCATGTCATCCTTTATCCACATACTCCAAAGTTCCATCTTATGCAGTTGGAGTCTTAATCCTTTATTTAAAATATTATCGTTTTTGCTCTACCTCAAATATTAGTGTAGATTAACAAGGGCAGAATAAAAAACAGTATTGCTGGTTTTGTGGCATCCAAAGTTTGTATATATCATTTTGTTTATGCGTAGCAATGGTAGATTACCTCCTTGAACCAGCTACATTGAACTTAAAGGGGTCGAATATTATATCGAGTGGGTTTTCTTTGTTGTAGAATCTCACTTTTTGCAATTCGATATATTCTAAATGTTATTGTTAGTTTTCTGCATATTTTATGAGCTGAGGCTAATTTCCTTCCTGGGGCCAGCTGCATAAACTTAAATGGTTGAAAATTATATTGAATTGGTTTTCTCTGTTGTTGAATTACACTTTTTGCAATTTGATATGTTGTTATTATTTTTATGTCTCTGCATATTCTATGAGCTGAGGCTAATTTAACATTGTTGACTTCCTGGTGATGTAGTGTTGAGAATTGTTTTGTTTGCTTTCTCTTCACCTCCCATAACCAGCAACATCAAATTCACCAACCTTACCCCAAACCGGATGATAATCTTTAGTTATCATTCCTGTTAGGCTTGGCATAGTTTTAGCACTTTGATTCCATCTTTCTTTTTGGAGCTTTAAGGAAGTATAAAGGTTATGGTGTGAATTTGGGTGAAGGGGGTTATTTTATCATCCTCTACCACTGGTTGGGTCTATTGTTTCCCTCTCTGATGTTATATGGTAGTGAGTAGACTGGAATCAGTTCAGTTAAACGTTTTCTACATGACATATGAGGGTAAGCAGTGTGAGCATATGGATTGTATATCTTGTCACCAGACATAAGTCAGGTATCCTCCTCAATGTTCAATGGTTGATACAGTTACACGTCTGGTAAATTCACTGTGTCCGTCGTTACAGATGTGCATGTGCTTTTTCTTCACATTTGTTCCATATGGACCCAATATCTGATTCACCCAAAAAAAACAATAATTTTATGTGTACATTTTATGCATGCAGAAGGAAAGATTTGATGATGGGTGACGCTTCAAGTTGGAGGAAAGATAAAATCTGGCTTACTTAATATCTGACTGATTGTGTTCCTTTGCAGATAATGCTGGTGTCATTGTGAATCCAAAGGGTGAAATGAAAGGTAATTATATTGAGATATTAGAATCGATATTCAGTTTATTTGCAGCTTTATCTGATTGCTTAATAATTAATATATTGTTGCCTGCTTATTAGGTTCTGCGATTACTGGTCCTATTGGTAAAGAGTGTGCTGATTTGTGGCCGAGGATTGCAAGTGCAGCCAATGCCATTGTCTAAATTTCTGGACGGCTGCTTTCTCATCTAAATTTGGAGCTCTTGTCTACAATTTAATTCACTAGGAGTTTGCTTTGTTTTGATTGTGAACATGAACATTTAGCGTTTGGTAGATGGCGTTTTAGCCATATTTTAGCATCTTAGAGAGTGTTATCAAACAGCTAATAAACTTGTTTGGTTATCAGCTGTTGGGTTGGCTTGATCAACTCAATGAGCTGTTTTTTAGAAAGCTCCTTTATAGGAATGTTTTGGTGTTTGGTTGATAAAAATTGACGATTGTGCCCTGATATTTTACATTTGAAAGTCTAATATACAAAAAGTAAATTATACCTTTTAAATAATTGTTATTTTGTTGTAAAAATAAAAGTGTCACATGTGACATGAATATTGAATTACCAAATAATAGCTGTGACAAGAAGTGGACACTTGTCTCTCTTTTTGGTTTTCTTGTATTTTTTAAAATCCTGGCCTGAGGGTTGGGATGGGTTGGCCTGGGTTATGGTCCGATGGGTCATGGGTTGCCTTGACCTGTTTTTTTTAGTAAAAAGTTTTCAAAATTGATGTCATTTTAATTTAAAAGTAATGGCTAGAGCATGGACCTGTCTGGTCTGCGACTTGCGATTTGCTCATAATCGGCCTGTGGTTGGCTCTTGGCTAAGATAACTCTAGCCAAAAATAGGCCGAACGGTCTGGCTGACTTTGATATCCATGTGAGAAAAAGGTGTCACTCATTCTTTTGTTTTTCTTATCATTTTAGTTTTTAAAGTTTATTACTTATATTAGCCCAATGTAATATTAAACATTTTGTATATAAATTGGAATAATTTATTTTGATTTTAATAACTTATTTTAATTTCTCGAAATTAAATTATCAACAAAGATATATCACTATGGAATTATTTATCAATGAAAATAGTTCTTTATTAGAATAAATTATTTTTTGGTAGCATAATTTCTTAAATACTAATTTTTATCATCAACTTACATGATAAAATAGGATTTAAAATAAATATGGATAATAAAGCTTCAATTAATACGATAATATAATATATTATTTTTATAAGAATTTGTTATAAAATATAATTCTAAATCAAAATATATTATTTTAAAGACTTATTTCACTCGAATACTTTTTAATTTGATAAATTAAATTTTATCTTAAAGATTAGAGATAAGGTAAGAAATTTAAAATTGATTAATTTACTAAAATTATTTAATTAATTTATAAGTTATAGAAAAATATTAAATTAAATTTACAATTCATCAATTTTATTATTATTATTATATGTTCTATGTTTTTTTATTAGAATTATAAACTTAACTTTTTTGTAAAATTAAATATCTAAAATCTAAATTCTTATGAAAATATTCAAAGAAATACTACGATATAATACTCATGTCTTTATAATTTTTTAAGTTATGCTTTTATAAGTCATTTTATATATAAACAGCTAATGCTAAACAATTAATTGTACCAAACATCTTTAATAAACAACTTTCGCTAATCAAATCAGCTATCAGCTAACCGCTGACAAATGACTTATTTGGTAAATAACTGATAAGCTGTTTTTTAGCTGATTGGCCCAAATTAACTGTTTGGCCCATATTAAAAAGCTATTTAACTGTTTGGTTATGAGCGGATTAGGTTGGTTGATTTAACCCAACTAGATAATTTTTTAAAAGCTCCTCTACTGGAGCTTTTGAGATTAACTGTTTGCCTAATGACGATATTGCCCTCCACTTTACTCTTTACTCTCTACTCTCGATCTCATTTCTCATTAGGTTCTCTAGAATCTTCTTGACTCTCACATCTACTACTTTCACGTCTCTATCAGATTGCCATTCACCGGTCATTGTTTGGCAAAAGAGGAATTACGAGAGACGAAGAGAAAGCGAACTTCACGAGACGAGCACTGAGAGATTTATTGAATAGTAATGGAGGAGTCGGAAGGTTCTCGACATCTTAGAAGAAAGTTTGTTATGGATAAGAAATCAAAGGTTAAAGAGAGAGAGAAGACAAATGCATAGAGTTATCAATCAAGCTTTTGCCATGGAGGATGTTTTTATTGAGGCCTTGCTTTGATTTGTCTAACTTGGGTTCATCTTCTTTGTCAGATTTTGGTGGGTATCTTAGATCTTTGCTTTGCTTAAACATAATTCGCTTCTTTTATTCTTTCTGGCTCCTTCCAATGCTCAACCTCCGTCAATTTCTTCTTCTTCTTCTTCGCTTCAAAAAGTCCAGAAACTCGAAGCTTCAGGTGTTAAAAAGAATGACTACACCTTCTCCTTTCATTTACACTTCTCATTCTTTATGGATAAGCCACTGCTATGTTTTATTTTCCTCTTTTAATTTCAATTCTGTCTTCAATATGGTGTTAACTCCTTACGGGATTGATTTTCTTTTCTTTTTTTTCTTTTCCTAAATATGATGGCTTTATAAAGCAGGAAGTTTCCAATTATTTCAAGTAACTGAAAATGAGTGCTTTGATAGATTACTAGCTTTTGCTTTCAAAACATGCTTTTATTTGTTATTTCTCTACTTTTGTAGCAAATTTGGTCCTTTCAAGATGTTAGGATCCCATGCCTACAGAAGAGAATGTTTAGAACTGTCACTTTTGTCTTTGTGGAGACAGTCAAGCAAATATTAGTGAAGGGGAATCCTCATTTTGTTTGCAGGCTCGTGTTCTAATGAAATCATACCGTGAAAAGTCAAGACTTGTTGACAGGTAAAATTTTTCTTCTCGTGGAAAGATGTTGTCACATGATTTCATACTAGAATGTGGTAGATCCTAGCTGTGTTGGTTAAACATCTTGTCTTCAGGTTTGAATTGTTGTTTTAAGATATATTTTCTGACTGAAATGATGTAAAGATTCTGAAATCATCACCCTAACATGCATAGGCTCTTATTACTGCACATTATTTGGATTCTGTCTTTAGCATGGCATTATCATCTTTCCGCAGGTCATATTGAAGGGGCCAGGGATCTTTTTTGAAATTGTTTTCCCTCTACAAAAGTTACTCTCTTATGGTTTACCTGGTGGAAGTGATATGTTTGGATATTGTTTCACCTTTAATCAGTTACTCCTTGTTCTCTTAGACACTGTTTGATACCTTTTTTTGGTTAGAATCATCAAATGTTAATAAGACTTGGCATCATCTGGCTCGTGTTCTTTGTAACAACTAACCTTGATGCTTGCTTTATATAGTTATCCAACTTTTAGAAAATTGAACACTGAGTGCTATTGTTGCATGCTTTTTTTTAATTTTTTCCCATTTATACAAGTGATCAAGGGACTTTTCAGTGAAAATGAAATCTTTAAAGCGAATAGCATAGGACTGTTTTTTATTTATAAATGTTGGTGTCATCTCCTTTGCATTAGAAGTCTGCATTAGCAACATTCTGGTCAGAATGTTGGTGTCATCTTCTATTTATTTAGAAGTCTGGATTAGCAACATCTTAGTCACATCAAAGCAAAAGATTACATAGTTGCTGGTGCATTAAAGTTTCTCATGTGTTTTACAAGGAATCTATGTTAGATACTAGAATTTATTGTTCAGTAACTTTTTTTCTTGAATAAAAAATATTCAGAAAAAATGCAACCCCAAATTCAGGATGACTCTCACTATACAGATGGAGATTCCAAGATTCACTCAATCTTAGGTGAGTAACAAGTAAATTATTCTTCACACATTCTTTTACACCATGCAACATCCAAGGACTCAATCCTCCAGAAGGTCCAGTAAGAGTGAAGACATTTGTATGACCACTCACCTCAACCTAACAGGTAATTTTACTTTGCTGAAAGAAGCTTCTGTCAAGATAATTATTTAACTCGATGTTCCTTCAGTAGACTAGTATTCTAGCTGTAATTGATTTAACGAAACATCAGTGCCTACAATATGAGATTTAATGAATGCAATATGATATTTAATGAATGAAATATGAGATAGATTTAGTTTCATTAAATGAAGTCTGATAGTAGTTAAGATAAATATGGATTTGTTGCAGTCCTTACTGTGTCAATCAAAGTATATTATAGGTGTCATTATTTGTTGTAGAAAGTTACATTAACTTCGTGGAGGTTGTAGCTACTCTTTGTATTTATCAGATTTAACTTCATTTATAACTTTATTGATTACTCACAACTGCCCTATTGTCTCTTTTCAACTTTAAAATGGAAAAGCTCAACACAATTTTACATTACAACATACTTATACGCAAAACTCTCCCTATATTTCATTAATACGCAGAGTAAAGAATGGTACAACAGTTCGTCAATCGGATTCCGACTAGTGACGTCTTCTTTAGCAAGTTGATTGTCTCTCTTCTTTCCTGAACACTTGTTAGTCACCATTGTTAGTTGTTCTCCTTCATCATCGTTAATTGCTCCCTGCCAACAATTTTCATTAGGTTGCATGACTTATGTTATTTGGTATGTTGTAGAAATAGAATGAATGAAGATGAAGGAATTAAGCTGGAGAATTGTGATTGTGATAGTAACTACAAGAGATTGAAAGAAGAAATAAAAAGCAAAGAAGAAAAAAGTGTTTATGTGTTGAGTTTTAATAGTTTTCTAATGTTTGTAATCGTAATTATTGTGTTTTAATAGTTTTGATATTCCTATTTATATAGATTAGTCTTCCAAATATCCATACTATCAAACAAAACATATGAATATTTTGTTTTATTTGACAAACACTCATGTTTTTGAAATGCTGTATCAAACTTTTCTAAAAATTTCTTATTCATAGTAAATATGCAATCATGAAAGGTGCGATTTTTTTATTCTCTGAATCTTGTTAAGATGGTTTCGTAATCATGCATTAAAACTTGATTATTTAATATTTACAAATTAATATTTATCTTTTTCTAATATTATTTAATTATTTAATATTTCTTTTGTTACTAGAATGAAGTATTATTTTCTTAAATTATTATATATAAACAAACAATAATTTAATAAAAAATATTCAATAAATTTCTTATTCACATTAAATATGCAATCCTAAAAGGACACCTGCGCACAATTTTTTTTTATTTGACACACACTCATATTTTTGAAATATCTTCTCAAACTTGTCAAATTTAGTGAACAAAAAAGTAAAATTATTTTTTATAATGACTTTGTGAATTTAGAACTCTCTCCTATCTTTCCACCGAAGCCTAACTTGCAACCATTTTGTTTGTTCCCTAGCTTTTCGATCTCTTTATTTTCATGTTTAAGATGGTTTTCTCTAGATTTTTTATTCTTCTCCGAATCTTTTTAAGATGGTTTCGTAATCATGCATTACAACTTGATTATTTAATATGTACAAATTTATATTTATATTTTCTAATATTATTTAATTATTTAATAGTTCTTTGGTTACCAAAAGAAGTAATATTTTCTTAAATTATTATATATAAACAAACAGTAATTTAATAGAAAATATTTTTATAATATAATATTTTAAATAAAAATATATTACAATAAAATATTATACAATTTGGAATAATATTCACAAGTTAATTATATTACTCATCTTAAATTAAACGATCAAATAATTTTAAATTAAGTAATTAATAAAAATATATCAATGATAAAAAGTATTTATATAATTATTTTGTTGGAATAGTCTAATTGTAAACAATTTAAATAACTCAATAGTGAAATCAATTGCAAATTGATTAACTAGTATATATTCTTATCTCATCTTGTATGGTTAGATGACATCATTTTGAAAAAGAAACAAAGGAGAAAGTCAATTGGGGAATGATATAGGTAGGGTTTGTTGGCCAAAAGAAACACTTATTATCTTTTGTGACATTTGTAACCAATATATTCAAAGGTGTAAGGGAAAATGTGGTGGAGTTATTTGTCATAGGATACCATGGAAGAAGGTGGACGAAGAGTTTCACAAGGCGACCAACTTACAATGGGATAAAACTAAGCTTAAAAATGAGTTTGATTGGATGAGAACTAGATAGAGTCTTTGGAAATAGTTGAAAGGGAAAGAAACGGGATTATGATGGGACTGTGACAAAGGAAGAATTACTGCTAGTGAGGAGTGGTGGACTTTGAAGATTAAGGTTAGCCCATTTTAAGTTATTTTCCTTTACTTTAATGCTAAATAGTTAGTTAGATATAAGTTAATTATTTTTTATAGGAAAACAACAATTTTAAAACATTTTAAAAGGAAGGGCTTGAACCTGAGCTTGAATGTAAGGTGGATCAACTTTTTGGATGTTTGGCCTGAGGAGAGATTACATTTTTCCTATGGCTGACCTCCACAAGAACAACGAGAAGTTGAGGAAGTATATGTTCCTTCTCCACCTGATAGTCATAATGCTCATCATCAATTATTAGGCTATTATGATCATGAGAATATAGATGAGACTAGTGGTCTAAACAATGATCATGTGACTAGTGATTGGGAAGAGGTATGGAGAGAAACTACCCCGATCCCTGCATCTACTCCTGTTGCTACCCCTCAAGTTTCACATGATGAAGGGAGTGAGAGAAGAAGATGCAAAAGGGATTTGGAGAATGATAGTTCACAAAACAACACGAGTATAATAACTGATTCCACTAAAAGGGTAGGAAGATCTGCAGCAATATATGGGAGGTTTGAAAATATGATGCAATTGATTTAAGACAGACAAAGTGCAACAATGGAGATGAATACTTCTATTATGAAAATTTTGAACATGATCAATATTGGTGCATCACAGAGTACTGGTGTTGGTGCGTCACATCATGTTGTTACGAATGCTTTGAGAAAACTATATACTTTGCCTAGTTTAGAGATTGTTACTCCTAAATGTTACTTTGTTGCATGTTGATTGAAGATACATAAAGAAGGTTCATTTTTTTCGATTTACCAGATGATACAAAGAGAGATGAATACATAAAGTTTATGTATAAGTATGACAAACATAAAAATAATTAAACATAGTTTCTATCTATGAATTACTATATTTAGTTTATTGTTTTTATTATTTGTGCACTTATGTTGACACGATCTGTTTTAAGACGTTATGAACTTGATTAGCTTATTTTATTATATTATGTTATTTTGTTGGTAATCTATAATTTTATTACGTGTTATATTATTTATTTCTTTATATTTAGACATATAAGTGCCATGTTTATTTAGAATATAATTTTACTTATTGATTTGTATGAATGGATGATAATGTTAGACAAATTATGCAACTTCTGCAAATTAAGCAGTTTTCGGACAATGAGATTTAATTTTGGGATTCGATGGCTTATGTAACGGGTTACATAGGTATGTATGTTTTTAACCACATATACAAGGAATCATGCATGACTTCCTATCAAACAGGAGAACTATGGATGAATGAATTATTGAATGGTCATGAAAACAATGTTTTAATACATTTAGGATGAATCAAAATACATTTCGCGAATTATGTATGGTTTTGGAAAACAATTATGGTTTAAGACTTTCAGATAGGATGTCTATTTTGGAGAAAGTCAGTTTATTTGTGTATGTCCTAAGTAAAGGTTCCCCTAATAAAGATACCCAAGAGCACTTTCAACATTCAGGTGAAACTGTGAGTAGAGTTTTAAAAGAAATTTTAAGTGCCATGGATGGATTTTCAAGGGATATACTTATACCAAAAGATTCCCAATTCAAGAAAATTGCACAACAAATTGTCATTGATGCTAAATATATGTCACATTTTAAGGTAATTGAATATGTTCATACTCCCCCTTCATTTTATTTTACATTGAAAAATGATGTTTTATCATCTTATGATCATTGTTTTATATTAGGATTGCGTTGGAGCAATTGATGATACACATATAGTGATAATTTTTGCAGAGGAGGATCAAATGAGATATAGAGGACGGAAAGGAATAACGACTACAAATGTATTAGCAGTATGTGACTTTAACTTACTATTTATGTATGTTTTAGCAGGTTGGGAGGGATCAGTAAATGATTATCATATTTTCCTTGATACAATCAGTAATTTGAGACTTAAATTTCCAAAATCACTTTAAGAGTTGTAGGATTTGTTATTCATGATTTAGACTTTTTATGATATCATCTATACTAATTATATTTCCTCTATGCACTTACGTAAATATTACTTGATTGACAAAGGTTATCCAGAAAGAGAAGGATATTTGACACCTTACCCAAAGACAAGGTATCATCAATTAAAGTTTTATGGTGTAAATCCAAGAGGATCTTGAGAAGTTTTTAATTGAGCTCATTTATCATTGAGAAGTTGTATTGAGAGGGCTTTCGATGTTCTTAAGACTTGATGGAAGATATCGGAGAAAATGCTTATGTATTCATTGATGAATCAAAATAAAATAATTTGTGTAGCTTTTGCGGTGAATAACTATAATAGACGAACTATAATTAGCGACCCGACTTTTATCATCTTCGATCAAGATCCTGAATTTATACCTCCAGATGTATTTCAAGATATTGAAATTAACTCTAAACAAAAAGGTGTTGAAGAATAGAGAACTCGAGAGATGACAATTATTCATGATAATATTGCTTCTAGTTTAATAACAGTTAGATGTTGTTATTAAATTGTTATAAACCTTTGCTTTAAATAACGATGTTCATTTCTTTTGATCTATCTGAATTGTATTGTTAAACTTCATTTGGATTGTTATATTTTATGTTTGAATGTATCATCATTATCATCATCATCATCATCATCACCATCATCACCATCATCATCATCATCATCATCATGATTATTATTATTTATTAAAGTTATAAACTTAATTTTTGTAAAATTAAATATCTAAAATCTAAATTCTTATAAAAATATTCACGAATACTAAGATATATAATATTCATGCTCTTATAATTTTTTAAAAATCATACCCTCATAAGTCAGTTTTACATATCAATAGCTAATACTAAACAACTAATTTTACTAAACATATTTAATAAACAACTGATGTTATCCGCTGGTCAAATCAGCCAATATAATCAATTATCAACTAACCATTGATAGAATCAACTAATAGCTAATGCAACTTGTTGTTTGCCAAACAAGGTCGAAATCAACTAACAGTTAATGCAATTAGCTTATTGCTAAACGGGCCATAGATTTTCATGATTGTTGAGCACGTAACTGTAACATCCCGTTTCCAGAGAACGGGTCGGACCTGAGAAACGGGTCCAAGTGTGGTAAATCGAGGCATCTCATGC
>JAOTAY010000190.1:24739990-24753904 GCA_025629805.1 Erythroxylum baracoense
ACGCCACCCTCGCGGGGCACGGACTCGGGTATCACCGTCGATATCGGGTTCGGGTTCGGCGGAGGTGGGGTGTTACACTTCAGCAGAGGATAATGCTAGCCCTAAGTCACTTGGGGAATCGAGGAGTCTGATCTGTGCTCTGGATATGTCGGATTAGGGGGAAGTCCAAGCAAATAGGGTAAGAGGAGAGCTGCCAATGCCACCACCGATAATGCAGTTCTTTCAGATGATGTAGCAGGCTATTACTGTGGCTCCAGCCTGAGGTGATCCTAGGGTGGATTGAAACTATGAAGGGATTTGTAAGATGGGTGCAATAGAGTTTCAAGGTACCATAGATCCTGAGGAGGTTGAGGCATGGTGGGAGCAGACAGAGATAATTTTAGATCGTCTGGAGTGTACATCAAAAAGAAGGTTGCGATACATTGTTTCCTTATTCCAGGGCAATGCACTGACTTGGTAGAAGTCAGTGAAGAGATCCTATAAGACTCGAAAGATGACTTGGCAGGAGTTCCAAAGAGAGTTTAGAAATAAATACACTCCGTAAATATATCGAGATCGAAAGAAGATGGAGTTTGTGAGTTTGGTTCAAACAGAGAAGATGTCAGTGGCTGATCATGAGGCTTGCTTTGTAGCCTTTTCTAAGTATGCATTGGAGGTTGTGGCAAATCCTAAAGACAGATGTTATAGATTTGAGCAGGGTCTGAGGATAGATATTTGTTTGGGATTAGGAGCTGCTACTTCTGACTTCAAGAAGTTACTGAAGATTGCACTTAGAGTAGAGGACGTAATAGAACAAGGTAAAAGGAGGAGAGAGTTAAAAAGGTGATCGGAGAGTCATTACGGAGAGGGGAGTCGGTCTGTTAAGAGGGGAATTACTCATTCATGATTTACTGATGCTGGGAGATTTAGGAGAGTCGATGCCACATTTAGCAGGCGTGGTAGTTTCTATTGGTCTGGTGGAGGAATTGGTAAGGATTCAGGACAGTAAAGCACTGGCAGTGCACCATCAGTTGGATTTAACAGAGGGGATAGTTAGAGTTTCAAAGGATCTTTTGATAGAGTACTTGGAGGATATCCGAGTTGTGCCACCTGTGGGAGATTTCATAGAGGACCATGTTAGGAGCCTACTGGGATCAGTCAGGCGTGTTATATTTATGGAGAGCGAGGGCATTTATAGAGGAGTTATCTGGCAGTAGGGAGGAGGCCAGGAGTGAGGGCTGAGGAGACAGTACAGGGTCAGAGTGGTGCCTTTGGTTCAGGCAAAGGTTCAGGTAGAACTAGTAGCAGAGGTGGTGGTAGAGGAGTTGGACGTGGATTAGCGGTGGGTACGGATTGTAGCACCCTACTCTCGCAAGACCCATACTCAATATCCTGAGTAATATCTGAGTGCGTACCCCGAGAGGGTAGCATGCTAGAACAATTAATTAGTCAAACACTCAAACTCATTACAAATTTTTCAAAAAAACTCACTCGCGTGTGCGGAAATCAATAATCAAATTCAGGCCCATACTTTTATTTCATAAACATCAAAATCACAATTATTATTACACTTTGATCACTCTTATTCAAAACATTTCCAATTTCAGAAGTTATTACATACAGAAAATTGTACAGAAATCACAGAATACACAAATTGATACAAAAATAAGAAAATATAGATGCAGAAGCGAACTGATCCCGACCTCTATCTCTTACTTAAATGCAGTGGCTATACTCCCATTTGCCTAATGGGGTAACTCTTCTGAGCCTAAAAAAATATTGCAAATTTTGGGTAAGTTTTACGAACTCAATGAGGTAACCATCATCGATGGTTCACTTAATCCATGCAATACATCAATACACATAACATATAATTCACATCTCTGCATTTTGCATAAATTATCGCATATCATATTATCACTTAAGGGTAAGACAATTTTGCATTTCAACAATCAAACATACTTATTAAAATGTATATAAATTGTTCATATGACTCTTTTCTAATTGTTACGTTATTATGACCGAGTGCCTAAACTGTCCTGTATCCATTGTAGATACTGGGCTCATTTTTACTGTCCCTTATCTGTTGGGGATACAAGACTCATTTTACATTATGAGCCTTTGGCTCTTATACACTTTCTGAGCTTTAAGCTCTTTTTCATAATATGAGTTTTAAGCTCTTTTTTGGTGGCTACTCAGGTCACAACTCTCATTATCTGATCATGCATTCATGTATGGAATGCATCTTTCATAATCAATCAATCATGTCATGAAGCATTTAGTTCTTCACATTCACTCATCAGAATCATCAAACCTTTATGGTCCGGAATCAACACAAACAAATCACATTCATTCATTAGAATCAACGGACCTTCATTATCTGGAATCAACATAATCAAATCACATTCATTCGATAATTCAAACATAATATAAAACAAACAATTAATTGAGTAAGATCGTCTAGGTTACTCACAGTACGCTCTAGATTAGTATTTGCTTCCAAGATCTGGAAGTATCTAGATTTGGACATTTTATCCTGCACATCAATATTATACAATACACACGTTGTACACACATTAATAATTGCATAATCTTAAGTATTCATTTATGCACAAATGTGTATATGGATAATGTACAATGCATGCTTAATGACAATCCCGAGTATATTATCAAATTTCACATTTTAAGATCATTCATACGTCAAAGCTTACCAAGTCTAAATCAAACTTAGGTTAACACTTCCTTTGTACAAAGTTATTCTAAGTTCATCATTCAATCACTTCTCAAGGTTATTCAAGCATTAAAGATCACAAAACATCCAACTCATTATTCATTTATACTTAATACTCATTATTCATCTTAATTGAATCACCTTAGCCATCATAGGTTCACTTTCATTCCCATATCATCTCAAAATTTCAGATTTAAACACTTAATACATAACAATTCATCCTTAAGTTCTATCCCGAAGCATCACCCTAACCATATGACTCATTTAATCACTTGTTCAAGCATCATACTAAGCTTATTTCAAGCTTCATTCAAGCCTAGAAGCATCACTTGAAAGTCCCTAACCAAATGCAACTTCAATCCAAAATTAAAAAAAACATATGTGATGTTTAACTAATTCCCACTTTCGTGGGAAATTCCCATTTTCTGACGAACATGGGATTTATTGGCAAAAACTCTCTCAGCCAAATCCTTCCAAATTCCTAGCTTTTCCAACTCTATTTTTCAGGTCAGTTTTGTATGACCATTATAACCTAAAAAATGAGGCTTTTTTGGCAATACCTACTTCTAAGAAATTGTTCCTATATGTATTAAGTTTCTAAGGAACCTAAGTTCATACAATTTGTCTCAGTATTTTGAAAGTTATACACAATTTACTATATACTGTTCAAAAACAGAGACGTAATCTGAAACTCAATTTCAAGATAAATTTCAAAACTCTTAAAGACAGAATTCAAGCTCAATTTCCTCAGGACAATTGTAGTCATTTGTCTCTAGTTTAATATAAATTAACAATCATCCTATTTAGATATCCGTAGGTCAAGATATGTCTAAAATACAGATGCATGTTTTGGATAAACACTACATCTAACATATTTCCAACACACTTTATCATCAATTTCATCCTAATTCATTTTTTTTGCTTAGTCTATCACTTCTAACTTATATCCACATCATTTCCTCTTCAATTATACCCCAATTACAGTTCAATATCATCTATACACAACTCGAAATCCATGCTTGATCATATACACCAAAAACAAAACACATCATATACACATTGATCATAATGATCTTTCTATCTCAAAAATCATCTCAACAACAACTTATCAATTATCAACAAATCATATACTCAAAACAAGATATCAAAAATATTTATTCTTCATCCACAACACATACATATAAATTCATGACCAATCCATCAATCTCAAATTACTCATCATATATGTTCCATTTACACTAAACCATGAAGATCAACATGTAACTTACTTGATTTAGCTCGAAATCCTTAAAAAACACACCAACCCTAGCTATCCCATATATCTCACTACCATCATCATTATAGGGTGGATTTGGTTAGGTTTTCTTGTAGTAATTGAAAGGAAAAATAAAATGGAGGTAGAAATTGAAAGATGGAAGCAAGGTTCAACGTTGATGATGGTTAACAACACACTTCATGAAGAAGGAGAAGAGAAGGCCATGAAAATGGGAAGAAGAGAAGTAAGACAAAACACTAAACTTGGTCTTTCAATTGGAAAGCATTGTGGGTTTTAAGACATGGCTTGGCCAGTGACATTTTCACTTGCCACATGTCATCTCCTTATAGGTTCACTAAGGTTTTCTCATTCAATTTGTACAATCAACTCAAATTTTTACTCCAATTGTCTCCAAAATTTAATGACATATGTTATTAAACCCAAATGCCATTTATAAAAAATTTTGCTGCCATTTAACTCTTAAGTCTACTGCTATTTGCCAATTGTCTTGCCACTTGACATTTTTCCTAGTTCAAAATTACCCAAATTTTCAGAAGTTCTTCTAAAATTCTCCAAAAATTCTAAATTACTAAATACACTCTTCAAAATAATTTTCAACATATAAAAATCACAATTCTCAACAAAATCACATTCACAATTTAATTATAAATCAATTATACCCAGAATGTTTATGAATGCATGTACAATTATTTTCATGTGCAAAAATTCAATATTCATGAGTATGAATATATCATATAATGCATTAGCATGAAATGCATTTTCTAATTTCTTATTAATCTCTCATATTTACTATTCTAGCCTCAACATGGGTAATGGGATGTTACATAACCAGTGACTGATTTCTCACCTTGCTTAGTTTCCCTCAGAATTCCTTTGATTTAAAATAGAGTAACGGTATTTTCTATAGTGGCATACCTCATTTTGGCATATCTCTTTTGCAAAGGTTGCAAGGACAAACTGCTTGCCAACTTCGAGAGTCATGGAATTAACCAACCAGTTGATTACCTGGTTGTTTTCAGTCATCCACGCCTCATTTTGAGTTAGATGCAACTGGTGGCTCGGTTGTCAGATATTTCTCCTTCCCTCTCCCTCTTACGAATATAAGCATGCTATGGGACCACTGTAAATAGTTGTTCCCATTCAACTGATGGTTGGTTACCATCGAAAACTATGTGTCAATGTTGTTCTGAGAAGAGGACGAGTTTCCTATGCCGATAATGGTGTGCGGCGTTTCTGGGATCGATCCTAGTGGAGCGTTGCCTGACGACCCAATGGAAAATTTTTTCCCTAACTTAACATGCCACATTCCTTTTGTCCCGAATGAAACCATCCTCCTCTGCGTTCAAAGCTCTGTTACCATGAACAAATTAGAGGATAATTTTTGTATATTATTTCTTATAAATGACAGAAATACATATAGGGAAGATAAGCAATAGTTATGCTATTCAATCCCTTGATTATTACCTAGAAAGAAGTAAATAAGATCCCATGAAAATAGGGACGAGAAATGGAAAAGATAAAACAATTTTTTGGGAAGTAAACTATTGAGCAAATAAGGAAACAAATAAAGTAATAAAACTGAAAATATTCTTCCAACACAATGATATTGACACATGCGGATATTTTATATTGTTCTTTCTGTCAATTGTATCTAACAAGGAAAAAGGGCATCATATAAAATCTTTATCCCTTCCATTATCTTATAGACATCAGATTAAAGGTTTATCATTTTTCAAGTGATTCCACATTAGAAACGTGTGGAAATTCTTAAGTTATGGCTCGTTGAAGTTCAGTCAAGAAGTATGACAAGAAATTTTGGAAGCATGCTGCTTTGTCTTTCCAACACATGTTACTAGTGAATAATTCCAGGCACGTTACATACAGGAAAGTAATTTGCAAACCGGTTGTCAAACCCTGATAATACATAATAGAAACATTTGAAAATCATACTTTTTGGATTGTGTGAACTAAGCCATTACTGATCTATGAATAGGCCAAATTACATGTGGCAGATATCATTATAATTATTAGAAGCTGATTGCATGATCATCATTTTGGTAGTCTTCATGTCACTACGATCAATATTGTCTAAAATACCCATGCCAACAAATGGCTTAAGATTTGCAGAAGTAATTTATACAATATTGGACATGATAGGCACGATGACAACCAAAATGGTCTAATGTTTTCCTAATTATTATTTAGTTGCCATAGTGCTTTTATTGTGTTCGTGTGCTTTGGCATTGGCTGTGGAGAGGGAATAGGACAGGGTAAATGTTCTTTGCTAATGTTCAATGTGTTCAACATGAATAAAAGTCAACAAGAACTAGCTTGAAGGTGAATTTTCAAGTTGAAAGAGCATCAATTTTTATTTTCCCCTTTGTGTTGTTTTCTCAATATAGAACCTATAAATGTGATAGAAAATGTTGGTATCATAATTAATAAAGATTCATAAACAAATTATGTAAGGTAAATTGAGATGCACTAGTAAATAAAGCAGGCTACTAGAAGACTAAATGTCTCATGCATTTAAGTTCTAAAATATTATTCAATTTTCAGAACTCTACGAATCAGGATGAGGCTGACGAGAAGAAATGATTCTGTTAACTTACTATAACTAGTTTACGGTTAATCCTTAGTTTCATAAGTTTCCTATTGATTAAAGATTCGTCTGATTTATTGTACATCCCTACATGATATTCTTGTATTATATAATGGCTAAAGCTTCAAAAAATTGCAAATTGCTTTTAATTAATATGTTGGTCTCTAAAAAGTATTTGCTGCAGTCAGCAATGTGAATTCTTTGATGGTGTTCATTGGACATACTAGGAGGACTCCGTTATTTCCAGTTCATGCGTCTATAAGCCTAGAAATCCAGTCTTGGTAACAACAATTAATATCACCTTCTTTTTTCAGTTGTTTCTAAAACAACAATTCTTTGTGGAAGAGGGACAGGTTAGATTTAGAAGCTTACCGCTTTGTATGTGAATTATAGCTGTTAGTTTATTATTTATGTAAGTAGCAATTTAACTTTTGTTATATGGATCAGTGAATAGCTCCAGAATTTGTAGTAGTGTCTTGAATGCCTTGCATGGTTTTGTGATGCAAACGCATGACAGGTTCATTCCAAGTCTTGTGAGTGAGAAAAGTTCTTGGTAAGTTTCTCTAAAATTTTACGCTTATTTAACTTCATAAACAGTACTATAGATTAGATTGCCAGTACATATCTTGCAAAAGTACTTGGCTTTACTAATATTCTTTTTCCTTTCTGGTCCATTGATGAGTTGATATTAACTTAGATCTGACAGGGTAACTGTGAACACTTCCACTCGTATTTTGTTTGATGTTATACATTTCTTGAATTTAATTTGTTCTGATACTTGAAAACTTTTAGTTATTATCAGTAAAGTTTTATGTAGATTTAAGTGGCATAGAATTTTGAAATATTCTGAGAATCACCTTGTATTAACAGACATGGAGGCAGTGGAAAATCTGTTGGTGTATGCCCTTTTTCCCAACAGAATCTACATACGAAACTCAAATTTGTATGCGATAGTTGCAAATTAGAACACATAATATAGGACCAATTTATCATAACTATTCTAATCTAGTATATCCCATTGCAGACGAAAACTTTGGAAGTGTCAACCATCGTCGGCGAAAACGTTTGAATCCGTGTATTTTTACTCGAAAACGTATTTGTTTGATCCTCCTGGTGAAGTCACCACACTTATGCTTAAGGGTTTTAAGCTTTGATAAACTGACCAGTTTCCTGATATCCCTACGCCCTGCATTTGCTGGAAGACAAGAAGATGTCAAAATAACGCCAAGTATACCTAACTTATCAACTACATTTTTCTGAAAACAATCTTGTTTAAGAAGTCATCTAAGCATCGATTAGGAATTGCATTTGTAGCTTATCAAGTTTTTTCATTGTTCCTGTAAATAGCATTTTTGGTCTGAATATATATGGAAGTACACTTTTCCTTTGGAATTGCCCCCTCTGTGGGAAGGCTCCTTTTTCAAGTCTGTACGAGGGGCAAAAGATACCTTCAATCTCTTTGACATGTTCATTTTCTTTTGAGTTTGCTGTTTTGAGGACCTGCAATTTTCACCAAGAAGGTTAGAACTGCTGTACTTTTAAATTCACATTCTTATTGAGGGCTTGAATAATTTTGGCGGACTCTCAGCTGCACTTAGTTGCATGGTCTACTCTCATACTATCTTTTGATATGAAAAACATCCGTGTGGAACAGTCAAAACAAAATTATTGACTGATATTTCTTTTACACTGTCTATAGAAGAAAAAGATGCTTAGCAGCAAGAAATAAAGACTTGACAATGTCATAATGAAATGGAACTACGAATTATGACTCTACTTGGGTTTTTAAGGATTTTAGTGCACCTCAACCAGGATTTCCAGACGCTTCTGCATTCGTCTTTGTATGAAACCTCTGGTGCACTATTCAGAAACTGTTGTCAGTCAAAAACTTCGATGAATAACAGAGAGAAAACTAGATAGGGATTTTACCTTTACATGATTTTTGATGTAGGCGTAGAAGTTAAGCAGACTCCATACGGTCCTGTCTAGTTTTATACCTTCAACATGGTGCAAAGAAATATCTGATTTTCACAGCAAATTTGCCAGTCTGAGCATGAGGATAGGCGGTGGAGGAGAATTTTATGCTATTGCTAGAATAAATATGGAGTCATGTAATGACAAATAATTGTCAGTTAAAGGTTATCAATTCACAGCTTGAGCAACCGTCTTGAATATGTTTTTATGCTGAAATAACGACAATATTATGCAAAAACCTAAATGCATGACTTTATTTCCAGGATTGAAAGGATACCAAAAGAGACGAAGCCCCCATTTGTGCTCAAATCTTCCAGAGGTTCTCCTCTCAATTCTGGTGGAGGAATTGGTGACCAGGTGCAAGCTGGTGCTTTGGTCCACTTTGCTGAACTTCCCACATCCATGAGTTCCTAGTGGAGAAGGAATTTGAAAAACGAGAAAGGAAATAGGAGGATAAACCGTTAAAAGAAAACGAGAAGGGCATCAAGGTGAAGGAATATTGAGAATATTTCACTACTACAGACCTGAAAGAAGGCTGTTGCTATAATCACATCCGTCTGTTCTTTAAAACGAATTGGGAATACTGCAATTATTTTCTCTGGCTGTCAAGCAAATTAATGTAATTGTATTTAAGCATTTTGAAGGAAGGAAATGACAAGTTTGTTGTTTGGTAGGTGTCCTATTATATTTCCTAATTAACTTTGATTCATTTCCACACTCCTGTTAAAGGTGTTCAAAGCTCTAAGGATTGAATTAGAAATTTTAAGTGACTATTGAATTTCTGGAATCTTGTTGAATCCTATGCAAGGGAAGTGCTAAATTAAAGAAAAGATAGATGAGCAGCTACGCTCAACTGGCATTATTTTAAAAATTATAAGTTTGTCAAATTTTGGTAGAGTCATGCTGTCTGTTATTTCATTTATATAATCAAAACTAAAAGTTTTACTTCCTCCTTCTTCAAACCATTAAGCCAGTTTAAATTTCACTTCTACTCTGGGATTTCTGGAAATTCTCCGAGCTTGTGCTACCAATTTTTAGCAATTTGAAGACTGTAATTCAGTGTATATTATCATCATCATCACACCCAGTCTGAAGTCCCACAATTAAGCGGGATCTAGAGAAGTCTGATAGTACGCAGTCTTATCCCTACACAGCAGAGAGGCTATTTCCGGTAATTTAGGGTATATATCATGAACAATTAATTTATGAGTGGCGTATTTTTGGTCAGATACCTCTCAAGGAAAGGAAGTTTAATTGTGTTTTCAGAGTCTCACATAGAGGCCTTATTTTGAGTTCATTGATGAATGCCTGGATATGACCGGACCTACCTGTCTGATGACGTAGAAAGGCTCCCTTGGATGATAGACAAGTTTGATTGGCTTGTACATCCCTTCAGGAATGTCATGAGAATTGACATTCTGTAGCATTTCCTTCAGTTGCGAACTAAGTATTACTGCTTGCACCGAGGAAAGTTTTCTGATCACTTGGTCAAAATCTGGAACACGAAAATGCTGCAATATGAAACGCAGGGATTTATGGATATAGGCAGCTTAATATGAATTTTAAATATGAACACTAACATTAGGATTCATCCTTGCTTTACACCCATAGCTTCAATATGTATGCACGTATAGACCTAAAGGAGTCTCTCTATTGATTCTGATAATTGTAGGGCATTGGAAGAGGCATTGGAGTTTAGAAGAACTATCATATAACCTTATTGTTTGATGTGATGTAAGAAAAAGGAGAAGTTCCATACCTTTTCCACGAGGAATTTTAGCAAAATTAAGTCTTAGAGTAAGCTGGTATCCTTCTTTTTGGGGTTCAACAATCTCGACAACATCGGAGCAAGCTTCCTGTACCATTTGTTTAGTGTATGTAGAAAGCCCAGATGCTTGCAAGAGTCCTTGGGACAGTAGTGGGGTTGCAATTGACAAGTATTTATGCTGTGGATCAGCCGCTGAAGACTTCTCAACATCATAATACAACCACAAAGTTACAGGATAATGAAGTCTCAGAAGGACATAAGTCATTAATTGAACTCACCATCAAAATAACACAGAAGTAAAGTTTTTACCTCAATGTGGTATTCCACAGAACCAAACTCGTACAAGTGATGGTCAAAATCCACACCCTGCTCAGCCCTGTCACAAATGAAGACTATTGATAATTATGACACTATATACTTGCTTCAGATTGCAGCTAGGCTATTAATTACACTATGAGCGAATTGAAGAAACATTTCTTAAAGCACTTACCGATGCAACTTGAGCAAAATTTGCCTCAATGCCGGTGACACCCTCTCAAAACATGCCATGCTTTCCTTCTCTTCTCCGTCCTCTAACATGCAAACTCAGATATACAATACTTGTGAATTTGACATGTCAAGTTGTTTATGTGAACTTTGAGTAAAAGCTAAGTTGGAATCTATTGCAATGATATTTAGCAACCTTTGAAGCAATTACCTACCTACCTACCTACTATTTTGTTATCAGCGTTTCAATGTATTTTTTCTTATAATTAATACCATAGACAAGCATGGCATCACTTGTCAATCCTTTTTAGATATTTGATGGTATCTTATCACCTATTTTACTTTCGTGTAACTGATTAGACGATTATTCCTTTAATGTTAATAGTTTCTCAAATTTTAATTAATATTTTTGATATTAATATAATTTATAATCGCTATCTTTTAGGTAAATTGTCGGATTGCATATAATAACTTAGAAAATTATTTAATATAAATAAATTATTTAATACAACTTTGGACAACTAAATATCAAATTTGATCAAATTGATAGTAACAAAACAACCCAAAACTTCCAAGTGAATTTCACAGTTGTGGAACCTCCGCATGTTAGTGATACTTGAATGCATTTGTAACCTTAAAGTGACAGATTACCTAAATGGATTAACCAAAGACTTATGCAACAAATGATTAAATTCTAATAAATATTAAAGAGACATATGAGAGAATTAGAGCTGCATTTGTTTCAGGATCGATAACTTTTTTTCAATGAATTTTCTTTTTTTGAATCGATTTTTCAATGAATTTTCTAAAACCCAAAATTGCTCAAAATTTATAAAATGATGGATGTACAAAACATAATAAGTTGTCTTATTGTAAAACTTGATCTTTTTTCTTGTTGTTTCCTTTTAATTGCTTTTGAAACTAGTTCATTACAACTCAAAGTTGCGAATACCGTACTAGACTTGATACCAGATTAGGTTCTGATATGGTACTGTACCGGTACAGGTTAATACCGGGTACCGTTTCGAGTAATTTTTTAAATTTATGAAATAGTTCTTGAAATTTTTTAAAATTTGCAAAATAGTCCATCGGTATATTGTACATTTGTATACTATATACTTTACAAGTTTAAATAAACTCTGTTTTCAAAAATTATAATAGTAAATAATAATCACAATTAATAATTTAATATGAAATAATAATAATTTTTAAATACTTTACATATAAATAATAACTAAAATTAATATAAAAAAAGAAAATCATCATAATACAAATATAAAAATAAGGATAATACAAAGTATTTAAAATATTACAATAATACAATTTCATCATTTTAATAAATAATAATTACATCAAAACATCTAATAAAAGAACAATAAATATCCTTAACTATTACAATTTCATCATGACGAAGAAACAATGAAATTGAAGTTAAATCTGAAACAAAAACATTTACAATTACATCACATATGTAGAATTTAACATAAATTGATAAATATCAAATATAAGTAAAATTAAAAGAAGAGGACAAATAACCTGGAATGAAATTCAATCGTCAACGGGAGGATACCCGCTATAACTGCACTGACTCTAGTTATCATTTGATACAAAATCCTCATCATTGAGAGGAGCTTCATCATCATTAACATTCAAATTTAATCCACTAAATGACATGTCAATGCTTTCTCATCCAAGATTATCTTCCAAGTCATTGATATCTACCACATTTGGTTTCAGAAACTTAATCCGCTAAAAGATCGATATTATCAATGGAAATCGAATCAGTTAAACTACTTGTACTATTAAGACTCCTAGTAAACAATAAAAATTAATTATTAGAAAATTATAAGAAATTATATCAAAAATAATAATTATAATAACATATCTTTCCTGACAATTCCCAACAATTCACATTTCCAACAATTACATAATATGCATAAAACAATTTCCAATTCCAATAATTCCCAATTTCACATTTCCAACAATCACAAAATATGCATAAAACAATTTCCAATTCCAACAATTCCCAACAACTCACATTTCCAACAATCACAAAACATTTATAAAACAATTTCTAATTCCAACAATTCCTAACAATTCTCATTTCTAATAATCACAAAACATTCATAAAACAATTTCCAATTCCAACAATTCCTAAAATTAACATTTCTAACAATCACAAAATATGCATAAAATAATTTCCGATTTCAACAATTCCCAACAATTCACATTTCCAACATGTATAAAGCAATTTCTAATTTCAACAATTCCTAACAATTCACATTTTCAACAATTACAAAACATTCATAAAACAATTTCAAATTCCAATAATTCACATTTCCAACAATCACAAAACATGCATAAAACAATTTCTAATTCAACAATTCACATTTCCGACAATCACAAAACATGTATAAAATAATTTCCAATTTCAACAATTCCCAACAATTCACATTTCCAACAATCATAAAACATTCATAAAACAATTTCCAATTCCTAACAATTCACATTTCTAACAATCACAAAATATTCATAAAATAATTTCCAATTCTAACAATTCCCAAAATTCACATTTCCAACAATCACAAAACATGCATAAAACAATTTCCAATTCCAACAATTCACATTTTCAACAATCACAAATCATCATAAAATAATTTTCAATTCCAACAATTCACATTTTCAATAATCATCACAAAATTTACAAAATATAATTTCCAATTCCAACAATTCACATTTCTTACAATCACAAAGCATTCATAAAATAATTTCAATTCCATCAATTCCCAACAATTCACATTTCCAACAATCACAAAACATTCATAAAATAATTTCTGATTCCAACAATTCCCAACAATTTACATTTCCAACAATTACAAAAACATTCATAAAACAATTTTCAATTCCCAACAATTCTCATTTCCAACTATCACAAAATATTCATAAAATAATTTCCAATTCCAACAATTCCTAAAATTCACATTTCCAACAATCACAAAACATGCATAAAATAATTTCCAATTCCAACAATTCCCAATAATTCACATTTCTAACAATCACAAAACATTCATAAAATAATTTCCATTTCCAACAATTCC
>JAOTAY010000190.1:24760883-24793539 GCA_025629805.1 Erythroxylum baracoense
CAAAACCCTGAGGTCTCGAGTTCGAGTGCCAGAGGGGACAATACCTTTGTGTGATGGGCGGTCGGGGTCCGAGGCCCGGCACTGTAGCTATCCGGCCCAAGTCCGGATGCTACATTTTGCCTCTTCTGCTTTCGCTTCTTCTACTTTTTGCTTCTTCTACTTTTTGCTTCTTCTAATTTTTGCTTCTTCTACTCTTGCTTCTTCTACTTTTTGCTTCTTCTAATTTTTGCTTCTTCTACTTTTGCTTCTTCTACTTTTGCTTCTTCTACTTTTTGCTTCTTCTATTTTTTGCTTCTTCTATTTTTGCTTCTTCTACTTTTTGCTTCTTCTAGTTTTGTTTCTTCTACTTTTTGTCTCTTCTACTTTTTACTTGTTTCTTCTACTTTTTGCTTCTTCTACTTTTGCTTCTTCTACTTTTTGCTTCTTTTACTTTTTGCTTCTTCTACTTTTTGCTTCTTCTACTTTTTGCCTTATCTACTTTTGCTTCTTCTACTTTTTGCTTCTATTACTTTTTGCTTCTTCTACTTATGGCATTCGTTTGTTTATTGCATTCGTCTGATTTCTGCCTGAGTGACCGAAACTTCTTCTTCTATATACTACTCATTTGGTATCATCTAATCTATCTTTGACCCTTTAGACCATAGAATTTGTTCCTAAGGTCTTCAAGAAAGTTAGAGACTTATAAGTCCTCTTTCAAACCAGCTAACAAGGATCTTGATCCGATACATATGGCGAAAGTTACGCTAGTTGCCCCAATAAAAAAAGGTTCAATATGATTGAGGATAGAACCAAATTGAATGATTTTGGTGTCATTAGAGGCTTAAGACAAGGGGGAACAACTGTTCTGAAGAGGTCCAATTGAAATCCTACTTTGAGTTTTCCCACAAATATGTTCGGAAATAGGAAAAGTGAGTTCCTTTTGAGGATTAGCTGGTGTGGGCACACCACCTTTGTGAGATGCACGTCCAGATGTCACTTAGGATGTCGGGCACGTGACTCATAAGGGCGGGGTCCCAACACTGAATCTAAGACTAAGGTAACATCTCCAACATTCTCCACTGCTACTTCAAGATCATTTCCTACCCTCAGCTTACTTTCTTTCAGACTTGGCTTCCTCATGTTTGTGAACCCCTGTAAGGACACAGTAATATTGGTAGTGGAAACACTATCAAACCACTAAGAATCTATGTAGACATCAACTAAATTCGACTCAAAACAGATAAAAGCAAAATGATTACCTCCCTATTTCATCTTGTTTTTTAACCAAGCCTTGAATTTACAACATTCTCCTCTATGGTGTCCCGTGACCTTACAGAAGACACACCAAGGACCTTTCTTGAAGGTAGTTTGCCTAGGACCTCCATCATTGTGATAGTGAGTATTCCTAAATTTCTTGTATTCCTGATTTTTGTTATGAGTATTACAAGAGTATTTCTTATGTTTCATATGACTCTTTGCCAGAATGAGGTTTAGCACGAATGGTCAGGAGGGCTAAATCACTCTTTTCTTTCCTAAGTATCTCTTCTTCAGCCACACATTTGGTAATAAGGTCATTAACACTCAACTTCTCACCAATGGTATTATATGCTGTTTTGATTTGGGTAAATTCAATAGGGAGACAGTTTAAGGCATGGTGAATAATGAAATTTTCATTCAGGTCAATGGATTGGGCTTTCAATTTGATTTGAAGGTGAACCATTCTCAGATTAAATTCCCTAACACCCCCGCTATGGTCATACCTCATATCCATCGACTCTTTCATTAAATATCCAGAGTCAGCATTATTGGATACTTGGTATCTATCTCCTATGACGGTGAGAAAATCCTTAGCAGATGCTGCGTCGAGCAAACCACTCAACAGGTGTTCAACAATGGTCCTCTTAATTGTAACCAAGCTAAGTCGGTTAGATTTCTCCCACTTAGCCAGACTCTCTCTTTGTTCAGGTGTGCTTCCTTCATCAGGTACGACAGACATGTCTTCCCCTAGTGCCATATCTAGATTAGCTATTCCTAAGGAAAATTCTATGTTCTGCCTCCATTTCTTGTAATTTGAGCCAGTTAAAATTTGTACGGTCACTTGACTAATATTTATAGCGAAGGAAACTATGTAAGACAAAACAGAATGCATTAATAACAATAATAAGGGAATAAAAAATAGTATTGAGGCCCAACTAAGAATACACATTCCCTTTCGAGCAGAATGTGCAACGAAAATCAGAACCTCAAAGATGAGCTATAAAAATGAGGGTATACTAATCTTGAAATTCTATCCTCTTTGGGTGGACAGATTCCAAAGACTATTGTAATCCTCAATAACTCTATTTGAAATTAGGTCTCTAACTAAAGCACACGACTACCCCCTTTGGGCAGGCAATTATATGCATTAATCAGAAACGTTCCTGAAAAATTATAAAAACTCTCACAAACTAATATGATTGATCCCACTTTGGTGCTAATCACCTATAGTAATTCATGAAACTCTTCATACAGGAATCAAAATATATTGCCCAATACTATAATTCATTTCAAAAGAAGATGTAACAATAAAGACACCTCAACTGATCATAGTTCACATTAAATTGTATTCTAAAATAGATTTTGTACTTATATAGTTGGATAAACAAGCAAATATCACATGCAATTTAATAAATACACATAAGATATGATTGAGAGACAGTGACTACTGTAAACATATCCAAAATAGGGTAATAACAATTTCCAGTATATCAGGTTAAATTAAAAAGCTGAAAAATGCATAAAATCTACTATGTAATTTAATATTTTTATAAAAAGTATTAAATGTAACGGAAAAATTATGAAAAATATATAGAAAAATCAAGCTTAAAAAAAGAGCATAACAGAAAAAACGAAGCACAAAAACACATTTGTGGGCTCCACACGCACGTGCCATGAGTGAGAGTGGGCGTGTGCAGGACGCATCTTCTTCTTCCTCTGGCGGGTCGGAATTGCAGAAAAATGGGTTGCGGGTCCAGTCACGGGTCACGATCAAAATCCTTATCTTTTGGTTCGTTGTTCATGCTTAATCCGTACAAAAACTTGTTTAAAACTTGTTCCAATGAAAAGCCCTCAAGAAATTACAAGAATCGTGATGATTTTATGGATCAAAACCGAGTCGAAATCGGTTTTCAAACTTTGTTTTGGGTTCTTCAGAAAATAACCCCTAAACCTCAATGTTTCTTCAATTTAAACATATATCATCACCGAAAAACATGAAAGAAACGTGAATCAACAAAACAATTAAGATTTCATGTGGATTTGGTAAAATTTGAATCGTGTTCAAGAATCCCAAATCGTGATTTTTTTATTTAAAAATTCTCAGTACACTGAGCATGAAAAATCAAAAAACATATATCAATAGACTCATGAGCTTAGGATCTATAAAAACCCTAAGGTTTTAGTGAGCAATTTTACGAATTTACAGTAACCCAAAAATCAAACATATTATCATACAAAAATGTGAAAATTATGATCTTAATCATGAATCATTGACAATAATCAAATTCCTTATCACATAATTCCTATGCTCTGATACCAAATGTAAGAAGGAAAAATTGTGAATCGATTACGTGATAGGGATATAGATACATACGTGTTGGAGACATGATATCATTAAATTGTGAGAGCACTATGCAAGTGTTTGGTGACGACTAAGGCTTCCACCACAACTTTAATTTCTTTAGAAAATACAGTTATCAATGGAGCAAACTGTACAGAGACTATACATGTGTATATAGGGAGTACAGTGGGGACTTAGCCATAGATAGCAACCCTAGGCCTGTCTATCATGGGCCTTAAGGTTAGGCCTACACTATTAATCACATTAACAATATACAGTGCTTAAGTCCAATGGGGATTACAATATTAGTGGACCATAAGTATCTCAATAGGGATTATATCATTAGCCTATTTTTAATAAAACCAAAACGACAATTAATTGTAGCCCAATAAATATATTCTAGCAAACAAATTTACATTCAAAGCTGCAAGAACGGCATGTTCTGAGATGTCCCTGTCATCACGAGAGGAGTAAGTGCTTAGTCTACTAACTGACATTGTAATCCCACAGTTCAAGCGAACTTGGTTGCTCTTCTGTTTCTCACTTTTCTGTACTTAAACCTCACTTACACACAGAGAAACACGCACATGACTTCCGATCAGGTATATATATATATATATATACACCTGATCAGAAGTCAACTCCATTAACAAACATAATGAAGGCGTGTCAAGCTCAGGAGTTATTAGTAATATAATTATACATATCAAAGCAAGACTGGAACGTAATTGGGGTATTACAAAACAAAACAAGGAGAAGAAGTAATTGATAAACACAGAAATAGCGTAAGAAAGGAGAGACAACATATCTGACAAATACGTTATGAATCTAGGAAATCGTAAGTGAATGTTCGGTTTTTCCATTTGAGAGCCACCTCCAACATATTAATATGCTCATGCTACTTGGAAGGAACAGGAAAGAGCTAACTTTTAGATACAACACAATGTCTAACATAGATACAAACATGATGCGGAATTATTTGGCCAATAAAAAGATTATTTGCATGGCTACCGAAAGGACGGTGAAGCTAACTTTCTAAAAAGTTATTCGACTTATCCTCATGGTATAAGACTCGCTGGATAAGCAGATGGAAAACCATTGTATGGATCTCCTAAGGCCAAAGTGTTGCCTGGACGCGAGAATACTATCTGCATAAGGATGATTGAAGTATCGCTTCAATTAAACTTGCATAATTGTCGTCTACAGACGATTTATATAGGACATTCGTAAAATTCTTTCTTTTGTTTTTTTTTTAACTTTTAGAACTGTAATTTTGGACATGACGTAAAGAATCAATCACTACGATTTTCTAAATAACTTAATGGATCCCAAGTGGCTTCAAAAAAACTCTTTCCTAGTGTAACTAATTCATTGAAGGGAAGGGACTTTGCCTGATAATTTCCAAGTGTATATGACTTGAATCCAGCGGCACAGTAGTCGAAGTAATATTCCCATGTTCTAATAAACTTCTCGTCGAATCCCATGTCAAGAATTTTACTATCAACAACATTTAGTAACACAATTGTTAATGAGTTATTATGAAAAAAAAATAACTAACTTCAACTAAAGTATAGAACGTATTAAACAGGGGAGACAAACAGACAGCCCCAAGCATACATTGCAAAAGGCGAAATGAGCAATGACATGTACATTATGATGCTACTAATGTCTTTAATTAAGAGATACTATAGCAATCTCTACTTTAGATTAAGGAAGAAGTAAGTTAGAAAATTTGTACCTCCGATTGTCTAAGAAATTTTTCCTCCACCGTCTTAGTGTATAGTAGTAATGACTTCCTATGTTTTCCACATGCTC
Source organism: Erythroxylum baracoense (assembly GCA_025629805.1). NCBI lineage: Eukaryota > Viridiplantae > Streptophyta > Magnoliopsida > Malpighiales > Erythroxylaceae > Erythroxylum > Erythroxylum baracoense. Next base: position 24,766,276 of record JAOTAY010000190.1, read on the forward strand.
CACACTGTAATTTTAATCTTAGGTGGTTGAAAAATTAAGAAATCTGAAGAAATAAGATCATGAAGATTTGAAAAAAGCCTCCTAATATAAGGTAAAAGAAACATAACTTTTTGTAATTTAAGAAATCTTAAATATCTTTAAAATTCTTGAATTTTTTTTTTGTTTTCAGTTTCATAGACTTTGATTAAAAAATAATGACAAAGCACATGTTGTATGATCATCAGTCATGAACTAATCAACAGCTACTTACATGTCAATTCAACCAAGCTCTTAAACTCAAATCGAACTAATTAAATATATCTCAAACTAATAATTTATTATAATTAGGGTAAAAGACGTAGATCTCTCATGTAGTTTAAAAAACTTTTTTAAAAATTATAATGTTTAAATTTCTCAAAAACCCCTTTTAATTTTCAGCTTTTCAAAAAAAACTCGTTCTCTTAAACTTCGGTTAGAAAATAAAGATGAAATATACATAATATGAAAGTTAAATATGCACTAATCTAATATTACTAATATAATAACTCAATTTAGCTTTTAAACCTGATTCAAACGAATTAAACTTAACTTAAATTAATAATTAAAGATAATTAAAAGAAATCATTTGTTTGTGTATAATTTAAAATTTTCAGTTGGAGTTTAAGAGTTGTATTAAATAGTAATATTAATAACATTTTATTAATTTGCATATGATATTCATGCAACATGTATTTCATCATTATTTTTTATCCAATATCTAAAAGAAGATATTTTTCTTAAAAGCTAAAAAATTAGGAGTTTTTAAAAAAATTAAAAGATAAGGAGGTTTTTCTATTATTCCTTAAATTAAGGGGAGGTTTATGTCTTTTACTTTTATAATTATTTGAAATTACTAATTTAAGTCGAATCTAATTAATTCAAATCAAGTTTAAGAACTTAGTTCATATTTAATGTTCATATTACATATTTTTTGTTGTTATTTTTAACCGAATTTTAATAGAAGAATGTTTTTTTGAAAAATTGAAAATTATAAAGATTTTTTTTTAATTTTAAAAATCAGAAAATAGTAAATTTTTTTTTATGAATACATTCGAAATTTTCATCTTTTACCCATATATATATGAGAAAAAGGCTATACCATAATGTCGATGCAGCAGCCATGGCTGATGTTATCCTAGCCAATGAAGGCAAGCATCCCCCTGGAAATATGTATTCCTTTATAAAGTCTGAACTTTTCGTGTAGTCTTCATACCTCTCATCCGGAATCGATATGAACTAAGAAGATCAGTAAGTTTTGATTGTGTAAGATAACTAAAAACATTATAATTTGTGTTTAAAAGCATATATAGGTTTAAAGAAAACAATCTGGTCGTTAATTACCTGCAAAACAAAAAGTCCATCTTTTGCTAGTAATGTGTCGCAGCAACGGAAAAATTCCTCCACGTATCCATGCCCAACATGTTCTATCATTTCACTATATATATAAGATATTCTTGAGAATCTAATTCAGATGTTGTAAGACACTGTAGAAATTGATGTGATTGATAGTGAAGGAACTTACCAAGAAACAATTCTGTCATACTTGACATTTTTAGGTAGGCTGCGGTAATCACATAGGTAAATTTTGATATGTTCCTGATGAAAGAATTAATTATTTATCATGAGCAAATTTTCCACCTGAAAATTTCAGTTTGAATCCATAGTCTGGGCTTGGGTTTAACAAGGCAAGTTCAGCCGAGGATCATGCAACTTTACGTAAAGCTTGTATAATATTCAACGCAGCAAGAAACCTGACCGTACAAAACCTATAAATTTAACAGGATGGCACAGAATTTATGCGTACTTCACTAAAATTTTACTAGTGGAGTTCGGATGTCCATTTCGAACCTAAGATTGAGTTTTGATCAAATATGATTAATCCATCGCCCAAAATCACTTCTAAATTAAGGTTGATGGCCATTGTAGAAGTGCCGTTCAAAACTCCAAATGATCATGCAGCTTTCCCTTTCTCATTTTAAATATAGTTTGGACTACACGATGTTGAAACTTATTGATGCTTTCCCACATTGCTGGCAACTGTTTACTAAAATGTAAAAAGAAAAGGTTTACGGATATCCAAAAGGTATGTTTATATACTTTCATTATCTGTTCAAACGCGAGAGAACAATTACCTCCAGGCCTGTTTCCTTCACTTTCCTTTCTGCATATTCAAGTTGTTTTTCAGATAGAGTAATGCCAGTGTATTTGCATCCAGTTCGTTTCACAACTTGAATGGCAAAGCTTCCCCATCCACAACCAATGTCAAGAACTTCATGCTCTTTGTTGATTCTTGCCTACATCGATGTATTTTTCATAGGTCTAAATGAAGTGTCAAGTATATGAAAGTTTTGTCTCAAAAATTTGTGACTAGACTTTCAAATATTTGAGACTGGGTGAACTTACTTTTTCAATCAATGTTGAATACTTTCTCAATTGCGCTGCTTTCAACTCTTCATCTTCCTTCTGTAGACAACCAAGTAGACAAGCAGACCCCAATTCAGTGATACGAAACAAAGCAGACTAAGTTTCACCAACTCTTGCATGATTCAAGGATGTGTCTCTGACCTCAAAAATTCCGGAGGAGTACGTCATGGTTTCATCCAAGAACAGAGCGAACAGTTCATTGCTCTGTAAGCGCAAATTCATTTAGTCTATATAGGCCTTTTGTTTTCTAGTGCAAGTCGAGATGTACAAAATGGTTCAAGTTGTCGTAATTACCACACCCTGATTAAGGGGATAAAGAAAGTTTGTGGATGTCAGAAAATCTAATTCTAGACTGCATGTTTCTTCCAGTTCTAAGACTAGAATTTCTGTCGTCCCAGTGCAGATTACAAAGGAATAATAGTAATAATCAATATTCATACGAGAAACCTACTTTTGCATATCCAGATCCAAGATCACCTTTCTATGAAGCTAACAACGATCAGAATCAGGACTCATTTATACTAGGAAATATTGTAGAAATGGTAGAATGTCGTCGAATATAAACATTTGTTTTATTGTTATCTATTATGAACTCATTGCTATTTTACATTAACCGAAAATTTTCAGAATGTTTCCTCTTTCCTAAAGGGTAAGTAAAAAGCATGAAATGTCTTACTTGTGGAGTATAATAGAATGATGCTGTGACATCTTTCAAGATGATTACTATTAAGATATGCAATTATTATAATGTGAGAATTGTATGAAATTTCTTCCTTAAGTGTTTCTTTATTTTGTCAATAATTGAGCGAAATCATTCGATTGATCACGCAATTAGTCTCATACCAGATCATAGTGACGAGAAATATTTCTGCGGGCTTGAGTGAGACTATTCGACCTCAGTACATGTTGGATGATAAGTTTTGTAGCAGCAAAGCCAGCAGTGAAGAACAACGGAGTCAACCAACTGCTGAATCAATAAAAATATAAAAACGAGAAAATTACTTAGTTACTGGAATTCTGGTAGTCATTATTTACCCCTTTGTTTTGCGTTTGTTTACATCTCTGTTGGCTATCAAAACCTGAAATTGGTCAAGTGTACAAGAAAACATCAACAAAGTTGAAGATAGATGAAACAAAACTTTTGATAACGTTCCGTTCTGTTATTCGATCTCACCAGGACCAGATTTAGGAGACCTTCATCTTGGTCAATCAACGAAAAATCTCCATCAATATAAGCATCTGCAAGTCCTATATCAACTCGAGTCATTACCTGAAAATTTCACAAGGGGTCCAGAGGGTGGGGAGAATGTAAAGCATTTTCATTCCACTTTCACAATTCCTTTTCTTGTTGTAATCACTAACCAAAACGTATAGATAAGTTATTACCTTCCAGTAAAATTGAGCATTATGAACTCTTAAAACACATTTAGCAGGACAATCTTTGGTGCTTTCCCCGAAGGTAAAGTTGGTGCCTCCGTCCTCCGTTGCACTACAAAATCCAAAGCACATTGAGTAATTGTTCAACGTTGCAACGGGAAATTAGTTTCGTAGTTTCTTCAAACCAAAATTTGGCTGTTAATTAATATAAGATTTTGTGTCCATAAGAGTTCAAATATTAAGCAAACAAATACCTAAGTAGAACATATGTACTTTGTTTTTTCTATGAAAAATATTATAGTCAATCTGGACTCAAAATTTTAAGTTAATACTATTAATATTTCATCCCTTATGTTTTCAAATCAATATATACATCTTTATATATATACCCTTTGTTATAATAGATTTATCAAAGGCATTCAATTATTACAGTCGAATGATAGCTGAAGGTCAAACATGTATAAGTGCAGGTATGGACCACATAGTTCTTATATATATGTATATTTATATAGATATATATACACAATCTTGTTGGTTAGCAATTAATATGAAGAGAACCAAACTGGAGCCCTTTGTTATAATAGATTTATCGAAGACATTCAATTATTACAGTCGAATGACAGCTGAAGGTCAAAATCATATACGTGCAAGTATGGACCACATAGTTTTTTTTTTATATTGTTATCAAACGTGTCTTGATAATAAAATAATAAGATAAGATATCCTTAGGTACTCGAATGAAAGCTCAAAGTCCAAATGAATACGTAAAGAACAAAGGATGCAAATATTCGTTCTGATCTTATTACCCAATTTCTTAGTTGCTTAGAAATTATGTACCCCGCGGTTGGTTCGCACGGAAGAATAGTAATATAAATAAGAATGAATATAGTGAGGAACGAGAATAGATATTATCATTATAATTATGATGGTTGGTTAAGAGGAATGAATGATTATTATTACTATTGGCAGCGGTTGATTTGAAAAAAAGATTGAGAAATAAAAATTTATTCTATTTTAATTAATTAATTTATTATATTTTAATTAATTATATTGTAATTAATTAATTATAAGATAATTAATTACAATATTTAAATTAATGAATGAATTATATTTTAATTAATTATATTGTAACTAATTAATTAATTATATTTTGATTAATTAATTATATTTTAATTAATTAATTAATTACAATATTTTAATTAATCAATAAATTATATTTGAATTAATTATATTGTAATTAATTATAATATAATTAGTCAATTAATTATATTATTTCAGTTAATTATATTTTAGTTAATTAATTACAATATTTTAATTAATGAATAAATTATATTTTGATTAATTATATTTTAATTAATTAATTAATTATATTTTAATTAATTAATTAATAATAATAGTTTAATTAATTATGTTGTAATAATTAATTATGTTGTAATTAATTAATTAATTAATTATGTTTTAATTAATTAATTGCATTGAATTAATTAGTATTAAAATATTTTTTAAAAAAGAACTACCGTTAAAGAATGAGTTTCATTTCTCTACTAAATAGAGGGTACGGAAGATTTTCCAAAAATGGGTATCAAACTATTGCCTCTATAATAATAATCAACAACTAACCACTCACTTTTCATTCCTTATCCATTAACTCTTTCTTAAACCTAACAACTAAGCACCGCCTTAGTTTTTTCTAGTTTTGACTTCCAAAATGAAGTGCAATTTTTTCTATATGCAGTTTATTCATTTGTAGATGTACCTACATTCATATATGCAATTATCATCTAGACAAGTATGCTACTGTATCCAACAACCCAACCTAGAAGTTAACTTTGAACGAGGGATACGTTTTACTCCTGGAACATGAAAACACATCACTATTCAACTTGGTAAGGTGCAAGACGGCTTTATGTAATGGGAAGAAGATGTTTGGAATATAAGACAGTTAGGCTGCATACAACATAGAACGTCCCTTCTGGTGAAAACGACAATAACCTACCAATTTCTACCGACAAAGAAACATACAGAAATAAATGGTAAGATTATGTTCTTCGAAAGAGAGCTCACATTAAAGAGCCGTTAGATATAAAATCCCTGAGATATTTAGTGATGAGAAGGCGAGCTCCAGCTTCTAATCGAGAGAACACCATGCCCTTGGAATCACTTTCTCCAGACGAATGCAACACCACAGCAGCAGTAGCCATTATTTAGACGTTGAGCTGCAAGGAAAATTTATTAAGGAAGTAATAATTACCTAGCAAATTAATGCTTATAGTAAAAAAGAAGCGATCTCCGAAATGGAAGCACAGAAAGTCGTCCATATATGTCTTGTTGCAGGGATTTCCCCAGTATTACCTTTCTTGAAACTTTAGAAATTAAACAGTTGGCTACGGCGTTAGCTCGTACCGCTTTTTGACATTTTAACAACCAATAAATGTTTAACGAATAATATTGCAGAAGGATAAGAAGGTGATGTGCAGGAGTGATTGGGATAAAAATTATTTGAAACAATAGGAAGTGCTAACCTTTCAGCTGTTGCCTACTTTTCCAAAGCAATATTAGCCTATTCGCAGACTTTTTATCGACCGAAGAATCCTTCACAGCTTTTCGCTTTGCTGTAGGAGACCAGCTTTATAGACATGTAAAAGAGTAGCTTAAATTAAAAGTATATGCCAGCGAAGATTGGCAACCTTTTGCTAATTGTCATATTGAATTTTTTTTAGTTATTATTTTGTTTTGCGCCTATTGGAAGCATTTCACGTTCAAGATATGAAGTAACACAAACATTTAGACTTAAGGAAAACTGTCCCTGTGACACTCAATCGATAATTTTTTTAAAAGAAATGATAAATTGAATTAAGCCTTAGAAGGCAATCAAAATGTACAAGTTGGCATGTCCTGGCAAAATAAGAAATACAATGTGCAAAAATCACATGTGACCAAAGGCTTGATCAAGATAATTGTATAATTCTATTCTTAATGAGCTGCAATTTACACATTCCAATTACTTCTGAGATATTCCATGTCTAGAAATTTGTGTTTGAAAATCCTTACGTGGGTTCTCATCTTTTGAAGTAGAATTGTCCCTTGTTGAGGCCCTTATCCTAGAAAATTTGAGCGCTTCTCTCATCTCAAATGGTGTGACTAGAAATGACAATGTTAAGCAGAAACACCACTTGACTGTGTTATTTAAATCATTGATGTAGGGCACCAATTCCAAGTTTTTCCATCCATTTGGAGCAAAAAAAAAATTTAGCATCTATGCATCATTGTTCTCCATATTTCTATAACAAATTCACAGTAGAAAAATAGATGATTTCTTTTCCTTGAGCTTTTTTACAGAGGGTGCACCAATTTGTGAATTAAGTTCAAAAACTTGGCTAACTTATCCCTTGTTGGTAGTTTATGCTTCATTGCTAACTATAGTGTGGTGGAGGCTTGAGGTTGTTGGTGGCTAAACCATATAATATTGTTCCATGGAAGTGTATCCTACAAGATTGATTAGTGAAGAGGTCATTACTAGTATGTTTCCATATATTATACTGTCATTCTCAGTGTTGACATATGGTTGGATAATTTATGATTTCATGGCATTGGGGATTGAAGCCTGTTTGAGGATATCCTTGTTGGAGAGTGCTTCAACCACTAAAGCTCCTTATTAGATGGGTGGTTTGAGGGCTGTAGTAGTGCTAACATTCTCCAAAGATCATATTTACAGTCAATTTTCTTGTCAGAACCTTGTTGATTTGCCATTTCCAATGAGGTAAATGAAATCAAATATGAAATTTTTCTCTCTTCTTCAAGGTGGATTTCATTGTATGTGAAGCATAAGTTTTTATATTAAAATTTCATATTCTTTTGTCTTTGGTGTAGAAGCTATAAATCCACTTACACCATAAAGTCTATTTATTAACTAAAAGCCTCCAAAGCCTTTTGGTGAGCATGACAGTGTTTATTGAGAGGAATTACGTTGAGACCTCCTTTGTCCTTTGGGATATGTAAATGATTCCATTCCATTTTGGCTCTTCTGGGGCTTCCTTATTGCCAAACCATATAAATTTTATTGAAAATCTTGTCAATGATTTTGATGATAGTGGTAGGAAAGGCAATATGGGCAGCCCATTATGTATTGATAGAGTTCAAAACAAAGGCAATGAATTGTGCTCTATTTACAACGAAAAGATTCTTTAGCTCCGTGAAGAGATTTATATTATTAATCTTGTCAATCAGACTACTCAAGTCCTTTGTATTTAGCTTTTAAGTAGTCAATGGAATGCTAAGATAAAGTATTAGAAAAGATAGTAATTGAATCCAGTGATAGTTTTTAGAATTTCCTCTTAGCTTATAGTAATTTTTGATAGAAAGAAACCACTTTTAGAACAGTTGACTTATAAACTAGAAAACTTGTTAAACACCTTATGAGCCTTCATGAGAAGTGAGGAATACTTTGGAGAGGAGAATGAGATAATCAAGAAAACACAGTTTAGTAATTTTCAATTTCCTATATCTCAAGTGATATTTGAAATCCTTGGTTCTTTCCACCACTCTTAATTAGAGCAAAGAGATAAGGAAAGATGGGATCACCTTGGCAAATACCTTTGCAGCTTTTGAAGGGTTTTGTAGGCTGTGTATTGACAAGAAGGTTGAAAGTAAGGAGAGGTGACACATTGAATGAATAAATCAGGAAAATCTATGGTAGTGAGAACGTTTACAACAAAATTACAATCTACACCATCATAAGCTTTTTTAAGGTCAATCTTTAGACAATAATTCGATCTACCCTCTTTTTTGAATAAGTTTTGAGTAAGCTTTGTAACAAAAGAATGTTATCATTAAAGATCCTTCCAAGAACGTAAGCACCTAGAACTGTATCAATGAGATTTAGAAGAACTTTCTTCAATTTGTGAGCTAAGATTTTTGAAATCAACTTGTAAGTTGCAAAAGCTAGGAGACAAAAGTCTGAGAATTGTTTATGCTCACCAAATTTGGGAGTGAGAGTAATGAAAGTGTTGTTAAGTTCTAAAAGTAAGGAGCATTTATTGAAAAATTCCAGCATAACATCAATAACTAAGTTCCTTGTTAGGGAAAAAGATTTAATGAAAAAAGTTTAGGTTAAATCCATTAGGACCAGAAGCCCTATGCAGATGTAGAGATTTTTACATGTCTTCAATCTCCTATATAAACACAGGTTTACATAGGATTTTTGTTTCCTAATCTGTGATACAACCCTATATGATTTCTTTGAGGAAGGAGTTGAATGAGTAAGCTTTGGTTGGCATATTCATAATGTTTAAAAAGTGGTTAAAGGACCCGTCTAGTGATTGATGCTAAGATTCCAACCTAAAATTGCTACTTTTCAAGGAAATGATTATGTTACTAGTTCTTCTGGAAATCACGTCCCTATGAAAGAAGAAATTGTTTCTATCCCCTCTTTTTAGCCACTCCATATGAAATCTTTGCTTCATAAGAGAAAAATCATATGTTAAAGCCTTGGAAAAATTATGCATGGAGCCTTCTCCATTTCACGTAAGCTATGTAGACAAAGGATTGTTAGAGCGGTCATGTTGAACTAGCATTGTTTAGGAGATGATGAGTGTTTACAATTTTCTTCATTAATGGTTTCTTCATCTCCTGCTTAATAATCTATATTTTCTTAGAATATATTACTTGGAGCCTATAATCCTTTATCTTAAAGCATTTTAGACACCCTCATCAAATGCCTACTAAATCAATTAGAAGTTATTGAATCTGAAAGGTGCTTTTAGGCTTACAATAATTGTTTGGGTGATAATGGTTGAGTGATTTGAGAGATTGTTATATGAGTATATGGAGAAGAAGTTTGGAAGGCTAGAAACCATCATTGATTTGCAAAGCTGTGATCCAATTTCTTTCTAATGTATTTTGCTCTAGATTGAATATTGATCTAAGTGAAAAAATTTCCTCTAAAAGGAAGATTAAATAACTGAGCATTATTTACACGATTCCTTAATTTGGGACAATGATTTCCAATGGATCTGCATCCTTCAGTTTCATTAACTTTAAGGATTAAATTGAAGTCACCAATAAGTATCTAAGGATTAATGTTGTTAATAATGTTGTTGATGGCTCCTTTACTGGCATTTGAAGCAGTCACATTCAACATACATCCCTTTTGTTACTAGCAGAGAGCTTACACGAGTGACACCACCCGCACTTCTCTTTTGGCACCTCTATAAGCTTCATTTCAGAAGTTGGCCAAAAAAATCGAGATGCTACTGATGAGAAAGCTTTTAGTTTAGAGGCAACCTTCTTTACACTGCCTGATTTAGAGGCATCAGATCCTCAACTTTTTTCAGTTGAGAGAACATCCAAATAAGCAGCGACAAATGCAACAAAATTCCTATGCATGTAGTGATTAATGTAGGCATAAGGTTTAAAAGATACACCCATATACAAGCAATAATTAGCTAAATTCCTATCAGACCTTCTAAAACCTACACGAATGCCATTGTTGTTTTGAGAGGACAAAATTTCAGGTACACAAGTATCATTCAAATGCTCAATATGAGTACCATCACTATCTGCTGATTTGTATATTTTGGGTTTCACATCATTAGACCTGTTAACAATGCTTTAGTGAGCAATATAGATGGATTATTTTGTTGGTTAATTGAATTACTAGGTTCCTCTTTATTGTGCAGTTTTATCATATCATTGTCGCCTAAGATGCAAAGCGACTCGGCTTGAATAGATGAACCCGTAAAAATAGCAGGAAATGAAGCTGGCACATTATTTGCATTATTTCCTTTTATACAAGGACCTTTTTCAGCCTTCATGACATCTAGAATGCTATGGCTTTCATTGCAAGGGGATGGAAGAGCTACAAATTTTCCATGTTCCCTTACCAACGATATATTATGAGGTGTGTCACTTTCAAGGGTAAGAATACTGTTTGTGGGACTTGCCAATAATCAGCAATTGCCTTAACCATCTCTATATATGCCAATCGATAATGTATTGAGGCAGAAAGTGCTTGCAGGACCTGTGGGATATCCTTTTAATTATAATATCTGACACTCAACCCTTTGTTACCAGAAGACCTGACCCTGAAATTTTAGTTCAAATAAAAAAACTACGAATGAATCAGCAAGCAAACATACAGTATGGTTTATAATGAATATAATGGAACAAGTGTAAAAAAGTAAGAACTTAAAAAACTTAAAAAATGTGAAACAGAGATTTGTACAAAAAATTAATACCAAAAATTTTATTAATTGTGTAAATTTTCACGAGTTATACTGCTTTGAACTAACTCAAAAATTCAAAACAAGAGGATACAAACATACATTAGTAAGTGATTGCAAGTTCCCAAGAATACTTGTTGATATAAATCGACACCAAACATGTCAGCTCCTCTTAAAGAAGTTCCATTTGTAATAGCAGGCTCCATCTTGTTAATTGTACACTCTAGACAATACCATGGCCCTTTTGGTATATGCATTTTTGAAACACCTATGCATCTTGAATGATATGCCGATGGGCAAGCATCATAACAAATTAAAGTCCCGTCCATCCCGTAGAGTCGACATTCATCACTATTCCCACCTATACCATCATCATGAACACTAGCACTAAAACGCCCATATTTAGAGCTAAAAGACTTAGTTCCATAGTTTTCTGCAATAATCTCCATAGCCTCTTAATCCTTACAAGAAGAATTTTTAGAGTATTGAGGATGGACAGTTCTTGGTCCATTTTCAGGAATATCCATAAAAACAGCATCAGGATCTATCATAAATCCTACCTCTTCATGCATACCGATTTCTTCTTGCAACTTGAGGACTCCATGATGATGAGAGCAACCTCGGCATTGCAAAGAACGGAAAGCTCGTAGGCTTTCTTCAAAAACCTATTTCTTCTTTTTGCAAAGGTCACTTGCCTGTTAATCTTGTTCTCAATCCTCTTCAACTCAACCCTACCTCTTCCTATTATGTTCTTTCTCTTATAAAGCAAAATTCTTCTGTAACCCTAAGACTTCTTTACTGATCAAAAAGCCTCTCTTGATTTTGTACACTTCGTAGTTAAAACCCTTCCATACATATGTTTTTTGTTTCTTTTCTAAAAATCTAGGTGGCATTTAAAATCCACCTAGCCTCTCCAAACACACTTTTTATATATAGTAATGACGCGTGTATAATACTTTCTAATTTTCGTTCAAAATAGTCTAACATTGAGCAGACTCGTGAATGTTTAGACTTTTATTGAGCAAATTAAAAGTTTTAGTCTTTAATTGATCAAACTCAAAAAAGATTGGCCTCAATTTAAGCTTTTAGCCTTAATATCTATAATTTTCCTTCATAATACTAGTCAACAATTAGACGAAGCTACCTAATGAGTTATGTGCAGAGACCAATATATATTGATATGGCCAGAGCCTTTATGAAACATATTAACTATACTATTTTTTTTATAAAAGCCAATATAGATCATAAGCTATATGAATTCATAACAATAATAAGCCTAAATGGAAAGGAGAAACTGATACAAGATTTGGTCTTAGTTACATATCAGCAGAAGCCTTCTTTTAATTACTAAGTAAAGGAGTGTAGATGCACAAACATAGTATTTATGAAGGGAGACTATATGGAGCTGATGAATTTTTAAGGGAATGGTGTGAAACAAACTATATCGATTTGATGAGTTTTTTATGGAATGGTGTGAAACAAATTACATAACCATATAGTTTCACAAATTCTGGCAATTTTTGGTTATGCACGGTCTAGTGCAAGGTCATACATCATCCAAAACCCTAGATTTTAACATAAAATATGCTTTCGGAGACAATTGGAAGGGAGAGATAAAAGGAGTCATTCTAAAACTCCTAGAGGCAACTTCAGGTACAATTTTAAGCCAAAGAAGTAGGAAATAGAAAGAACTTATCAAAAAATCCATCGGAATATATGATCAATCCTCTACATAGCAAGAATACTCGATAGAAGACAACCAAGGAGATTTAGAATTATGATTTCATTATTTTCAATTCATTTTTCTTTTTATATATATTTGATTTCATGTTCAGTAATGTGTAACTAAACATCTTATTAGTACGGGTTAGATGAACCCTATGTTTATTCTTTCAAATGTATTGACTTTTTTATTAGTGTAATTGGTTGATTGAGTTGTTGTGATCCAATTGCTTATTTTACTTATGTTCTAGTAGTTTGGAATATTATATCATAATCTGATTATATATATATATATTGATAAATCGTATTGATGAATAAATTTATAGTAATTGGAAGGAGTTGATTGCAACCCTACAGATAGGATGACATAAATCTTCTAGATTGTGGTTAAACCTAATAGAGGGACTCATAAATTAGTAACGCAATGTTATATAAACTTTAACCTAAGTAATTCGGTTGGAAACCTTAGGAGTAGTTATTAGTAGAATCAAGATTAGCTATTAGCATACCATTAGAGTCTCCACGATCCAATAAATCAAAAAACAATTACTTTATAAAAGATCAATCTGTTAAGGGATTTGAAACCTAGATAATAATTGTCTAATATTGGTAATTCACTAAGTGATTTCGTAATTCTCTGCTTTAATTGTGTTGTTCATTTATTTTATCTGCTTAATTTTAATTTCTTCAATTCAAAAATCACAATCTATTAGTAGACTAGATAATAGAACAACAGAAACTACTAGTACTCGTTGTCCTTATAGGATAGACTCGTATTTATCGGTACTAGCTACAACTATGCCATGCACTTGCAGTTATTACAATATTGAATAACTCGAAAAAAAGTCAATCAACCCATATTTATGCCAACCCATATTTGAGTTAGTGCAAAGTAAAATTGTCTATTGAAGTAACAAAAGTCTTTCCTTTGCTTGTAAGTTATAACTAATCCTCTTTATCATTAATAACTTTCATATTTATTAGTCTTTGTAGCTAATGATCTTTAAGAACATGTCTAAAAACATTAAGAAGCTAATGAGGAACTTTTTTTTGTAGCTTGTGGATTCCTATAAATACTTTTTTGAAAAGATTATATGGTTCAAGTTTTACTTACTAAAAAATAATGGGGGACTAGTATCATACCTATCAAACTGATGAATAAGTTAATGCTTGCATAAAAAATCTAAATGACACTTGTACATAAAAAGGCATTATGGTTAAAATAGTTCAATGGTCATTACCTGAAGTAGGATAACTTTTGTAGAGTTAAGTCTAGAAGTGAATCCTCCTAGACAAAGATTCAACTCCTAATGATAATTGGTATATTGTATATATAATTTAAATATGAAATACGTAAGAGAAAAAAACACTTAGTTATGGTAAGATAACTAGAGTGAACTATGTTTATGCATCTAATTTCTGAATTGTAAATCTTGAGGCATTTTCTTCTAGGGAATGTAAAGTTCGAGTAGATAATTTGGGGTAACAGTAGCATTGCAACACCAAAGGATTTATTATAAGTAAGGTCTTCTCCTAATTTCCTAATCAAAACTTGAATAATCATTTATTTTGGATGAGGCAATCCATAGGGCTATGCACTAATTGAACTTATAATTAAATCTTCAAGGCTTAAGCTTTAAGATGCCAAAATTTAGACTAATATGGCTTAAACAAAATTTTCAAGCGTATCCTTCATACTATAGCTTATAATAAGGAATATATTCAGTACCTTGGATAGGATTAAGGTAACAAATAACCTTAAACCTATATATGGATTATGCAACCTTTAACCTAACACAATCACTCATCTCCCATTCAAATACAATTATGCAACAATCATTTAATTGAATACTTAGTAGGTGTTAAAAATATATTGCCAAAAGGTGCCACTTGCTTAAAGGAGAATACATCCTATTTAAAATAGCATTTAAATATCTACACCATTTTGAGGGAAAGAAATTATGGAATACTTAGGAAACAATAATAAGACTCTTCGGTTAGCTCATAAAGAAAATTGGAATGGATAAGGGAAATTGAAAATAGGAATTACCAAATTTTGGATGTATCAATTGAAATGGCTAGGAGATGGAATATTTAGATGCCACCATATGGTCTAATAAGATGAAAAGGAAAGAGCTACATGATGAGTTATTAATGATTACAATAAGGCTATCCTTATATCAAGATAGAAGCTTAAATCTATGTGCAAAATTATGTCTAGAATTAGACACTACCACTTTGTACAACGATGGTATGCTTGACTAGCGTTCATCTTAACTTCCATGAGTCTTAATGTAATGGATTAGCTTTTGCAACCCCATTTAAAGATCATTAATATAGTTTTTAATTTAAAAAAGAATTATTCATTAATAATATTTAGAGAAGTAGTCAATTCAACTACTTAATCAACCATTGTAAATTGATATATTCTTTAATAATGTTGCTACTAAAATTATATCCATACTATTGGGCAATTGATATGACTGTTTAGATTTTTTATTTTATTTTAGATTTCACTTGATAAATCTAACTCTTCATTATTGGGGGGTTACAAAACTATGATAATTAAGTGACTTTTTTTCTATTTATTGAGCTACAAATTGTATTTCACAAAAAGGTAAAGAGAAATTAAAAAAACTCACAATTTCAAGAATTTTGATAGAAATATAAACATAAAGTAAACATTAAATATTACTAATCGGAAATGTGTATAGAAACATAAAAGAAGAATATATGCATAACGATACTACTAAGCAACAAATGCTCACATCTAACTCCGAGGTGGAGATTGGACCTGGTAGCTCTGGCAGTTTAGCTTGAGGACTAGCCTCGTTACTTAAAACCTTTCCTTATGTCACGTTTCGAAAGGGGAAGAGGTAGATTGACTGACCTACCCTTGGTAATGATTAATATATAATATGATGACGAACAAAATGGTTTTAACATATATTTAACTTTCATTGATCCTTGGTAATATTTGTTTAAAATAAAATTGATAAGTATGAATTACATCATATTTTAGGGCTTAATTTGATATGTAATTAATTGTTAATTCAATCGTTTAGTATGTGTTTAAGTTATAATTGTGTTTATTTGTTAATTATTTGTGTTTAAGTGTTTTTATGGGTTAGTATAGGTCTTTGAGCTTAATTATTATATTTTTGAGGTACCTTGATGTGTTTGTTAGTGTTTCAAGGTCAACATCAAAGAACAGAGAAGTTTTGGAGACACTCGAGCTGAAACAATACCCCATAATCTTGGTACAATAGGCCACGATCATGACAGAAGCACTGAAGTCAGCCCACAATTTTGGCCTATATGCCAAGATCGTGACAGAAGCCCAAGACACGACCCATGATCATGGCCTGCTTGCCACGATCGTGACAAAAGGCTCAGATGTGACCCACGTTTGTGGCCTATGTTGGGTAGACATGCAAACACTAAAATCGTCAAGTTTTGAGGAAGTTTTTTGACCTTTTGGACCTTGGAAAAACCTAGGGTTGCCCAGAACACAAAAGGTATATAAAGAAAAAAACAAAGAAGATGGGAAGCTTTTGCATAAGCCACTTTTGAGAGAAACCCTAGAGAGAATTGTTGAGAGATTGAGAAATAGAAGAAGGAAGAGAGAAGTGGAGAAGAAGCCGACATCGATGTACTTCTCGAGTTAGGAGTTTTTTGACGTCGCTGCCTCCCATCTCCATTTAAGATCGTATTTCCTATTATTTTCCATTTTTATTATTATATAAAATTGGGAATAGCAGTTCGATGATAGGAATTGTGAATGTTGAGATGTTCTAAACTCACCTTCGGGTTTTTATCTTTGATTTAATGAAATCTGATTTTTTTATGTTTATTAGATTTATTGTGATTGATTGTTGTAATTACATAATTCGGTAATAAACTGAAAGGGTGAATCAAATGAAAAATAATTAAATTAGGCTAACAAGAGTTAGGTGATTTAATAAGAGCAAGAAATTAATCAAATCAGTAATTGTGTGAAGAGAGATCTCACATAGGTTACCGATAGTTTATTGGACAATTTTAGACCTAATTAGGGTTTTGGATTGGTTGTTAATTGAGAAATTGCAATTTTCCATAATCTGATTAGGGTTTATAATTTAGGGTTAATGGTTATAACTCGAGAGAGTGTAATCAACCATAGGAACGTCTAGAACTAATAATCAGATAAGTTATAATTGATTAGATTAACGTTAAAGATAAGTAAAATTCCCCTTTCTCTAAATTGATAGTTCCTTTAGATTGATTCTTGAGTGTGTTGCAATAGCTAAATTGTTAATATTTTCGTAGTTCATTCCTGGATTGAATTGCATGATTGAATTGAATTCTTGTTTTAGTTTTTCTATCTTTTGACTTTCTGCAAATTATGTTGGCCTTAGATTTAGGACTAGATTATCCCTCCTCATGGGATTGATATCTTTGGTACTACATGAACGATCCGTGCATTTGTGGATTGCCAAGGTTAATCATTAAAACTTACACACATCAAACCACGATCAAGTTTTTTCTGTCATTGTCGGGGAGGCAATTATTTTAGTTCTATAGTTTAAGGCATTTAGTTAGTTTTTCATTTTTTTTATTTTTTGTTCTTTCTTTCCATTTCTAAAATCGTGCTTTTACATGAACACAAGAGTCACAAGAAGTTCGAGTCATGCAGCTAAAACCATAGATTTAGACATCACTAGACTAGAATGATCTATTAGGAAAGCTCAGCGTGAAGAAGAAGAAATTGTGAAAGCAATAATGGCTGAGGAATTTCAGCAAGATTTGGACCACGGAGCAAACCAAGGATGTCAATAACAGATCTTTATAGACTTCATGAGACCAGGGTTCAATGCAGCTAACCAAGGAGTAGCTAGGCCACCCATACAAGCAGCATCATTTGAAATCAAATCAGCCTTCCTAAATATGCTTCAATAAAATGTGCAATTTTATGGACAAACGAACGAGGATCATAATGCACATATAGTGAACTTCCTTGAAATTTGTGATACCTTTCAGTACCATCAAATGTCGAAAGATGCAGTTAGAATTAGGCTTTTCCCTTTTACCCTTAGAGATAGAGCAAAGAAGTGGGATCAGTTAGTTCATGTCTTTCTAGAAAAGTGTTTCCTCCTGAATAAGACCATTAAGATCATCAGGGGAATTACCAACTTCTACTAAAGTGACAGGGAATCGATCCATGAAGTGAGGAAATGATACAAGGATTTACAACAAAAATGCCCACACCATAACTTACCCAAGGAATTCTTGTTATAAACATTCTATAACAAATTAACCCCATATACGAGAGGCACAATCAACGTAGCTTTAGGAGGATCATTAATGAGAAAGACGGTTAATGAAGCAGAAGAGCTGATAGAGGAGATGGCGAGTAATAGCTGCCTATGGATGAATGCATGGAGTAGACAAACCACTACCTTCCGAGAACAAAAAGGAATTGTAGCTGTTGATTAAATGATTGAAATGTAAGCAAAAATTGATAACTTGACTCGATAGCTCAACAACATGAGGGCTTCGTCCTCAGCTCCGGTGAAAGTCGTGCAACTCAAGTGTGAACTCTGTGGACAATTGGACCATGATACGGTGGACTATTTCTTAATGAAGGAAAGCAATCCAAAGCAAGTGAATTATATAGGAGCTCAATATGGACAAGGAGGGGGAAACAATCCCTACTCCAACACTTATAACCTTGGGTGGAAGAATCACCCTAACTTCTCTTGGACAAACAATTCTAGAGGATAGTTCAGACCTTAAGGACAATCAGACTTCCAACAAGATAAACCAAGCTCAATGGAATCCAAGTTGGATAAGATTTTATATAAAATTGAAGGCATGGAGGATGCACACAGAAGGCTTGAAAGCAAATTTGAACAAGTCACTAAGAACCACACCTCTTTAATACATGATCTGGAGGTCCAAGTAGGTCAACTAGTGAAGGCAATTTCTACTCAGAATGCATAAACCCTTCCAAATAATACCGAGTCTAACCCAAAGGAATGAAACATGGCTATTACTCAAACCCAGGAAACAAAACTTGAACATATGAAGGAAGACGAAAACAAGGGAGAAGGACAAGTAATTATGGAATTCCTTCTAAGTGAGCTCGAAGTTGAGCCAATCAAGGAACCTTAACTTGAATTTCTATACCCTATTCTAGCTCGTAAGAAGTTAATTTCAAGTACGATGACAAAGAATTCTAAGGAGGTCGAATCAAACAAGGTTGAGAACATAACAGAACATCTACAAATGAGGCTCACACTAAACGAATTAGTCAAGAGGAAGGATAAGGAGCATATAATGGAAAAAAACCCTAACATAGCATAGAAGAAAGAGGACCTAGGTGATTTTTACATTCCTTGTAGTATTAATGAAGTCAACATAGACAGACCATTTGTGGATTTGGGAGTGAGAATCAATATGATGCCCTATACCTTTAGTCAAAAGTTGGGGTTAGGAGAGTTAGAACCCACAAAGATGCTAGTAAAAATGGCCGACAGAACAATTCATCAACTGAAGGAGATTATTAAGGATGTGCCAAGTACAAATTGATAAATTTACCTTCCCTACAAACTTCTATATATTGGATATTGGAGAAGATGTGGAAACCCTATGGTCCTTGGATGACCATTCTTGGCCACTGCTAGCTCCATAATTGACATTGATGGGGGTGAACTAACTCTGAGGGTCGACAGGCATCAAATAACCTTCAAAGTCTCAAAGAAAGACAACATTTATCCTTTATCTCTGACTAATATCAAGAAAACTGAACCTCGAGGACAGTGGGAAGATATTGAGGATCCTAAGAATGCATTTAGAAAGAAACGATGTCGAAGAAGAAGATGAAGGAAGGAGAATCACAAAGAAGGTGGAATCTAGGGCATGGTAGCTCTTGTGCAAATTGTAAGATCAATGACTGTAGTACCATTGCACCATTCATTTGAACCACTGTCAGTAAAAGAAGAGCGTCGAACTACTAACGTTAAAAGAATAACTGCATGGGAGGCAACCCATGGAATGTTATTTCCTTTGATTGTTTTTAGCAAATTTGAATTCCGTAGTTAGGTTATTTCATTTCCAAATAAAATCGGGAAGGCATAAGACTTCGACATGAATTAGATGATCCAGGAAGTAAACAAAGAGAGGTGAAAGGGCTATAAATAGTTAAGAAGTGATTTTAGGGAAGTGTAGAAGAATAAAAGAAGAAGAACAATTAAAACATTGGTGACAAAAATTACAAGCCACCATCGTGGCCTGCGGCAGGGTAAAAATAGGAACACGCGAATGTCATTTTCAATTTTTACCATTTTACCCTCCAATCACCTATATATTCATTTCTAACATCACTTTTTCACTCACTTTCATTTTTACTTTATCTCTCTATGCTTTAAACTTCCAAACACTCTCATTTGTCTCTACCTAAATTTCAAACGTCTAAATTTCTTCCAACTTCTACCAACTCGCAAGCCAGTATGTCGCGCATCAAACAAATAGCAAAGAATGATCAATCAGTAGGGCGAAACTAAGTCTCGAGACAAGGGAAAAGGGATATGGCATCTGATTACAGCTCACCTTTCTCGATCTTCTCAGATGAGGAAGGTACCCACTTTCATTCTCTATATAATAAGCAAATTATTGTTCCAAATTATTTTCATTTTGAAACTTTAGATAGGTTAGAATTGTGAGACAAGGTCAAAAGTTTAGTAGAGAGAATTCAATGGGGACAGTTCATTCAATTTCAATTCCTAGTTTACGAAGAACTTACCTTATAATTCTTTAAATCCCTTCAATTCGAATCTAACAAACCTAAGGAATTGTGGTTTAGGTTGCGGGGACAACTTTCTGGGCTTGACTATGAGACTTTGCATGAAATTTTTGGTTTCTCCGAGTCATCTGTAGTGGATCAACACAATAATTCCTGTGTCAAGCCCTACTAGACTGAACTCACTGGGTTAGAGTGTTTCGACACTAAGAATGCACACAATAACATAATTAGGAGCCGCAAATACTTTTTATTGCACAAATGCACGTGTCAAACTTTTTTCAACAAAACAAAAACCAATAAATGTTCGACGAAAGAACTTTTCATGTTGTGGTGCATGAACCATAGCATTCCAGGCTACACAACCACCCATATCTTTAACGTAATTATTGTTGCTCGAAATAAAAGGAGCAATAACTTAGGAATGGGTTACTTGGTTTCAGCTATAGCTAATTACTATTGAGTTGAGTGCTAAGGATTCACAGTCTACTATCCTGAATTCATGAACCATCATCATCTATAACAAGTTGAAATCCTGAAATCCCATAATATGGAACTTCGGGATATTAGTGCCAAGACACACGTCAAGGACAAGACTAGTTAAGTTAGTTCAAATGCTCAAAAACAACAACAAGAGGATTCGACCAACGAGGAATTTGAGGAAGAAGAAGAAACAGAAGAACAGGGCTGGAAGAAAGTACTGGATACAATCTCTGCAAACACCAAGGTAATTACAGATACACTTATGAAGAACTCCAGAAGGATGAAGGAGATGGCTTGAACTCAACGATGTAGAGCCAGGATATATGTCGTATCCATCATTATTTCGAGGCTCTGGGCATTCAAATGCCACCTCCAAAACCATCCCCACCTCCATGACCATGAGGTTTTGTTCTATCACCTTTCTTTTTAAATTTAGTCTTTATTTTATTTTTGTTTCACTTTAATTCATGTTTTGTCATTCCATATGTGTTTGTTTGTTCGCTTCTCACATTGAAGACAATGTGATGTTCAAGTGTGGGGAGGGATATGTGTTTTACTTTGAATGTGATTTTGCATATTGTATGATAGCTTGTTAGGTTGCATTTTGTGAATCATTTGAATGTGTTAATGACTTAGATGGATTGAAATTGATTTAATTTTGAACATAGTCTATTAGGTTCTGAAGAATCATTAGCTTGAAAAATTAGTGAATTGGGATCTTTGGCTAAATATGTAGCTTAATTAGGATTTAATGTTAGTTTGTCACCCTCTAAATTGTCACATTCATTCATAATTTGAGGCCTTTCAAATTAATTAGCTTGGCTAGTATTTTTTTCATGAAAACAAGTAGCTAAAACAACTAGGTAGGCAATTAAAAAATCGTGTTTGTTAATTTTAAATAAATAACTATTCCACTGGTCTTCGGGTTATGAATAGAGCTAGTAGTCAGTTAAGAACGTGATGTAGCTGAGTAACAAGATTGACATGCATCACAAATGTGTGCCTTCGTGTCAAAAGGCTATAATAAAATTTCAACCAAGTAGCTTAATAAAAAACATGACTTAGTTGAGTAACCAAATCGACATCCATCACCAATGTTTGCCTCCGTGTAAAAAGACTAAGTCTATGTTCACAACAAATAAATAAATAGAAAAAGTTTTCAAATAAAAAAAAGTTTTGCAAAAAAAACCTTTCCTTAAGTCACTTTTCAGAAAGGGAAGAGGCATATTAACTAACCTACCCTTGGTAATGATTAATATATAATATAATGATGACTAAAATGGTTTTAACATATACATAACTTTCATCGAGCTTTGGTAAGATTTGTTTAAAACAAAATTGATAAGTGTGAATTGCATAATGTTTTAGGGCTTAATTGATATGTAATTAACTGTTAATTCAATCGTTTTGTATGTGTTTAGGTTAGAATTGTGTTTATTTGTTAATTATTTGTAATTAAGTGTTTTTATGGGTTAGTACAAGTCTTTAAGCTTAATTATTATGTTTTTGAGGTACCTTGATGTGTTTGTTAGTGTTTCACAGTCAACATCGAAGAACGAAAAAGTTTCAGAGACACTCGGGTTGAAACAATGACCCAAATTGTGGCACAACAAGCCATAATTGTGACAAAAGCATTGGAGTCAAGAAGGCTAGGACACGGTCCAAGATCGGGGCTTGCTTGCCACGATCGTGATAGAAGGCTTGATTCTGGCAAAGACAAAAAAACGTCACGTTTTGAGGGAGTTTTTGGGCCTTTCTAACCCCAAAAAAATTCTAGGGCTGCCTAGAACACAAAAGGTATATAAAGAATAAGAGAAAGAAGATGGGGAGCTTTGGCATGAGCCACTTTTGACAGAAACCATAGAGAGAATTATTGAGAGATTAAGAAAGAGAAGAAAGAAGAGAGAAGTGGAAAAGAAGCCGACATCGACGTACTTCTTAGATCAAGAGTTTCCCGACATTGTTGCCTCCCATCTCCATTCAAGATCGTATTTTCTATTATTTTACATTTTTCTTATTGTATAGAATTTGGAATAACAGTTTTATGATAGGAATTGTGAATGTTGAGATGTTTTAAACTCACCTTCGGGTTTTTATCTTTGATTTAATGAAATCTGATTGTTTTTATGTTTATTGGATTTATTGTGATTGATTGCTGTGATTGTATAATTCAGTAATAAATTCAGAACATGAATGGAATGAAAAATAATTAAATTAGGCGAGCAAGAGTTGGGTGATATAATAAGAACGAGAAATTAATCAAATCGGTAATTGTGTGAAGAGAGATCTTGCGTAAGTTCCCTATAGTTTATTGGACAACTTCAGATCTAATTAGGATTTTGGATAGGTTGTTAATTGAAAATTTGCAATTTTCTATAATTTGATTAGGGTTTATAATTTATGGTTAATGGTTATAACTCAAGAGAGAGTGATCAACCCTAGGATCATTTAGAACCAACAATCCAGTAAGTTATAATCGATTAGGTTACCGTTAAAGATAGGTAAAATTTTCCTTTCTTTGAATTGATAGTTCCTTTAGGTTAATTGTTGAGTGTATTGCAATAGCTAAATTATTAATATTTTCGTAATTGATTCTTGGATTGAATTACGTGATTGAATTGAATTCTTGTTTCAGTTTTGCTATCTTTTGAATTTTTGCGAATTTGTTGGCCTTAGATTTAGGACTAGATTATCCCTCCTCGTGGGATTGACACCTTAAGTACTATGCGTACTACCTATACGCTTGCGGATTATCGAGGTTAATCATTAGAACTTACACACATCGAAAAAAACCATGATAAAAAATCTAAAAAACAATGCAATTAACCATACATCTATTATTGTCTTTACATTCTCTTAACTTTGTCAAAAAAGAAAGTTAATTACAAAATTTGAAGATGAAAGTCAATATTTGGTTTTTAATTTTTTAACTTCCATGTGAAAAATATAAAGATAGAGCAACCTTTATTGAGGGGATCCTTAATCCAAAAAAACCATAAATATCCTTAATGCCTTAGAATATGAGGGGTAATACCTACCCCTAGAAACAAGAGTCCTTAAGGGACTTTATTTTGGATACAAAACTTATTATAATTTGTATTTTAGAATCTAAGCTTAATAAAAAATGCTTATTAAAGGTGAATTTTTTGGGAAATAACTTGTCTTTTTTATCTAATCATTATCATCATCATCATTATAGGAGAATAACCTTTTGATTCTAGGCTAATAAATGTTATCATCATGTAGGCTAATGATCAATTAATGCATCTTTTAGTTTGGTTCCTTCGAGAAAATGTAAAAATTGCTACCTCCTTTGTTTATGGATCAATCTTTAGTTTTCAAAGGCACTTACTGGGGGATTAACTTAAATGCATAAATTCCACCAAATAAGACCCTTGGATCATATTAGGGAACTTTAATATAACTTTCTACAATTTAAAAACAAAAACTAATGTTTTTTAAAAGGAATTTTAATAATGATTTCAAAGAGTATATTGAGAAACTAGGAGTTACAAACTTAAAATATAAAGGATGCCTCTTTACATGGAGTGACAAACAAAGTTTGAAATGGTATATTATAGAAAAGCTTGATTATTTTCTTGCGAATAATGACTAGTTAATTAGATTCCCTAAACATAATGCCAATTTCGTGAACCATGTGTTTTTGAATCATTCTCTTATAGCCATCCATAATTTTTCAACAAATTGTACGAGAAAAATTCTCTTCAATTTTAATAATTTCTAGTAGAAGATGAAAGGTTTAATGAATTTACCCGTAAAAGGAGATCCTATGTTATCCACAACTATAAAGCTTTTATGTATGTCAAAATAAAGGCCAATCAAAGATCATTTCAAGAAGTTAAGCTCATGTAGGAGTATCAACAATTACATGAATGTCTCAACTCACTTCATGTTTATTAGTCATCATATATATTTCTTTCTAAAGGTTTGACCAAACAATAGGGAGGTTGATGAGTTTTTTCTGTAGATTAAGGATCGCTATAGAAAATACAATGGAAAAGTTGTATAAGAAGAGGTATGCAAATCAATCTATGAAAGGTTACTTGGAATTACTCCAATTAACCTCATCAACAAAGTCTTCATGTGTAAGAGGCTATAGAGATTGATGATCCAAACCTATTTTCTAAAGGGAAAAAGTACAAGGGAAGCTTATCTAGGAACTTCAAGTATAAGGTGGGATATGGTGAAAAGCTTACCTGGGAATTGGAGCAAAGTTGGACCTCTTAACAACACTTAATTAATGACTATAATAGAAGATAGATTTTCAAGATGCTCTAAAGTGAATGTTTGGATCAATCCAAATAAATGGATGAACTTTCTAGTAGGACTTGAACATATTATATCGAGGTATAATCCTGACCTTAAGAGGAAGGACTATTATTTATGGCTTAAGAATATGTCAGGAATATTCATAAATAAATTTTGTAAGGATTTATTCAAGATTCAAGGAGAAAACCAAGCTTAGTGCAATGTCATACGGAATAGGAATCTAATACCTAAGGTTGCCTTCATTTTCTGATTGATGCAAGGAATAGTCACTGTTGGTAGGTTAAGTTAAATCAAATTGACACATAATTGCTTCCTATGTAAAGAGAATAAAAAAAACCCTTATGCACCTATTCTTTTGTTGCAGCTTCTCATTTGAATTATGGAAAGTATCTAGGACTCATGCCATTTTTATATGTCTGGGCTGAATTATGCAAAATTTCTTGAATGATTTCACTCAGATAAGAACATTTCTAAAGAAAATGTGGGGTGTTCAAGATATTATTGGGCTTATGTCTATATAAAATATGGGAGGAAAGAAACGATAGATGCTTTTAAGGAACATATGTTAGCTGAGCTTATTCTTTGAATTAGGAAGCAACTCATAATTATCAACAAACACGCTAAAGGATCTAAGGACATAATTATTTCTGCTTGGAAAGTAAATGTGGACCCAAATTATGAAAGATTTTGGGTCTGAATCTTCCTCCGTTAGAAGAAAATGTGTGAGAAAGTATGGGTTCCTTTGGATTCGAAGAAATTATTATGTAATATGTGCTGATAAATGGAAGTCAGGTAATTCCTTGTTAGCCTTAGTCTATTACCACCTGTAACATTCTATCAAGGCCAATGATATATTATATTTTTCCATTTTAGTGATACCATTTTATTAAAAAAAGAAAGCATGGGAAGACTCGTCGTCGAAATTCTTTGTTTGTATGATTAATTTGTAGTGTTCACAGAAAACATACACGTAGGAAACCAAATTTGTTGTGCACTATTTTATAATTATTGTTTTTCACCGTTTACAAATAGACCGTTTCTTAAAAATTTCCGTTTGTAGTGATTTTTTGAAAAGAACAACAAATTAAATGCATGCGCATAGAAACTAGGGAATTATCTGCGAGATGAAAGCTGTACATGACGCACTGGCAAATGCTTCTGCTCAAGAGTTCCATCGGGATATCATAATGTAAGTTGGCCTTCTTTTTTTTTTCCCCCTCTTAAAGATATCAATTTCTCTATGATGAAAGCAACAAATTCAGTGACCGGACAGTTTCGAGTATCCTTTTCATCGACATGATTGTGTGAAGATTGCAAGACTGTGTGGAATTAAAAAGGAATTGTCGTCAGCCATCTAGCTGGAGCATCTCTGTTACGTCTTCGAATTAAGGATGTTGATATTAATCATTTTTTATTTATCTAATGTTTGTCCAAATTTGTAATATGAGAAATGTTAATTATCAGCTGTATAATTATATTATTGTCAGGTATTTATTTCGGTTGTCAAATATTTTTGGACAAAGTTATCAATAATCCTTTTATACAACAGAATTGAATCCTCGACATTCTTAAAAATATGACGTCTCCAATATTTACTAAAGGGATAAATTGTCCAAAAAAAACAAAAAATTTACGTTTTTATCAATAATATATATAACCCCTTTTAAAATTTATATAAAAACAAAAATGTTCAAAACACTACCAAAATTATAGACCTTTGCGACGTTTTAGAAACGTCACCGAAAGTCTTGTTAAAAAAACGTCACCGACATTTTTTTAACAAAACGTCGCAAAAGATAAACCACGACGTTTTATTGAAGAAAACGTCGCTGTTGGCTTAAGAAGTAACACGATGTCGTCTGGTTAGGGAAGGGGACGCGCGGGAATTTTTTACATAACCAAAACAACGTCGTTTTGGTTATGTAATAGAAACCCCCGCGTCCCCTTCCC
>JAOTAY010000190.1:24799997-24812128 GCA_025629805.1 Erythroxylum baracoense
GAAGACGAATTCTCCCCGCCCCCCCCCCCCAACATTTGTATGTCTCCTATAAAGACAGTACTAAGTGTTGGCTTATATCTTATATTCAATTGCACAACAAGAAAAATAGGGTTTAGTGATGGAAATTACCGACAAAATTTGAAGGTTTTCTATCGGCAAGCTAAGTTAGCGACGGAATTTACCGACAAAATGAGTTGTCGGAGAACTAGCTATAGGTAATAATTAGCAACGGAGTAAAAATTTTCCATCATTAATTTACCGACGGATATTTTCTATTCTGTCACTATATTTAATGACGACAATTTTTATGTTGTTGGTAAATTTAGTGATGAATGGTTTGTTTCAGTTGGTAAATGTGGCAACGGACAAGGCTCCTCCATTGGTAAATTCACGACTAATTTTACCAATGGATCTTAGTGGTCCGTCATTAAATTCATTGCATTTTACTGACATATTTTAGTGGTCTGTCAATAAATTTACTACATTTTACTGACAGATTTTGTTTTTCTGTTAGTAAATTTACTGATATTGTTTTTTTTTAAATTTTCCTTGTCTTAATTTTATTTGATAATGTTATGATTGATGTATAATTTATACAATTATCAGTTATCTGATGATAATATTTTGATTTGTTTCTACATTTAATTTGTTAAAATTGAAAGTTGATTGACAATATAAGGTAAAAAATTATCTTAGTTGATAATAAAAAAATTGTTATTTACAACAATAAGTATTTAATTCATACAAAATGACTATAACTACATTATTCATTTGGTGAATGCAGATACTTTGAATATTGCGATGAGGTTCTGCTCTTCCCCTTCAACTCATCCATCTCATTATGGAGTTGGGCTATATACTCCATCAACTATTGCAACTAAGTTGCTAGTGTTTATGCTATGCTCTGAAGCTTATGGACTTCATTTGATGCGATTTGCCTACTAGACTTTTCCTGCATCAGAATAAAATATTATAAGTGAACTAAAATTTACAAAACTTTTGGCAGAATTTCCTATATTTTTATGATATTTATCCTATGTTGAATAAAGAAAGTAACTCAACAACACAATCATATATGGCACCAGACATTTATAACATTATCATTCTCTATAATACACATATTTTCATTCCAAAATTTACATATCAAATTAAATTGAAATACATCAAAGTAAAAATATCAAAATATAAGTGTAAAGTGTAGATACTTATAAGTCTCTCTACATGCTCGTGGTGGGTAATAGATCCTCTAGTATGTACTATAAGACTCTCTCCCCCTAGTCCTCTACGTCTGTTAGCAGAATTATGTTCTGAAATGGACATTGCTTCGGGTGATGTCCAATATTGCTGCTAACGACTTCATATTTCTTCATAAATATAAGGAGGTCGTACACCAGTCTTGTATATCGCACCAAGAAAGTCTCTATAACGTGTTCAAGCTCATCTGTCCCATACTTTATAAATAACCGTGTAAAATTTAAAATCCCAAAAAATTCTTTCTGAAAAAAGGAAAAACATACGATAAGTACTTATAACCTACAATATTTATCTAGTTACTATATACAAATTAATTAAAAATACAAAAAATATATTTTTGTACCTCAAACTCCTGATAGTAAAAATCCTTTGTCACTTAAAAGATATTCTTCCATATATAACCCTCAAGATGACTCTTCTTCTTGAACTTGGATGTCATGTTTCTTGAGCACGGTCTAGACAGAATCAACCTAATATAAAAAAAACAAATTTATATTATTTTTAAATATATACCTATAACTTAATTATAGGGTCGTTCTTATAGTTTTATGAGCCTTGGGCAAAATAAAAAAAAAGGCCCCAATAAATCGACAATAAACAAACATGTAAATTTAAAGTTTATATGTTTGTATGAAACATAAATGACTCAATTTATAAGTCTACATATTCAACCAAATATTAAATGATCATAACATCAGCTAATAATATCATACAAATATCATTAACAATAAATTCACTAAGAATAGTAACGGTAACAATAAAATAACAATAACAGCAATCAAACAACAATTTTATACTGGAAAACACTAAGAGAATTGTACTAAGAAATACACAGAGGATCATGATTTATGAAAAACAATTTCTCCATGAATTTCTAGATACAAAATCATTAATAATATTATCAAGATCAATATTTTCCAACATATCCTTCTTAATACATAACATAGCTAAACTATGTAGCCTTTCTTGTGACATTGATGATCTCAAATAGGTTTTTAATAATTTTAACTTTGAAAAACTTCTCTCAGTTGATGATACAGTCATAGGTATAGTCAATAGAATTTGATAAGCAATTGAAACATTTGGATTCCTCGGGACTCTCACTAGAGGAGCCTACTCTTTTAATAAATTTATTAATTGCTCCTTTTTGGGATTCTATTAACTGTTCTACTTGTTTTCTTTTTTTCCTTTTTTCACTTCTATACAAATACTTTTTAGGCAACATAATATAAACCAATTATAACACAGTTTGACTAGAAAAAAGAACAAAAGCGCTTGTATAGAATTGGAAGAAGTATGCAGGCACAACCAAACACTAATAGACAATAGTTTCACAATATATCACAAAGATATACCAATGGTATTATATATGTGACAGAGCGAAAAAATAAATAGCAAAATTTAATATCTAATATTAAAATAAAAAACAAAGAGCAAATTTTAATGATAGAGAAATACTAATTTCTAAAAGTACGAGAAATTAACATACTTAAGAAAAATATAGTAAATAATATTCTAAGTTTCCCAAGTCAAATGTTATTCTATTATATAAGTTGTGGAAATGATTGAATAATAATAATAATAATAATAATATAATAATAATAATAAAAAATTATTATTATTATTATTATTATACGACATGTTTAATAGAATCGCACGTATTTTTATAATAAATGAAACCATTTATGTAGTCTTTGAATTGAGTAACTTAAATTATTTGATTTGGTCATATTATTACTAAACTTATGTGAACTCTACAAGAATACAAATCCAACAATTATTACGTTAATGAATAAAATTACAATTACAAAAATTAAATTATTTATTAATATTTAATTATTTTTATAAATAATGAGTAATATAAAAATAAAAAAGGAGAAGCACAAATAAATACAATATCATTTAATATTAATGTTATGATTTAAAATGCTAATATAATGTCCACGTTAATGACAAATGAAAATTTAATTATAACATATTCAAGTATTTAATAAGCTAAAAATACATTAAAAATCAGAAACTTTACTTTACCTTTAAATTACAGTTAGAATTTAGAAAACATAATCGTGAAAATTTTTTGCTGCCAATTTTTGAGTGGAGTACCTTAAATGCATATATTGATAAAAATAAAAAAATTAGGGAGTAAAAATATATATAAATACTTGAAAAATATTTATAACTATAATAAGTTAACTTTCTAATAAGTTAACTTTCTTGAAAGTTAACATTAACTTAGAGGACAATCACTAGCTTTAAAATGGTAATTGTCCTATTAGTAATTTAGTATTGCACACACGTTGATAACTTTCGATAGATAAGGGGGGGCCCTTTTATTGATGGGCCCTGGGTAGGTGCCCTGCCTGCCCCTACCCAGGGTCGGCACTGATCACCACTTCAGCTTTCAATGTTGGTAAATCAATTATATAAATCTCTGTGTATCTCCTTTTTATTTTAGCATAATACTGTTAGAGGTAGTTTAATCTCTAATGGTATTATCTTATGACTACTTTTGTAAACAATGACTTGTTTATTAATACATTCTTTCTTTCTTTCCAAAAAAAAAGTTAATAAGAACAACTTAGGTAAAAGTTATGTACCAATGCTATTTGACTACTTTTATTATAAACCTTTTACTTATAAACCTATTACTTACTAACTAGGTAAGTACATCTATCGTTGTTAAGCAATATAATGGTAAGTAAGAGTCTCATCGTAT
The DNA here is from genome assembly GCA_025629805.1 of Erythroxylum baracoense. Taxonomy (NCBI): domain Eukaryota; kingdom Viridiplantae; phylum Streptophyta; class Magnoliopsida; order Malpighiales; family Erythroxylaceae; genus Erythroxylum; species Erythroxylum baracoense. The sequence continues at coordinate 24,803,968 of JAOTAY010000190.1, forward strand.
GAAGAAGAAGTGTCAAGTAGAAAGTCTAACAATATTAACTAGTTTAAAGATAATAAATAGAAATATGATTTTTATGAAAATTTGAATAAATAAACGTAAAATAAAACTACACATAATATTGAAAAATAAAAGAAAAGAAAAATAAGAAAATTGATCAAAAGAGATTGTAGTTAAATAACTATACTAAGATGAGTATGTCCCCTAATAGTACTTTTTGATATAATTTATAAACCAGAAGGACTTCCTATACACTAAAATTGCAATCTTTCTAATTACAATAATCAACTTTATATTTGATTAACCTGTATCCTTACTATTGCTAACAACCCTTTGAATAGTTTCACCAAAACATCAGGAAGATCATGTAGGTATCTATTGAGCACCCCCATTCAACTCTTTATATCTAAGTGACAATCTACTCATAAACAACCTCTCTTGAGTTGTTCATAAGTTTCCTAAAATCATATTTAGTTATTGAAATGAATAAATCAATATTAAGATAATTAAATTAAACTAAATCAATCTATATAAAAATAACCACTAAAATTTTTTTGAACTAAACATAGACAAAGTCTTTAGGCAAAAACTATATTCAAAACAACAAAATCAAAAGACAAAAAATAGAAAAAAACATAGTAGAATTAATTTTGGATGAGCTACCTAATTCCATAAATAGCTTAATTTGTTAAAATGATGTTTGGATTTTCTTATGGAAAACAACTTAAAATCTATTTCTGAAAGGGGGAGAGGCCTTTCAATTTCTAACCCTAACTTTCAGAGGCAAAAAGACAATTCTAAGATGTATTTTCTTTAAAAGAAGGCTAATATACGTTTTACTTTGCTTGGAATGTGACCTCTCCCACATTCATGGACCAAACTATAGGCCTCATTTCTTTTAGGTGATAGACACGATCTAGGCATGACCATTTCTCTAAATTATATATCTCACTACTTTTTGAAGATGAATACTCTATCTCTAGTATAACCATATCTCCTAAATACATATTGCACCATTTTCTCATTGAATTGGATAAGGTTTCCTACACAAGTCACTTATTACACTTGGTACTTTTAAGATATATGTTGAGAAAAATAATTTCAATGTCTAATTTTTATAATAAATTGAAAAGATAATAAAACTAAATGAAATAAGGTAATTTAACATGAAAATCAAGCAAAATAAAAAAAATTCCTTTTTTGGAAAATCAGCTCCCCTGACTATTTTGTTGCCTTCCTAGTACAAACCATAGATGCTTCAATATGAGAGGTTTTAGCCTCAATGGAGGGCCATTCTTTGGCCTTGCAACCTACCAAAGAGGTTAGAGGAGTATTATCTTCTCCAAATCTACGTCTAGATGAGTTTCCTGAACTCACCTGAGAAGCTCATGGTGTTAATCTTGGATAATCTCAAGCTAAAGCAAGCCTAGTTAAGAATGATAAGAATGGTGCTCCCTCTAATGCTTCAAAAACAAAAAAACAACCTAGTGGAGCCTAAAAGAATAGATTGACTATCCAAAGCAAGAAAGGAAGACTAAAAAATTTCCAGGATGTGATGATAGATGGTGTTCTCACTCCTCGTATAGAGATACTTAAAGCAGAGCTATTGTTTGGCCCATAGCCCTGGTTATAAGGTTGTGTCGACTTACATGGGGTACTACCACATAATGCTCTAAACAATTAGGAAAAAGGACAAGCAAGAATGCTTACATTAAGCAAGCTAGGTGGTGGAGGGTATATTTGTGGAGAAAAGGTTCTATGATATATGCATATCTAGGTGATATATGGTGAGCTAAAAGAGAGAGTTTAAGGGGCCATTTTTGTGTTTCAAAGATTGTGAAAGAGTAATTTTTGGGGTATTTTAAGGAAAAGTTTTCTTAAAAGGGTGAGTGACAAAATAGTGAGGATATTATCTTAGGGATAATAAATTTGGGAAACACTTTGTGTATAAGTGCCACTATTTTTTTATGTCATTTTCCCTCTTTGTGCCCATTAATTTTTGTTTGTGAAAGATTTATTTGGAGTTTGGCCTATGGACGTAGCCCAAATTAAAAGGTGAACTATTTTAAATTTCGGTTTATTATTTCTTTGCTTATTTGACCTGTAGGATATAATTTGTTAACTTTTTCCCAATAAGTGGTATCACAGCTAAGTTCGATTCTGTGTCAAAGGATTCTCATCAAAGATAAAGGCAAAAATAAGCAAAATGATTAGCCTAAATGGATCGAACTAGCATATAAGGAAGAATAAAATTAAAGATCTTCTGTTTGACATAAAAATGCATTTATTGATGTTTACCACACCGAAACCCAAAAATAAATCAGACGAAGAGCGGGTGTTTTAGCATGAGCAACAATGTGGTGCTTATAACCATATCTGTAAAGAGAATCAAGCATGGATGTTGTGAAAGAAGCTTGAGGAGTTGTATGCCTCAAAAATTGCTAATAATAAATTATTTTATCTGATAAAATTATTGAAGATAAAATATCGAGAAGCTACCTTTATGATAGATCACTTAAATGAATTTCAAGGGATCATGGATCAATTATTAGGAATTGGCATGAAGTTCAATAATGAAGTGCTTGCCTTTTTCTTGCTTATCTGCCTGCCATAATCTTAGGAGAATTTGAACATTTCAATCACCAATTCTATAGTTGATGGTGTTGTTAACGTGGAATTTGTACAAAGTGGACGTTTGAATGAAGAAATGAGATAGAGATCATAGAGTTTCACCTCTTCATCACAGTCAAAAGTTCTCCTCACAGTTTTCAGGGAAGGAGCAAATCTAGAGGTTCAAATTCCAGAGACAAGAGTAGAGGAAGATCAAATAAATATGCAAATATTGAGTGCCATTATTGCAAGAAGGGTCATATCAAAATGTTCTGCTAGAAGTTCAAAGAAGAAAAAAACAAAGGCAAGGAAGTCAAGAAAGATGATAGTAGTAATGATGAAAACACATTGACAGCTACCACCATTGATGATTTCACATTGTCTCATAAATGATCTGAATAGTACATCCTGTGAGTTCAACTAGGTAGGTGATAGTGGTGTCACTATTCATGCCATATTGTATAAAGAACTCTTCTCATCATATACATAAGGATATTTTGATGTTGTTAAAATGAGAAAGAGTGCCTTGATCTAAAATCATCGAAAAAGATGATATTTACTTGGAGACAGAAAATGGCATACGATTGCTTTTGAAAGGTGTCAGGCATTTTTTTATGCTTTGCCTAAATCTGATCTCTGTCGGCATACTTGATGATGAAGGTTTTTAGAACATTTTTCAAGATGGAAAATAGAAACTTACTAAAGGCTCCTTGGTAATCACAAAGGTATGAAGTGCTTAAAGTTGTATATGACGTAGGCAAAGCTCTCCAATGACATTGTGAATCCATTAGAGAAAGATGGTGTAATTGAATTATGGCACAAGAGACTCGATAATATGAGCGAAAAGGGAATGATTCAGCTAGTGAAAAAGAAAGCATTATTTGGAATTGACCAGGTGAATTTAAAGAAGTGTACTTATTGTCTAGCAGGAAAGCAAAATATAATTTCTTTCAAAAGTTCCCCTATTTTTAGATTGAAGAATGCATTGGATTTGGTACACAAAGACCTATATAGGCCAATTCCAAAGTCACTAGGTGCTGCTCAATACTTTGTGACTTGCATTGATGACCATTCTAGGAAGACGTAGGAATACACCTTAAAGACTAAAGTTCAAGTGCTAGATGTTTTCAAACAATTACATGCATCAGTTGAAAGACAAATTAGGAAGAAGTTGAAATGCGTTCGAACAGAAAATGGTGGAGAATACATTAGACCATTTGACATTTTTTGCCAAGAGCATGGTATTTGACATTAGATTACTCCTCTTAAGACACCCAATTGAATGACTTAGTTGAGAGGATGAGCAGGACTTTAACGGAGAGAGCTAGATGCCTATTCTCACATGCAAAGTTTACCTAAGAAATTTTGGAGTGAGGTTTTATTCAAAGCAGTACATGTATTAAATTGCTCACCTTGCATCCTTTTATAGTCTAATCAACTGAAAAAAGTACGGTCAGGAAAGGACATTTCCTACGATCATATAAGGGTAATCAACTGTAAAGCTTATATACATATCCCTAAAGATGAGAGATCCAAGTTTGATGTTAAGACTCACTAGTGTATATTTATTAGTTATGGAAAAGATCAATTTGGCTATCATTTTTATGATCTAGTCCAAAAGAAGTTGATTCAGAGTCGTGAAGTGAAGATCAAACCATTGAAGATCTTAGCAAAGTGAAAAAGGATTTTCCAAGAACTAGTAGCGACCTAGTGGACTTCGAGTTAATTTTTGTAAAAACAGTGCTAAGAAAATATAGAAATGAAGTTCAAATATCTAGCCAAATTTAGTTAATGTTGATGCTCCCTTTTAAAATTAATCAGATGAAAATTCTGATGAAGATGATGTTTAGAATCAACCACCAGCACTAGAGACTGCTCAGGTTTTAGTAAGGAGATCTACATGACTAAGAAAAGCCTCTATTATATACTCAAGTGATTAGTATATGTTACTTACTAGTGGGGGAGAACCTAAGAAATTTTGAGAGGCTATGATAGATGAACATAAGATGAAATGGGTTAAAACCATGCAAGATAAGATGAAGTCTTTGCATGAGAATAAAACTTTTAAGTTGGTGAAGTTATCAAAAGGTAAGAAAGGTTTGAAAAATATATGGGTGTTCAGGACATAATCCTTATCCAATATTCAAAGTTAGATTGGTTATAAGGATTCAACCAAAGAAAAGGTATTGATTTTGATGAGATATTTTCACCAATTGTGAAAATGACTTCCATTTGTATAGTGCTCGATTTAGCAGCAAGTCTAGACTTGGAAATCGAGTAGTTGGATGTCAAGACAACCTTTCTTCATGAGGTTTTGGATGAGGAGATATATATGGAGTAGCCAGAGGGTTTCAAGGAAAGGAGAAAGAGGACTTTGCATGTAGATTGATGAAAAGCCTTTATAGTTTAAAACAAGAATTAAGACAGTTGTATAAGAAGTTTGAACAAGTTATGGGGAGCAAGGCTATAAGAAGACTACTTCAAATCATTGTGTTTTTATACAGAAATTCTCTAATGATGATTTCATTATCCTTTTGTTTTATGTTGATTGTTGGCCAAAATATCAACATAATTAACAGTTTGAAAAAGTAGTTAAGCAAGTCTTTTTCCATGAAAGACTTGAGGTCAACAAAACAGATTCTTAGCTTGATGATTATCAGAGACATAGATGCCAAGAAATTACGGTTGTCACAAGAGAAGTACATTAAAAAAGTACTTTAAAAGTTCAACATGGATAAAGCTAAAGTAGTTAGTTGTCCTCTTGCTAATCACTTTAGGTTGAGTATCAATGGATTAAGAGAAGGAAGAGATGATGAAAGTCCACTATGCTTTTACATTTGGAAGTTTGATGTATGCTATGGTATGTACATAGTCATATATTGCTCACGCAGTTGGAGCAGTGAGTAGGTTCCTTTTAAATCCTGATAAGGAACATGGGGGTGTAGTGAAGTGGATTCTCATATATCTATCTAATACTTCCAAAATATGCTTATGTTTTATAACTACCAAGCCTATGTTATTTGGATATATAGATACAGGCATGCCCAGTTATGTTTAGTCAAGAAAATTTATTTCAAGTTACCTAATTATCTTTGCAGGGAAAGCTATTTCATGGCAATAAAAATTGTAGAAATGTGTTGCTTTATCCATCACTTAGGAGGAATTTATTGCTACAACTGAAGCATGTAAGGAGCTCGTATAGATGAAGAACTTCTTAGATGAACTTAGTTTTTAGTAGGATAGATATCAACTGTTTTGTGATAGCCAAAGTGTTATTCACCTTGGGAAGAATTCCTTGTCCCATTTGATATCAAAGCTTATTGATGTGAGATATCACTGGATTAGAGAAGTGTTAGAGAAGAAGCTATTAAAGCTTGAGAAAATTCATACGAATGAAACTGGATCCGCTGTGATGATAAAAGTTCTACCAAGGGAAAAGTTTGAGTTTTGTCGATCATCTACAAAAATGACATTAAACCTTATGTAGTCAGTAGGGCGTGAATTGTAAGGAGATACCAACTTACATGGGGTACCACCATATAATGCTTTAGAAGATTAAAAAAAAAGACAGCTTATATTGGTAAGCTGTCAACAAATTCCATTAAGCAAGCTAGGCAGTGGAGGGTCTATAAATAGACCCTCCCTCCCTCTTTCTTTAAAAGTGTGTATGATATATGCATATACGAGTGATATGTGGTGAGTTAAAAGATAAGGTTTAGGGAGTCATTTGTGTATTCAAAAGATTGTGAGAGAGTGATTTTTGGGGTATTTTTATGAAATGTTTTATTAAAAAGGTGAGTGACAAAATAATGAGCATATTATCTTGGGAACAATAAATTTGGAAAACACTTTGTGTGTGAGTGCCATTATTTTTTCATGTAATTTTCACTTTCGGTACCTTCTAATTTTTATTAGTGGAAGATATATTTAAAGTTTCGTCCATAGACATGTCCTAAATTAAAGGATGAACCATGTTAAATTTTTGCTATGGGATATCATTTGTTAAATTTTCCCCAACACTGGTATGGTTCTTCTAGAACAAAAGGCCTATATTCCCAGTGGTTCATACATGGGCAACAACAAGATGGAGCAATAAAGGGCTAGAGAAAATAGTGCTGATGGAAGATGGAACTTTCTTATTTAAATTCAACTATGAAAATTATCTAAATGAGATACTAGAGCAAGCCCATGTTCATTCATGAATTCAAGCCAAGTATTAAATTTGATAGAGGGCATATTAATACCTTCCTTATTAGGATTAATTTCCATAATGTCCCCTTAAAATTATAGAAAATTGAAGGATAAAGCTTCGTAGCAAGCTCCCTTAGAAAGCCAATATGTACAGACTCTCGAACAACTGATATGGAGAGGATTTTCTTTACAAAAATTTTTGATGAAGACAAGAAAAAATCTAAATTGGCTAAGAGAATCCTAGTTATGAAATTGGGAGAAGATGGAGAAATGTTGAGGATTGACATTCCCATCACTTATCTTTAGAAGCCTAACAATGTTAACATAAAATGGAAAGCCACTGGGAAAGTTTTTAAGACAAGATGACATGATGAACCTTGGGACTGTACAAAAAAATCTTAGAAACTTTAATGAGGTAAATGAGGAGATAGAAACATAAAGGGGTCTCAAAATGTTGCAAAACTAATTAATTCATAGTTGGAAGGAAAGGAGAGTGACATTCTTGAAACAAAATTAGAGAAACATTCTGTAGTTGAGGAGAATCCCTTGCATAATGAAGAAGTTAAAGGTCTTCCTATAAATTCTAGGAGAAAATTAGCTAGAAGAAAAGGGGAAAACAAGCTCAAAGGGGATCAATCCCTTAATGGTAGCCCTTATATAAATGTTAGAGGGCTGAACGATCCTCTTAAAAGGTCAAATGTGAAGGAGGTCCTTTTTGATAATAATCCTTGTATAGTGGGGCTCTTTAAAACTAAAATAACACTACCTTAGATATAGAATGGTTGCAAGTTTTTAGGAGCTAAATGGAAGACCCCTTAAAACCACCCTTTTCATTATAATGGGAGGATTATATGCCTTTATAATTTAGACAAGGTAGATGTTGAAGTAACATGTGAAAGTGACCAATTTATGTATTTGAAATGTTAAATTGTTGGTCTGCATTTTAAGTTTTAGATAATAGTGATCTATGCTTCTCATTTCTCATTCCAAAGGGAAAAGTTATAGGAAAACCTTAAAGCTATTTAAGCAAGGACAATATATCCTTGGTTATTAGCAAGAGTGTTGGCCCCCGAAATTTTTTTTGTTAAATTAAGCATAATAGTTTATGGAATAAGCATGAGATTTGAATTTTTGCCTTAAAATAATTTTAAGGATCATGATAGAATCGTTTTTGGATATTAATTATTTATTACAATGTGAGTAAAATTTTATTCTCTAGTTAGTGAAATAAATGCATAAGAATGAATTAAGGGCATTTTTGGCATGTAACTTAAGTATCAAAAGAACCTAAGCTTATAAGGAAGGGTAAAGTGGACTTTTGGGACTCATTAAGGGTACATTGGGAAAAGGAATTGCTGTCTTG
>JAOTAY010000190.1:24812228-24825490 GCA_025629805.1 Erythroxylum baracoense
TTTTGAAAAGTTCAAAGAGTATAAGAATGAAGTACAAAATCAGCTTGGCAAGACAATTAAAATCCTTCGATCTGATCAAGGAGGTGAATACCTAACCCAAGAGTTTGATGATCATCTTAAGGATTGTGGAATCGTTTCACAATTGATTCCTCCAAGAACTCCTCAATGGAATGGTGTTTCTGAAAGGAGAAATCGAACTCTATTAGATATGGTTCGATCATTGATGAGTCAAACTGATCTTCCAAAGTCTTTCTGGGGTTATGCTTTAGAAACCGCAGTATTCATACTGAACCGTATTCATTCAAAGGCTATAGGAAAGACACCTTATAAGTTATGGACTGGGAAACGCCTAGTCTATCTTTTCTAAAGATTTGAGGTGTGAGGTTTACGTGAAGCGTCCTACTGTCGACTAGTTGGCACCCAAATTTGAAAAATATTTATTTGTGGGATATCCTAAGGAAACTAAAGGATATTACTTTTACATCCCAACTGAGAATAAAGTGTTTGTTGCTCGAAATGGTGTTTTCTTAGAAAAGGAATTTATTTCCAAAGGAAACAGTAGGAGTAAAGTACAACTTGAAGAAATTCAAGTTCCACAAAATGACATTGAGCCTGAGAAGGAGATTGGAGCAAGCTTACAAGTTGTTAATGAGCAGCTTTCAACAACATAAGGCCTACGTAGATTTGATAGGATTCGTTATGAGCCTGAGAGATAGTTACTGATGATGATAATTTGATGCTCATTGATCATAATGAGCCCACAACCTATTAAGAAGCTATAGGAAGTCCAGAATCTGCTAAATGGTTAGAGGCCATGAAAGCAAAGATGCAATCTATATATGACAATCAACTTTGGACTCTGATTGATCCATCTGATGGCTTGAAGACCATTGGATGTAAATGGTTTTCAAGAAGAAACTCGACATGGACAGAAATGTGCACACTTATAAAGCAAGATTTGTTGCTAAAGGTTATCGACAAGTTCATAGAATTGATTATGATGAAACATTTTCTCCAGTAGTCATGATCAAATCCATTAGAATTCTTATTACCATGGCTGCATACTATGATTATGAAATATGGCAAATGGATGTCAAAACAGCTTTCCTTAATGGAAACTTACTCGAGGATGTATATATGATACAGCCTGAGGGTTTTGTCCATCATAAGAATTCTAAAAAGGTGTGCAAACTTCAAATATCCATTTATGGATTGAAGCAAGCATCGAGAAGCTGGAATCTTCGTTTTGATGAAGTAATCAAAGATTTTGGATTCATCAAGATCGAAGATGAACCCTGTGTTTACAAAAGGGTTAGTGGGCATGCTGTTGTCTTCTTAGCTTTATATGTTGATGACATATTGCTCATTGGAAATGATACTCCGACCTTACAGAGTGTCAAGATTTTGTTAAAGACATGTTTCTCAATGAAAGACTTAGGTGAGGCTGCTTATGTTTTTAGGCATTAAGATCTATGAAGATAGATCAAGAAAGCTTATAGGCCTAAGTTAGAGTACATATATAGATAAGGTACTGAAGAGGTTTAGTATGCAAGATTCCAAGAGAGGATTCTTGCCCATGTCACATGGAATCAAGTTTTCTAAGAAGGACTGTCCTACTTCAGGTAAAAAGCTTGAGCGTATGAGTAAAATTTCATATACATCTACAATTGGATCTATCATGTATGTCATGTTATGCACTCGACCAGATATCTCATATGCTTTGAGCATAATAAGTAGATACCAGCCTAGTTATGGTGAGAGTCACTGGATAGCAGTTAAAAATATCCTTAAGTACTAGAGAAGAACTAAGGATATGTTCCTAGTCTATGGAGGACTTGAAAGAGAGCTAGCTGTAAATGGTTACACTGATGTTGGTTTTAAGTCTGACATAGATGATTTTAGATCACAATCAGGGTTTGTGTTCTGTTTGAATGGAGGTGCAGTGAGATGGAAGAGTTCAAAGCAAGACACTGTTGCTGATTCTACAACTAAAGCTAAGTACATTGCTGCCTCGGATGCAGCTAAATAAAAAATAAAAATAAAAAATGTGAGTTTGAATAAAAGTATCAAGAAGGAAATACAATTGGTGTGAAAAGTTGTTAATAGTTTATCCTCCTTAAGTTGCATTGATTGGGTGTTTGAATATATTACATATGAGGCGGATGTTGTTTGGATGGAGCACTTTTTCGTGTTATGTTCATGTGGCTTATGGTGTGAGAGCTGAATTGAGTTGTGAAACATAATTGTTGCATTCTTCATAGCCGACAGTACCTAATTTTGAATGAATGTTAACTTATGCGCTTGATATCTCATTGAGTGTTACTTTTGCTTCACAACCCGCGGATGGCTTTTATTCTAAATTATCCAAAATACATTCCACCTTACCCTTACCTTCATTACAACCCTAGAAAAGTCCTTTTGAGTCAAGATTATGCATGTGACTTTTAGTGGTGGAGAAATGAAATAACATGCAAAGTTATGGACTGTTATGAATATGAATGATGTTTGAGTGTACCCGTAGAAATGTCTTATTTAAACACCTTTTGTCCAAGTCTACTTCTAGAGCACTCAGTTTTTAAGGGTGATAAATATTGATTGATTATAAGTAAAAGCTTTGAATGTTAAGTTATTTCTTTAGGTTTTAAAAGTCATTCATCTTTAATCCAAGGAAGGAGAAGAAGAGGGGAGAAGAGGCGAGAGGAAGAGGGAAGAAGAAGGGTTATTGTTGCTGCTGTCTTCCTGGTCCATCCCGACCCTTCTAAGTGGCATTTCATTTCATCTTTTTTATTCTTTCTTTTGAATGTATGAGACGGATTTGGTAGTGATAGATTTGGGTTTGATGATGATATCCTAAACTCCTTTAGGGATTTGTTCTTAAATCAATGTTAATGTGATTTCTTTTGATGTTAATACTTTGAGTACTGTGATTATTTCTTCATTTCATCTTTTTTATTCTTTCTCTTAAATGTATGAGATGGATTTGATAGTGATGGTTTGAATTTGATGATAATGTTCTAAACTCCTTTATGGATTTGTTCTTAAATCAATGTTAATGTGATTTCTTTTGATGTTAATATATTGGGTATTGTGATTATTTGTTCTATTTGCATACTTCGGTAATAAATCGAGAGAGTGAACCGATAGCAAAATGATTAGATTTGGTAATGAGAGTTAAACAATCTAATAGATCACACAAATAATCAAATAGGTAATTTATATGAAGAGAGATCTCTTGTAAGGACCCGATAGTCTATTAGAAGGCTTAAGATCTAATTGGATGTGTGGGATTTTTGTTAATTGAGAGATTGCCAACTTTATAATTCACTTAGAATTTATGATTTAGGGTTTAATTATTATAACTCGAGAGAGAGTAATTTACTCTTCGAAAGTCTAAGATCAATACCGAATTAACTCAAAGGTAATCATGTTAGCATTTGATGATAGGATAAATCTCCTTCTCATAATCAACTAATCTTCCTTATGTGATTTTTTCTTGTTCATTGGTGGTGCTCAATTTTAATTTCTTTATGTTAATTTTACAATTTCATTTTTAATGAATCCATATTCACTTATTTACTTTTTTGTTTAGTATTCATTTATTTATTTTTCTGTTTAGTTTTCTTTTCATTTTAGTTAAGTTTTAGGCCTTAGACAACATAGAATTTGATTAGTTCACTCACGACTCATGCACTTGCGATATATTTAGGGATAAGAAATAGTAAAACTTTCTCATTCGAACACCCTCCTTTAAACTATCTTAGGATTCCTATTTCCTTAAAGAGGCTTTCTAGAAGGAAGTTTCAACCTCTGGTAGATAAGATAAAAAGGATAATATCTGCATAGCATAACTTTAGTTAGAAGAGACAACTCATTATTTTAGTGCTCAATTCCTTACACATTTATCGGACATTACACCTTTACTTCCCAAAAAACATTTCCAAAGCTATTGACAAATTACTTAGCACCTTTCTTTGGTTTAGGACTGAACTAAGAAAGGTATGAAAAAAGTCAAATAGGCTTATATAAACTTACCAAACGAGGGGGAGGTCTTATAATTAAATCATTGAAATATACTAATAAAGTTCTTATGATTAAGAGGTCGTGGAGACGTCTAATTGATAAATAATTGCTTTAGGCTCAACGAATACATGCTTACTATATAGGAATGATAACATTTGAAACATACAACAAAGGGCTAGTGCTTCATGGACCATAATCAACATACTTGGAATGAGGAAGAGGATAAGAAGAGCAGCTTATAATGGAATTGGGGATGGTGCTACAACTACCTTTTAGTTTGATAATTGGTCTCAATTTCTCCATTTGATTAATTATTTGAGCTATCTTTTATAAGGAATCTTATCACACTAAACGGCACTATCAAAGAAACACTTCAAAACAAGCATTTGCACCTGGAACTACTACCAAGAAATTTTATGATCAACCAGATCTTTGGGAATTTACTTAATTCCCAACAAGGAATACCATATACTCCGGAATTAATCTTTTTTAGGCAACTTTACAAATGCTTCGTGATGGAACATGGCGAGAATTTAGGAGCCAAAGGTGTCCTAGTTTAGTCTTATATGGATCAAACAAACATATCCTTTAGCTACCTTAATTTCTGGCTTGCTTTCAAAAGGATGCTAAGCACATTATATAGCCTTATCAGGTTCATGAGCAACATTTCTCATCTTGTCTGCAAACTACATAACGAATGTCATAACCAGTTATTTTTTGAACGTCAGTTTACTAGTTACTTGCAGAAGCATGTTCTCCACCTTTGCAGATTAAATCCTCCCCAAGGTAACTAGAGTGCCATCATATAATGGTGTAGCCACCGCATAACTACATTACTGAGGGATCTATTGATTTCAAGATCTCCCTAGATCACATGGTTTATTACGTTTAGTTGGAGCAACATAATAGATTATTCCATAAGCGATATAGATAATTGGATTCAGTGTTGACGGACTTTATAGACAAAATAAGATTGTATTTGATAATTCACCATGTTTACTTTAGCAACAACACTACAACTATCACCAATGGGAGACTACCACCTCCTCACTAAGGACGAAGGAACAGTTTCACTAAACTTACTCTTAGGTATCAAGTGGGGGGCCACACCTAGATCGGTGAAAAGACAATTTCCAAGAACCAGCTGTAGACACGGGGTAAAGTTATAGGCGTCAAGCATATAATGGTACAAAATGCCCCTTTATTTGTTGCTTCTTGACGTGAAAGTTCTTAATATTTTGGACTTATATATTGACTAATATTATTCACTTTTACCATTTTAGAAAAGAAGCCCTTTTGAAGACTTCAACATTAATGATAATGTGAACACTTTAATTTAATTAATTCTTATTTTATAGTTAATATTAAATAATAAAATAGTTCCTTTTTACTAATAAAAAGCATTAAAATAGGAAAATTAATATTTCATTACATTTTATCAAAAATAGAATAAAAACAAAATTTTAATTAAATAATTTAAATTAAAAAGAAAATTAGAAATAAAAATTGACCCTCAATTATTATACCCCTATTTTATTTTATTTGTTTAATTGAATATAATAAATGCATGCGTATTTTATTTTAATATATAATACTATATTACATATTTAAAAGTAAATTGATGTTCACAAATAAATACGAAAACTTTAAAAATAAATTAAATAGAAAAATAATAAAACTTTAATATTTGAAGGATGAAAACACAAAATAAGCATTTAGTATAGAAACTAAATTTTAAATAAAGTTACAAATATAACTTGTATTGATTTTGGTTATATCATAATATAGAACTACTATCCATTAACATCGAATGCCATTTTAAATTATTTTTGAAAAATTATAAAATAATTTCACAAATTTTTATCTAATTAAAGTATAATCCCTTATTATGATTAAAATTAAAAATATATTAATTTTAATTAAACAATTCCATTTCTTAAAACTAATATATAAATATTTCATTTTCATGCTTCTCCTCTTACCATCGATCCCCATCTCTAAACCAACTTCCAAACCAATCTAATCATTTCTTTGCTTCTATTTCAATCCTCTACTCTTTAGTATCACCTTCTTATCATCAGTTTTTGCACCCTTATCTTCTCTTGTTTCGTTTGCGCTTTTTTTTTCTGCCCCAAACTATCTTCCTTGCTTCCTCACCTCTCCTCCTCAGCATTCACTGATTTCTAAACCCCTATTCCTCATTCTCCTTGTCACTGCCTAATCTCTAAGCTTCTGATCAACTTTTATCCAATATGAACTAGGTTTTTCCTTCATTCCCTACATTGTCCTTATGGATACATAAGCTCTGCTGTCTTTAAACTCAAATTCCTTAGCTTTGCTTACAGAGCCCTTCTTTTCAAAAGTGCCTCAACTTCCAGTGTCCTGCTCCACAAGCAGTTGTCAATATTTCTTATCCTATCAGAAGAACTTGGGTACAGGTGGCAGGAGATTCCATACCTGATATAAAACTAAACTAATACCCATAAGTGAAACTTCTAAGCTAATAATTTTCTCCTGCTCTGAAACTTAAAGTTGGAGCTGATAGATGGAAGTCCACCTTACTTGATTTCTTTTCTTAGAAAAGAGGGTAGTTTTTTCTTGTTATTAAATAACGGGCAATGAACAATTGGAATCAACATGGGTTGGTGGATGTTCTCGCGAACAATGAGGATGCTTTCCTCTTCAAATTCTCAAGATTAGAAGATGCCTAGAAGGTTGTGCAAGCTAGTCCATGGCATGTAAACAAAAAATCACTTAATACTCCAAGAATGGTGCCCTGTTGTGGAATTGGAAGAGATAAAGCAAGAAATTATTTCAATATGGATTTGCATCCATGATATGCCATTGGAATGGTAGACTACTAGTTGTCTTATCCATCTAGCTAGCTTCATTGGAAAGCCTATTTGTATTGATCAAGCTACTGCCAAGACTAAAAGAATTAAATTTGCTAGGATTTGCATCTTAGTCACATCTATGGCTAATTTACTTGGGGTGATTCCATTCATCAGACTTGATGAAACTTTGGAGCCAATTGAGGACCTACTAAGAGTCTCTTATGCATGAAAACCACAACCTACCAAGAAAAAAGTATGGAACCTACTAGAAAGACATTTACAATAGATGTTACTAGGAACTCATGGAGCAAAGCATAACCCCTCAATTGCCAATATTTGAAACTTTATGTAGTAAAAGCAATCCTACATCTAATGTGGAAGTGACAATTATGGATGATATTAACATTACAGTCATCAACACACCACACAAGGTAATAGATAAGTAAGATAATGGAAAAATAACCACACTCAGTACAGATAAGAGGATTGAAAAATCAGTTCATAAAGGAACTTCAACTGAAATTCCAAATAAAACTGCTTAGCACATGGAGAACAACAAACAAAAGTTTAAAACTGTAATCAGGAGAAAATCAAATAGGAAGAAGAAGGCTCCATTAATAGAGGTAACTTCATGAATATCTTGGCTTGGAATGTTAGAGGAGCAAATACCCCTGACAAAAAATGAATATACAAAATGAAGCTCTGATAGCTAGAATTTTGGAATCTCACATGAAGCACAGTAACTATAACCTTCTCACATATTTTCCTAATCAATGGAGAGAAATAACAAACCATTGTCATCAACCAAATGGCAGAATTGTGGTCATTTATTACCCATCTGTAATGACTGCAATCACAAGATTCATGTCAAATTAGATCATATACCTATAAGTATCTTTCAGGAAATCAGGTCAAACACTAATCTCATTTATCTATGCTCAAAACAACTCTTATCAGATGGCCTTTCTATGGAATCAAATTAGTGATGCAGCTGTAGCAACACCAATCCTTGGATCCTTACTGGGGATTTCAATTCAATCCTCAAAGCTGATGAAGCCGAAGGATGCAGATCAAATGGAAATCCTTGTTCTGAGTTGAGGGATTGTTTAAATGATGCTCAACTAACCGATATTCCTTTTGGTGGAAATTTCTTCACCTGTAGTAATAAGCAATTTGGAGAACATTTTATTAGATAAAATTGGGTCGTAGCCTTGAAAATCTTTAATGGTTTCTAGCCTTCCCAAACTGTTTCTCTACTTATTCTTGTAACAATCTCTCAAACAACTCGCCCATTCTGACTCAAACAAATTCTGTAAGTCCTAAAGTGCCATTTAGATTCAATGACTTCTTATCTAACCCATTCTCAAACAAATTTTGTAAGTCCTAAAGTGCCATTTAGATTCAATGACCTCTTATCTAACTTAGCTGGTTTTGATAAAGGTATATGGAATGCTAGGAAAGTAAGGTTTATTATCACCAAGCAATTCATTTTTATGCCAAGAAATTACAAATTATCGAGCAGGAGATGATGCAGCTATTTAAGGAAAACATTGGAAATAATCATCATCTCCTAAACATTGTTTGGAAATATTTGGAGAGAGTTTAGCAGGATCACAGCTCAGGAAGCACAAAGACTATGTAAACCTATGTCTTTATAGGAGGTTAAAGAGTTACTGAAATCTCTACACCCCTATAAAGCTCCTGGTCCTGATGGTTTCAACATTACCTTTTCATTAAGTCCTGGCCTCTTACAAGGAACCTAGTTTCAAATGTTGTACTGGAATTTTTCAACAAAGGCTTTCTACTTTTAGAGCTTACAAAACTTTCATCACTTTCTTTCCTAAGTCTGGTGAGCATTTCTCATATTTTCATCCCATAGTTCGTTGTAACTCCATCTACAATTTGATTTCTAAAATCTTAGCTCACAAAATGAAAAAAAATTCTTGCAAATCATATTGATGCAACCTAAGGTGATTATATTCGTAGAAGAATTATAGGTGACAACATTTTTTTGTTAAAGAGCTGGTGAAAGCTTATTCAAAAAGAAAGGGTAGAATGACTTGCTATCTTAAGATTGATTTGAAAAATGCTTATGGCAGTGTAGATTGGTGCTCTATTGTCAATATTCTCACGGCTATAGAGTTTCCCAAGCCCTTCATTCAATGGATTACACAATGCATCATTTCTCCTTCTTACAATATTCTTGTCAATAGAAAAATTGGGCACAGCATTAGCCCTCAAATCACTAATCCAACCAGTAGTTTCAGTTGTTAAAGCACTCTCCAATAGGGATATTTTCAAATAGGCATCAATCCCCATTTTCTTGAAATCAAAAATTATCCAAACTACCATCAACTCTAAAAATGACAGCATCATTTGGAAACATTCCAGTAATGGCATCTTCACCAATCAATCCCGTAGGAAAGTCCTTCAGGGCAATTTGGACACATTCCTATGGACCAAGATTGTATGGTTCATTCATTAGCAACCTTGAGCCTCCACTACACTATGGCTAGCAATGAAGTACAAACTGTAAACTGTGGATAAACTAGCTAAGTATCTGAATCTCAAAAATTGGTATATCGTTTATAAAAAGCTAAGGAGAACATAGATCATTAATGTTTTCAGTGTGATTTTGTTAGAGAAGTATGGAGAACAATATGTATGGATGCCATATTTTTATGCTCCAAATGATTTGAACAATCTAAAGAATTGGTTCGCTATTATCGAACATCCAAAAAAATTTCAAGTGGTGTTTCTACTTAGCTTTATCATTCCTAGTTACAACTATTTGGGATGAGAGAAATAATCAAACTTTCTAGGACAAGAGCCTCGACAAAGAATAATTCTAGAACCATCTATTGCAGAACTTTAGAAACCACACCAGCATTTACAAGCACAAATTTCAAGATATGGAATATCTCACTAGCAATTGGAATATGTAAAAAACAGTTCATTAAGGGTAGCATTAAGCAATTTTCTTAAGCAAACTTTTGTTTAAATGTGATTTTCTCACATTGTATCTTTTGTTTTTGCTAGTTCATGTGAAGTTGTACATTTTGATTGCCTTCTAAGGCTTAATTCAATTTATCATTTCTCAAAAAAAAAGGTCAAATTTTACACATCTTTTTGGAAAGTAAATAATTTCATTAAAATAAAATTGCAGTTGGTACAACAAGACAACATATATGAAATCACACCGAGTCTGACATCTTAACTCTGACTATAACCACAACCGGTTCAAACTGGTCTATGCTATACAAGCAGCGATTTTAAAAGCACAATTTAAAGCTTAGCTCTGATGGTATTTTGAATGTAATTCCTTTAGCTGAGGCAGCTAATATGAGCTTGAGATATAACTTTTTTAGCGTAGTATTGGCCTCCATCATATTATCATCATATATTCTACCATTCTTTACTCTCCAAATCTAATGGACAAGCACTCCAAATTCAATTCTAAAACATTTCTTGTCTCCTTTACTTATTATACTGACTTTCAAGGCCCTTGTAATTGTACTTAGCTACTCACTATTGGTGTAATGAAGATTGAAAAGTCTGAGCAAGCTATCCCATAGCACTGAAGAGAATGCACAATTAAAGAATAAGTAATCATGAGTTTCTTGTGCATTTCCACTTAACACACAGGCAAGGCTGTCAATAGGGAAATTAACCCTAACCTTGGTACCTATCCTTTGAGAAACAGCTAGCAAGAGCAGTAAGGAGTGTGGGGAAGCAATATTAGTGCCCATATAAGTCCAAATTAATAATTCCATATAGGGTTATGCAGCAGCAGTTCTTGCAAGAAGCTATTGAGAATCTTAGAATTTTATCCTAAATCCAGTGTAAACAGTAAAGAATAGTTGGATCAAGGTGGTACCTTGGGATGTGTTGGATTATATCATGAAATCACCTCTAACAATGAAATAGCCAGTGTTAGTTACCATTCAATGGAATCATCCTAGCCTTAATGTTGACATGAACAATGGATTTGAGAGAGGGAAAGCCCTTAAGCTGATACAATGGACCTAGTGTATGCTAATTATCAAATCAGAAATCATTTCATCACCATTAACTATTTTTCATTTCATGTGCGGTATCAATAAGAATCTTGTACGCAAGACCTGTTGAAACGTGCAGGACTAAGTTGATTTGAGCCTTACAGTCCATATGCTTTCATCTCGTAAGTGATAAGTATGAGTCCACTTCATCCACAGACTCTCTTTCTCTGTATAACTTATCCACAATCTCTTTCCCAGGAGTAATTAGGCATTTTGTTGATAAAATCTAGGCCAAGGCCTCCATGTTGTTTTGGAAGGCATATATAGCACTCCATTTAACATCTGGTGTTCTAGTACAGTTACTTGAGCTACTCCAAATAAAGTCCCTGATCACTTTGTCTTGAGCTTATAGGTACGATTAAGTCAGTATCAGCTCCACAAAGCATTAACAGATCATCATCAAAATAAAGTTGAGAAATTTTCAACTTGCAACATTTGTGATGATATTTAAAACTAGGACTTTTTATAATGTTTACCGCAGTGATCTTGGAAAGAATCTTCATTATGACTGCAAATAAATAGGGAGAAGGGATCTCTTAGTCTTAGAACTTGAGATGCCTTGAAAAGATTTGAGGGCTCCCCATTGGTTATGAAAAAGAAAGAGACTGAGGAAATGCATGATTGGATCTAGCCTATAAACCTGCTAGGATAACAAAGAGCTTACAAAGAAGTCAAAATAAAGTTCCAATCAACATAATAAAAAGTAACTTAGTAAAATCAATTTGTAAAGCATAACTGTTAATATATTTATTGGCGTTTTACCCTCTGAATAGCTCTTATGCAAAGATAATATTACCTAATACTTCTCCCACTCACATATGCACCTTAACAGGGATTTATAATATCAAGAGAAGTCATCTTCAATCTGTTTACAAATATAAATGAACCACTATCGAGCATTTAGTATTAACCACCATGGAGCCAGTTTAGTCCTAGGTAGCTTGAAAAAACCTTGTATTGAAACCATCAGGGCCAGGAGCATTATCTGGATGGAAAGAGAATAAAATTGACTTCTTTTCCTCTTAGGTAACTTCCTTAGTCAGTAAAAGGTGATGAGGGATTAAGGAATCTCTAAAAGTGTTTATAAGTTCCCCGGTAAGTCTTGAGATACTTCTACTTATACCTAAAATATTCCTAAAATGTTCCAAAGCTAGATCCTTAAATTTATGTTGTTCATTCACTATATGCCCATTAGAATCTTTGAGTGAGACAATTCTCCGCTTACTTCTTTTGCCTTGGATCACATTATGGAAATATTTATAGTTCCTATCCCTTTACATAAATATAAGATTTTAAACTTCTGTCTCAGCTGAAAATTATAAATCTCTAGTATAGCACAATATCTCCTCGATTTAATTACCTCACGAGCTTTGAGTATAGGATATATAGGATACTTAGCAACTGCTTCCTGAGCCTTACCGAGAGCATCAAATGCAACTTTTTCGTATACAAACAAAGGATCAACATTGTCTCTCAACAAGTGTGTGCATTCATCCTTGCTGAACTTTAGTTTTTGAACACATTGACAAGCTTGAGTTCACTCCTCTGGCAACTATTTCCCTTAATTGAGGGTGGTGGAGAAAGGAGTTGACAAATTTGAATGAGAACTTCCTCTTATTTACTAAGTTGTTGAATTCAATCACTACAAACGTGTGATCAAATAATAGAAAGTTACCTAAAGAAACATGAATGTTAGGAAAGCTATTGAGCCAAGAGCCATTGATAAAACATTTGTCTAGTTGCCTCTAAATGACTCTATCTCCACTTTGACAATTATTACAAGAGAATAAAGAGCCAGTGTATTTAAGGTCCACCAGACCCAAGCGAGAGGTCAAGTAAGATAATTCATGAAATTTTGAATGCAATCACCTCATATTATCCTGAGGGGCAAAGAGAACAATTTTAACGCCCAACTAGGATCTAGGGTTCTAACATTGAATTCAATCCTACAATTTTGTTGCCCCCTTTATCAAATTTGGTGGTTCTAAGTTACCTACCCCTATAATTTGGTTTGCAACGTATAGGTCATTCCACTTATCTATTCAGACAAGAAAAAGAAAAAAGACCACTCACAAATTAAAAGGATTAATGGCCATTAATTTTTTTCTTTAAAAAATGGAATTGAATTAAGCCATGAAGGCTAAAAATGAACCATTCAGTTACTCTAACTAAGAGAGTTTCAACATTAAAGCAACCTATGAAATTATTCAAGCATCATAATTGATGCACAATACATGTCTAGCTACTACTCCAACTATTAATTGATGCACAATACTTGAAAAAAGGGTTCTAGAGTATTTTTATTTCTTTCATTAATCGTCTATAAATAGACTTTACAGCATGTACAGAA
>JAOTAY010000190.1:24840803-24864299 GCA_025629805.1 Erythroxylum baracoense
AATATTTTAGATGATTAAACTATATTTTGAAGATATTATGTAACTAATGATATGTTGATGTAAGAAAATACTAGAGTATTTCTTTTCTTCAAGAGCTATTGGAAAGGAAAATCGCAATATACTTGGATTTAAACATTTTGTCATTATAATTAGAGTGCATAAGTTAAAAATAATCATTTAAAATATATTTAAATTTTGATATAAAATAAAATTTTAACAAATTTTTATTTCTCAATATTTTTAATGAACCAACCATCATCAATGATCATGGTGATCATTCCTTCATCTTAACCAACTATCATAGTTATAATAATTATATCTATTCTCATTTTTCACTATATTTATTTTCATTCTCATTATCATTACCTTCTATAAATCAAGCGCACCCTAAATTTCAAATATTTAGATGGGAATAATATACCGGCGGATTTCCAAGTGGGACCGAAATAAACATTTGTGAGGACTTTTGTCGTATGGTGAAAAGCCTTTAAATACGAGATTTACCTACAGCAATAGGACCAGGGAAATGGAGGTGCAGCCATCGGGGAGGTTGAGATTGTCCTTCAAGAACGCTACGATCCTCATCACCGTTCTGAACCTGATCGCTGCAATTTTTTTGCTTCATAGCTTTCTCTCATCTCCCTCTTCCCCTAGCAAATTCTCATCCAAGTACAGTTCAGGTAACTCTTTCTTATCTCTCTCCCAAAAGTTGAAAGAACTATGTGTAAACAAGCTGCTGGGTGCCTCTGCTTGATGAAGCCATTTTTTGGTTTTATGTCATTTTCTCATTGTTTAAATTTGACCATTAGATACAGGGTATTTGCCTTTCAGAAAGAGAACAGTTTGCTTGCGTGGTCCTCTGCTTCCATTACCGGTGCTAATGACCTGATTTGTGATTTTGCTATTATTTTATCTGGGTATGAAAGATGACCGACTTCAACTAGATTTATGTGGTGTGACCGATCAGTTCTTGATTTCTAATATCCCACTTCTCTTTTATTTTTCTGTAGTTACATTTTGGAAAGTTTTCTTTCCAACAACAATTCTTTTGGGTTTTATGAGAGTGCATCTCACAATAGGCACAATTTTGTCCACAAGTGGATACTATATCACTTGTGGAATGTTGCTACGTTAAAAAGATGTTGATGACTGGAATCTTAATCTGATAGTTATTGTTCTTATCTTGACAATCTTTATTATGTTTTAGGTTGCATATTGAACATAGCATTATAATGATAACAACAGTAGAAGTAGCAGCTACTTGTTTGTGTAATGCTGGACAGATCTAGAAACTTCAGAAAAGACTATAAACAACAGGTAGATCCTACCTTAGTGGCGTCATTCTTTGGACGTTTGTCTAAGATGGACTGCCCATGTATGCCATTGGCCAATACCTCCAACTGTGCTATAAACTACAAGGCAAAGCAGTGAAAGCAAATAAGAAAGTTATGTTCTGAAATAATAGGAGATTATTTTATGCCAAAAAGCTCACAGACACTTTGCTATCCTTAAAATTTTTAAAATATTATGTCCAGAAAGTTTTTAGTCAATATGTTTTATGTTTTCTGGACCTCTGATTCATAATATATTTGCACTTTAAAATGACTTTAATTGGAACTTCCCAGTTCCCTCAGCAATTTTGTTGAGAGAGTTTGCCCATATACTTTTTGTCAATTTGTTTCATCTTCAACATAACTTCCCACTTCCCTCAGCAATTTTGTTGAGAGTTTTCCCAGCAATTTTATCAGTATGTGGACATAGCATATGCTAATCAGCTGAATTTACAATGTTCAATTTCCAAAATGCAGCTGAACTTGGCTATATTAAGGAGTCTGAGGAGCTACGCCTTGCCATGCGACCTATGGAATTGATAAAAAGAGTATGCCATTAGCTTTTAGTGTTCTCTTTTGTTGCTATATAATTAAGTAAACTCCCACAAAGCCACTTTAATATCTGTGTATAAGGATTGTTGTTCCTTTACCCCCCCATTTTTGGGTTTAGTAGGGCTTTTGTGGGTTAGTACAAGTTACAAGAAAAATTGTCTCCGCCCTTCTAAGTTGAATATGAATCTAATTGTTGGCAGAATCCAAGGTTGTGGACTCCCCCATGAGACTCAGCATTATTTTTTTGCTTGCTTACATTTCTGCTGTTCTATTGGGAACCAGAAGTTTCCTGTATTTCTTTCACTCTCTCTCTCTCCACGTATGTATGTGCACATTAGTTCTCTTATACATGTATGCATTCACACTGACCAAAGATGCAGATGAGGTAGATCAAGCTTTTAAGCACATCCGTAATAAAAGTGGGATTTATCTTCTTTTTTCAGGTGAAGGAAATACAGCAAGAAGCTTTTCCCAATTCGGAGATTGTTGAGACAAAGGATACAAAGCAGACTGCTGCTTTTGATCTTTCTAAGAGGTTAAAGGATTTCCGTTCCCTTAACGATGCCTCCAGCCTAAAAGGTGAGTTCTCGTTCTCTTTTACTGCTTAATCATTTTCCCCTTTCTATGTTCTACATATACATATTCAAACTACTTGTATATATCATGTAGTCTATGGGGTATATTTTGCTTTGGAATACGAGTTCACTGTGAACCTTGTACAGGAGCATGATTTACTAGGTTAGTAGGTTGATAATCTTGAGATTTTAAATGCTTAATGATCCCGAAAAGGAAAAAGGACCTTTTAGAACAAGTGAGCAATGTGTGACTTTAGCATCTCATTTTCGTGCCTGTCAGTGTACCGTTGTGGCCCTTCTTGATGTTACTAAGTCTCAAACCACTTGTACAGCTTTAGAGGAATGGCGTAAAAGAAAGATGGAGCGTGCAAGACAGCGGGAACTAGAAAAAAATGGAACAGCATCCTTTCAAGCTTAATTTCAGTTTTCTTGTCATGATCCCTTCAAGTTAAGCTGAAACTGCAGTTATATGCCACAAAATTTATACTTATCTATATGGAAATCAAAGCTGTGGTTTTGTTGCAAAGCTAGAATGTACCTATAATGTCTTTAGAACTGCTAATGTTGTAATATCCTTTCGATGGTGGATAATTCCCTTATGTAAAAATGCAATGTCTTATTTAATGAAATTATTGTTTACTTTAGCAAAGGTAATATCTACTTCTATATTACACGATTAAGTTTTATCGAAGCCCATAATATTTTTAAATAGACCCAATTCCATAAATTCAGGACGTTGATACAAAATATTTGTACGTGACTATGAAGCTGAAAGGAAAAAGTCATTTCCGTTGGTTCATGTTATTGCATAGAGAAGCTTATCTAAGATTTCTAGGGCACCTAAATGCTTGCTTCCTGATTTTACGAAGTGCGGGCTACATAGGCAACAAAAGGGTTTAAGAGGTTGGTAAAATTTTTCCAAGGTTGCCGAAAAGGTGGCTGGGTGTTTGGGTTTGTTATGAATTTGGACGCATACCAACTCACTTTCAGCATCATGGTATTTTTGCCCCGGCCTCCAGCTTTCTGGTCATTAGGCTTTCAAAATCAATTAGTATAGTTGGAATAATTATGTTAGTTGAACACAAAAACAGATGCATATGACATTCTGTCTCTAGGTCTAACCAAGACAAGACTGAATTCCCACTTCTCCTAACCAAGACAAGACTGAATTCCCACGTTTGCCATTGCTACCTTCCCTGCCAGATTCTCCATCTCCACCCTTGCAGCACCCTTACTCTAAAAAACCTAGAAATAGGTTGTTATTGACCAACTTACTTCGAACCTATCTTTCAAACCTCCCATTGAAATAGATGTCCAACTCATTGTCTGCCCTAAAGTTGAGGTGTTAAAAGAAGGAGCTAGCAACTGTGAGCCCACGATCGTTGTCTTCTTCTTTGACCAGAGACCAAACTTTCCCATCATATACAAATGGGCTCACAAATTCTGGAGGAAGAAAGGATTAACTGATGTGCTTCTTTCTGAGGATAATCTCATCCTATTTACATTCTCCTCAACCTATGAATCTTACAAAACACTTAAAGAAGGACCTTGGCATGTTGGCAATCAACCAGTCTTCCTGCAACCTTAGTAGCCCAGCCTAAAATTAGAAACTATTAAAATCCAAAGCATCCTAATTTGGATAAATTTACTCAATGTACTCCTCTAGTATTAGACTACTCAGGGGTTAAGTTCACTGGCGAGCTAAGACTTATTTGCATTGATGAGAATACTACTAAGAAGAAGATAATTGGATATGCACGAATTTGTTTAAGCATTAAACCTTCCAAGGATCTTCCTAATGAAATCTCTATAATGAGATTGGAAGAGGACAACAAACATTGGGAAGACAACAATACAATCTCCTACCATTGGAAACCCCCTCCTAAGTCATAGGGCAAAAGGTGGAAAGCTACTGGGAAAACATTCAAATATGGAAGTCAATAGGAACTAATGGGGATTGAGGAGAAAGAATAGAACTTAGATGACTTAGAAAACTAGATATTTGAAAATAAAAATGTTGTTGAGTAGAATAGGGAGATTTTGGTGACTATGGAAGAATTAGAATACTATAAATGTGAATGATGGTAGAAGTGAAAACTTGAATCGGGAGACTTTGCAAGAACCTTTAATATGTGCTACAAATGAGGTGAACATTGAGTGCACTGGAAGTGAAAATCTCAGTGGGGAGACTCTGCAAAAATCTATAATATGTGTTATAACTGCACTGGAAGTGATAATCTAATTGGGGAGAGACTACAAGAACTGTTCACATCTAATAAGTTGTACACTGATTGCAGTAGTTCCAAAACTGAAATTTCAACTAGTCCTTCAACATTTTCTATAACTCTTGTAAGTCCAAATGTAACGTACTACTCTCATAGAGCATATGCCTGAACGTATCAACAATTATTCAAAAACATATTCTACGAGGATGGCACATTAAGACGATCGCATTACCACATTTTAAGGCATCACATATATCATAAGTAAACCAATATTCATTTTGGCCCATTTCATTTACAAACATATCTAGTTATAAATGTCATTACATTTCAAAATTCACATGTACATTTTACAACAGTCAAGAAATGCTATTCTTGATGCATAATGATTGTAGACATCTGCAGGTACAACTGATCCCAACCACTAACTCTTGTCCAATTGTAATAGCTATACTCCAATTAGTCTAACTAGATCTCCTCTAAACGTGAAAATCAAGATTGCAATTTTGATAAGTTTGCGAACTCAGTGAGAGAACCATCATCAATGTATTTACTCAAGTCAGATACATAGAGATAAGTCATATCCCAATTCAACAAGTACTACATATTATCCAGTATTGAATATCACATCACATTTCATCATACCTTATTAAGTACATCAAGATTATCATACTCTCATAAGTTTATCAGGCAAGCTAACATTTCATATCACAACACATCATTATTTTCTTTTCAAATGTATTTCAAACAATTCAATAATTCATTTCAGTTCAATCATATGATACATATAAGGATGTATATGCAAATGCACATGTGACTCCATTTTATTTTTGCTTTGTTGTGACCGAGCACCTTTTTTCTGTCCCGTATCAGTTGTGGATACTGGGTTCATCTCATTTATTGTCCCGTATCCGTTGTAGATACCGAGCTCATTATTAACTGAGTCTGTGGCTCTTTGTGCACAATCTTGAGCTTAAAGCTCTTTTCATGTTGGTCACTCCAGTCACAACTCCTTTATCTAATCATGCATATCAATGTTATGGAATGCATCAATTCACATAATATGCTATCAATACTTTTCATTCAATATGTTCATGTCATTTATCACATTCTTTAGAATTGAGTCCGACATTCAACATTCAGTTGAGTACACATTCCATATTACACATACCAATTGAAAACAATTCCATATATAGTCCCAAGTATCAAACTCCTCGGACCAATAATGTCCAGAATCATATCAATCATTTAAGTAACAGTTTAATAACTGAAAGTTAACCAAAAATAATTCAATCATAGTGAGAAACATCTAGGTTAACTCATAATACGCTTCAGATAAGCTATTGCCTTGATGAACTGGCAATGTTTGGATTTTGACGATTAACTTATGTATCTATCTTCATGCAATACACACATATTTCACACATCATTAAGTTTTCAATAATATGATTATTCAATCATTTACATGTATATATATCATGTTTTAATGCATGCTCAATTGATCTTTCAGGTATGCATTAATATACAAAGATCTTGACTGTACTTATACACTTTCAGATCATTCAAACTTTATAGCTTATATACTACCATTTTGCAATTAAGTTATACCTTACATAAGCTTGATTTATTCATCAATCATATACGTTCATATAATTATCCAATTCTCACTCACAATTACTACATGTTCTCTAATGTTTATTCATTTATATCTATTACACATTACTCATATCCTTTGAATCATATTTGCATTCATAAGAACATCTTACTTCCTTTAACAACTCATAATTTCTAGATTTCAATAAATTGATATCAAGACAATCCATTCCGTAAGTTATGACATCAATTAACAACCTAAACTTATCAAACCCTTAACTAATGAATCAAGAAACAATTTAAGTTTATTTCAAGCTTCAATCAAGTCCAAATACACCAATATAAAGTGATTTATCCTTATGTGGTTCAATAATTACACAAAATAGAAGTTTTTCATTTCAAAGCATTGCCTATGATCATTGTAAGAAGCTAATGCAACTGTCTACGATCGTGGGATGAGTGAACCGAATGTGCACTATCTATTTTCCTTTAATTTTTCTAGATTCTAACACCTTCATACTAAATTCAAAATACCTTCATAATAGTACATTAATTATACCTTAATTATATGTCAATTCCTCATTAATTTCTTCTCCAATTCTAACTCAAAATCATTCATTTGGCAGCTTATAAACTATTGTCTTTCATACATGCAAAATCAAAATGGAAACTATCATTCATGCATTATTTTCTAGCACTTATTTCACTCCAATATCACCATCAATCTATATCTAATTCAGTCATCATCAAGTTCTATCACAACATGCCACAATGAACAATACTTTACTTACTTGTTTAGCTCAAATTCCACCTCAATGATCAAGCTAATACTTGTTTAGCTCAAATTCCACCTCAATGATCAAGCTAACCTAACCCTCCATGCATGCAAGATCATCCAAGTACAAGATGGGAGTAGAATGATTTCAGCAAAGGCAAAGAGATGATAGCAGATTATAGTTATCTTTGATCAGAATCTTATATGGATCTTGAAGTGACTATGAATAGAAGTAAAGCAGAATTTGAAAGCTGTGAGGGTTATGTGTGTATTTCGGTAATGTGATGGAGGAAGAAGAATGAATTACAACGAAAACATCTAAGGAAAGACTCAGTCATATACGTTTGTCATTAAATGAGTTAAGGTAAGTGTCTCCTTCTTTAAGGACACTTTTCCTATAAGGAAGAAAGCTACATGTCTTCTCCTTAAATGGTACACATGTCCTTCTATTTGGCTACCAATTATCACTTAAATATACTGCCATTGGTCACTTTAAGCCATTCATCACTTAATTTTCCTTGCTAAATGTCATTCATTTTATAGGCTTAGTCATCCTAATTTTCTATGTAACAACTTGTTTTGCCACTTGAAAGTTTTCTTAGACTAAATGTATATTTTAATTTATCAATCTCTCAATTGTAATAATTAATTCCAAGTTACTAATTATAATCCATCAATTCTTGTCATTGGTAAACCAAAGTAAAAGACATTGGAAATGCACATTCATGTCACATTCATTTTAGTTTCATACCCCGTAATATGTCAATTGAGTGCAATTTGTCTAACTCACAATTCATATGTGTATGTTAACATTATGCATATGAATGCAATCATAAAATCATATCATAAATGTACCAAATTCATTCTGTATGATGCAACTCATGAAACTTAGTAATCTAACACTTTAATCCCCCAACAATTCAAGAGATGGGATACTACACTAAAAGCTAAACCATCAGGTGAGCAACTCTGTGAAATAAGAGTAAACAATGATGAAGATAGTAGTGAACAAATTCAAATAGTGCAGAGAAGCAAATCTTAAAGGGGTAAAGGGAAACGCTCCAAAGGTAACCCCCTTTAAAATGTCAATTTTAACTTGAATATTAGAGGTATAAATTTCCTTACAAAGCTTTCAGTTTTAAGGGATTTGGTCATGAGGGAAAATCCTTTTACACTTGCACTACTTAAAACCAAAATAAAATCAGAGAATCTTGGCAAACTGAATATTTTGGGACCCTAATGGAAAATGATCACTAATCAAACTCACTATTCCTATGGAAGAATTATCATCTACTATAAAGCTGAAGATATTTGTGTAGACTTGTTGGATTCTAATAACCAAGCTATGCATCTTAACATTTTCTTTTTGTATGAGAAGATATATATAATCATCTCCTTTTTATATACTAGTAACTTTGCTTTTCAGAGAAGAAAGATATGAAACAAGCTCAGAAATGTCAGTAGTAACATCTCCAAACCATGGATGATCTATGGGGACTTTAACTCTATCTTTACATATCAAAAGCTCAAGGAAACTATAATTTAAGGAATTTTTTTACTAACTTCAAAGATTGTATGAAAGAATTAGGAGTGATTGATCTTAAATACATGGGACACACTTTCCCTTGGTCCAATAAACGAAGCTCTGATTGGCTCATTAGAAAGAAGTTAGATGGAGCTCTTGTCAACGAAAATTGGCTAGCTTAATTCCCTAGCAACATTGCCAAGTTTAAAGACCCACTATTCTCAGATCATTCACCAATTGTAGAGGAAAATCTGTTCCAAAAGTCTATTAATCACTGCCCTTTCAAGTTTAACAACATTTTAATTCATGAAACTGGTTTTTCAAAGGCTTACAAAAGAGGTGCTAATTGTATTTTTGTGGGGACCAAGCAATTTATTTATGTTCAAAAGCTAAAGCCATAAAAAATGAACTCAAATTAGTAAACTTTTCAAAAGGATCATGCACTAAACCAGTCCTAAACTCTACTAGAATGGAATTTGAAGCTATTCAAGCAAAAATTGCTCTTACATCGAATGATCTTAAACTTTTAGACAAGGAAAAATAATCATTTCCCATATTCATGCAAGCTGTTAGGAACCATGCATCTCTACTATAGCAGAGGGTTAGGGTAATTTGGATTAAAGATGGTGACAATTGTAGACAGTGCTTCTTCAACATTATCCTTGCAATGAAAAACCATAAAAATTCTATTCCATAACCTTTAAAGAAGGCTTAATACTATATAATCACCAGGATACATAGGATGAAGTTGTAAGGTACTTTGATTTTCTTTTTGTCACTCTTAGTACTTCATCTACTACTTTCACTGAAATTTGTAAAATCACCAGTAGACTTGGATTTATTAACTAAACTTGTGGATGACAAGGAGATTAAGGATGTTGTATTTGACATGGATGGAATGAAGGCACCAAGTCTGCGTGGCTTTAATGGACACTTTTTCCAAAAGTATTGGAATATTATAGGTCAAATCATTTGAAAGGCACTCCATAAATTTTTCTCTGATGACGTTCTCCTAAAGGAAATTAATAAAACCTTTCTATGTTTGATCCTGAAAGGTCCGAATCCTCTAGTTTTGGAGAATTTAGACCATTCATGCACTAACTTTCTCTACAAAATTATATCTAAAAGCCTTGCAACTAATTTAAAGAAAACAATAACCCTGCTAATCAATGACAACCAGGAAGCGTATTTGAGTCAAAGGTGGAGTGGTGAAAATGTTTTATTGTGTAAGAACTCTTAAAGGGTTACTCTAAATCCAACTACACTCTTAATTGCACCATTAAAATTGATTTTCATAAATTTTTGACAGTGTAAGTTAGGATTTCCTATAGATGATGCTAAAGATGTGTTTTCTTGATGTTTTCATTTGATGGTTAAAGGAATGCATCTCTTCTGCTACCCTATTTATGATGATAAATAGTAGTCTTAAAAAATCCTTTAAAACTAATAGAGGTCTTAGATAGGGGAATCCCCTTTCCCCCAACCTCATTATCTTTTGCATGGAAACTCTTAATTCAATTATCAACTAAGAAGTAGAAATTGAAACCAAATTCAAGCATCATTTTAAATACAAGAAGATTGGTTTAATTAACCTTTGCTTTGCAGATGGTCTCATTTTATATTGTAGGGCCAACGTGGACTCAATTAAAACATTCATGAAAGCTCTTGATACTTTCGGAAAATTTTCTAGACTGTGCATCAACTTAAGCAAAAGTCACTTCCTAATCTATAAACGTGTTGCTACTTTAGAGTCTTGTATTGTAGCACTTATTAGAATGCGATGTAAATGTCCTCCACTCCTATATTTAGGGCTACCTACTTCTACTAAAAGACTCAACTGCATAGATTGCAATACCTTTTATTGAAAAATTTAGAAAAGAATCAAGTATTGGATGAACAAATTCCTATCTTATACAAGTAAGTTGCAACTTATCAAATCAGTTCTTAACTCACTTCACATCTATCTAAGTTCCCATATATTCCCATCCTAAAGTATCTTTAAATCAATTGAGAAGTTGTTTAAATATTTTTTTAAAGTCATCTAGATGGTTTAAAAAGGACAACAAAAGTGAAACGGTCTGATTTGTGCTTCCTTAAAGAAGAAGGAAGACTTGGTATTTCTTTAATCAAGACAACTAATTACGTATTGATCCTTAAAAAATTCTGGTTGATAGTAGTGGATAAAAACTTATTATGGATAAGATGGTTACACTCATATTTCTTCAAGGGTAAATGCATATGGGAAATCAGTAAAAACACTTCAAATTATTACTTCCTCAATCAGCTACTAAAGTTGAGGGACATGATCCAAGTTGATGTCACTTGCAGAATTAGGAATGGTAAGCTATTCTTCTTATGGTTTGATAACTGTTAGGTTAGAGGCAACTTTTTGACTTTATAAAAACCTCAGTGATTTCTGACATCTTTCCATTCTACACTAGGATTAGTTCATCGACTAATAACAATGCTTGGTATTTCCTTAACAGATTGTGATACTTATAACCCTCATACCCTCTTAATCCAACTATTCTAGATTCCTTCTAATAGAAAGACCAACCTGTACATAAAATTTTCCAACAAATACCAAATACCTACTAAGAAGAAGATGCTTTAAGGTTATTGGCATATGAGCATTTGGAGTAAGGTATTAACACCTAGAATCTCTTTTCTTCTATGGCTCACCATCAAAAATAAACTCAACACCACTGACAGAATTCTATAGTTGTAAGTTGACAAAAAATTTCCTATGTGTTTAGTACATGAGGAATCAAGAGACCACTTATTTTTCATGTGCCCTTTCACCAATAACATATGGGAATCTATCATAAGGAAATGTATATGGCTTGCTCTAGGAACTCTCTTATAAACATGACATAATGGCTTTCTAACCATATTGCTATATTGAAATTTGACAAATTGATCTTCACACTTACTTTAGGATTTTGTGTGTACTTCATCTGGAAAGAAAAAAACTCTAGAATATTTGTAAACAAAACCTTTTAAATGAAGTCTCTCATATAAGATATTATCAATGGAATTAGGGAGGTCATATTGTTAAAAAATATTGACAAAATCTACAGTTCAAGCTTGTTATCTTCTCTACATATTTAATCTTGAATCTTCTTACACTTATACTCACTTCATGTAAACATATGCAAGTAAGTTTGTAACTTGATTAAGGACACCCCTTAAGCTCTATGCTTTGTTTGTAATACTTTTATTTATTAATTACATTCCATTTTCCTTAAAAAACTCTTTAGGGTTGCAATTAACAATGAACACATATATACTGATGGCTTGTTTAGTTCAGTAATGGAATAGTAGAAATAATTTGTCTAATCATTGACCACTGGATCTTAGTGCAACTTGTGTTGTTAGAGCAAGTGGTATTATTGAGAGATAGTATCATTCTCTTTAATAATATCATAATAATATCACATAAATACAAATAACATTTATTTTAAAAATATGCTAATGAGTATTAAACAAAACATGTTAAGGAATTAGAGATAAAATATATGCTTGAATGTTTAGGATTATGTTTTTACCTAGGTTTTAAAAATAAATAGCTAAAATTATGTCTATGATTTAAAATTAGAATCAAAGAAAAAATTGGTAGGAGATTAAAGATAGTGCCCATATTCTATGAATAGTATCTAGAACTTAGATTGAAATTTAGAATTTATTTACAAGTGGGGAAACAAAATGAATTAGAAGCTTAACACTAAAGGCTTGAATTGATCTTTAAGCTTTAGTGAGCTTATAGTTTAGACTTGACTTTTTTGTCTTACCTTAACTTCTATTAGTTGGTTTTATCAAGTGAATTATTCTCTTGTGTCTTGTAATCACTGAACAATTGAATAAATAACAAGCAAATTAATTAATTATTCTTAGTGCACTTAGATAGAGTTTAATTATTTAAAAGGGCTTATTTTGTCCGAAATCTTAAGAATTGATGGTTTAAAAGATATTTTAATTTATTTTGAAAAATATATGATATTGATTAAACTAGGTCCAAAACAAAATAAAACATGCAATTTACATGATAACCAAAATCAAAACATAAAAGGTTAAGAAAGCTGACATGTAGGACTTAAATGCTGATAATTATTTTATATTACTTCTTTATTGATCTTTTCCTGTAAACTTTAATGATGTTCAAATATAACATTTTATATTTTT
Source organism: Erythroxylum baracoense (assembly GCA_025629805.1). Taxonomy (NCBI): domain Eukaryota; kingdom Viridiplantae; phylum Streptophyta; class Magnoliopsida; order Malpighiales; family Erythroxylaceae; genus Erythroxylum; species Erythroxylum baracoense. Next base: position 24,853,559 of record JAOTAY010000190.1, read on the forward strand.
AAGTTACAAATTTACTCAATTTCGCTGCAAAGTCATATAATATGGGAAAAGAGAAATAACGAAAACTTAAAACTAAAAGACAATAATAGAAAATGATGATGTATTTGAAAATGGCTAAGATGATAGGAAATTATGTTTTTCAATGTTTCTTTTTCATATTGATTTATCATGTGCCAACATATTTTCATTTCTCATACACCCATGAAAACATCTAAAGAGCTACATATTTTGTTAAATAATTATCTAGAATTCTATTACTTAGCATCATCCTTCAATCAATTACCAACCGCATAAACTCCATCTGTTTCCCTTAGTATGAAGAGAATTTTCAACTTGCATCTTAGAAGTTATATGCTTGTAAAAATGTGACTTCAATTCCCCTTCAAAATTAAACTAGTTGAACAGGTAAAACATTATAATTTTGATCATTTTTAATTGTTATTTTTTCTACATTATCTTTATCACCACCACATTTGAAAAGTACAATATGAATAGATGATCGTAATGAAGTTAAAGGAAATTTTCTCTAGAGGTGGTTTTGGTGATTCTATAACGTAAATAATTTTGAGTTTCTTTTTACAAGTGCGGTTTTCCCGGTTGCCACTCAAGAAGGTTGTGAATTGAGTGTTCACAAAATTTTTCCTAAAAGTAATTTATCTTAAAAATATAGTGAACATAATTTATAAAAGATGAAAGTATAAAGTAAAAAAAATGAATTTAATTATACTTGTGAGTGATAAAGTAAAAGAGTAAGGGAAGCAAGATGCAAATTGATTTACAAGAATGCCTTTCAAAAGCAAATGAGGAAGTTTAGGGAGGAGAAGAAAAACATGAAAAACAAGGAGCAGAGATGGAGAAAGCGTAGTATTGAAGTGGTCCTAAGAATCAATAAGAGTACATGAGTATAGAGGCATAAGGAGAAAGCAACAGGAAAGGTGGTAGCTAGTGGAGAGAGGAGGAGCATCTCACACTACCCCATCATTCTATTTTGAAAATTGATTAAAATTACCAAAATAGTTTTAAATTTTATTTTTATTTTTACTACAACCTAATTTTATTATTAAATTAATTAAATATAATTTTATTATTAATTAATTATTTACTTGTTAAATATTAACTAGTTTATAACTAATTAATTACTCAATAATGAATATTTTAATTTATTGTTCAAATTGTTTTATTTTAAAATGAAATTGATTTCTTAAAATAATACAAAAAATTAGGATCATAATTTTTAAAATTTAAATTAATTGGAAGAATATTTAAATTAAAAATATGAAATAAAATTTTAAAATATTTTTTAACATATAAATTTTCAAATTTAATATTTTATATATATTTAAAATGAAAGTTTTAGTTATTTAAATTTAAGATTTTTTTGTTATTAATTAGAATATGATACATTATCAATAGGTTGATGACTTATAATATTCAAATGAAAAATAAATAATTTAAATAGAAAAATAAATAATTTAAATAGAAAAATATTTCTTTTCATTATAAATGCAAGGAATTGAATATTATTAACATTTCTTTTGCAATGACTTAAATGAGCCTCTATAGGCTGATACCCACTCAATGATGACTCTTATGGATTTGTTTTAGGTCTATAATCTTCTTTAAGGGCTTGCCATCAACATAACAAGATGAGCTCTGATCTTGTCTATCAACTTTAGGCATCAAACTAGTTAGTTCAACTTAATTTTTAGGCTAAATGTTAAGGATCATCCTTTTAAGTTCATAAGGATACCTTTTATATAACACCCATATACCCCTTAGAAGGATATGAAAATGCCATATAAAATAGAATTAAAGATGCCAAACAATCCAAACACTTTCAGAAACTCAAGAAAACATACATTACATATTATTAAATGTTGTTGTAAACGAAACATATCAAACATATTGTACTATTCTAAATATATGCCATAAGTTCCTATTCCATTTTGAATTAAGGTTATTACAAAGAATTAAGCAAAACACAAAATACAACATGACTCATTACATTGAAATACAGCTTAAACTTAAACACAAATATACATCTTCCAAAACAAAACACATCCTTTTTACAATCGTCTAGCATTCATATGCACTTAATCTTGTTAAATCACATTTAACCTTTAAGTGTTCAATTAAAGAAAATCCAATATTATTTGCATCAGAACAGAATATCACATATCAGATTATGATATACTTGCTTCAGAAAAAAACTTACAAGTATTCGAACATAATATCATAATAACGAAACAAAACGTTAAAGTATCAGAACTGAACTTGTTTATTTCAGAACTGAACTTCATTATATCAGAACATAATTTAGTTGTATCAAATCTAAACTTTGATTATATTAGAATTGAACAGATGTCAGAACACAAAACAAGTTAGCCTGCTAATCCTTTTTACAGAAGTGGATAACAAGACCAGAACAGAAGATACCTATTATTGGTATCACAGAATAGAAGAGACTTATGTCTCACTAACAAAAGACATCGAAGTGTCAATATCAGGAGACACCGGAGTGTCAATATCAGGAGAAACCAAAGTGTCAATATCAGGAGACATCTTAGTGTCACAAGAGTAGCTGTTGTCCCTTATAGGCATGCCTATTTACCCACAACTAGGACTTGGCAGTTTTAAAACAAACCATTTCAGGTTTCAGAATCACATGCAAAAGATGTAATGGATAAACATATGTTTTTATTCCATTTTTCTCAAATTGAACATATAAATGCACATCCAATCAAACTTAACATACCTTATGAGCGTAAACATTTGCAATAATGTACCATTAGATGCATTATGTATTTACACATTACATATAATTATACAAATTTCCAATTCATAAACAATCATATTCAATTCACATCACATTTGGAACACTTTTGTATTCATAAGGATGCATTTATCTTTGAACACACCATACCTTTCAACATTAGACATGTTATTCACTAACCACATATTCTTTAAGTAATTACCTCAATTAATAATCCATAACTAAATTAACTTTTACTCAATTAATCTAACATCATCTAGGTTCATTTTCAACCTTAATTAAGTTCAATTAAACCATTATTAAGTACCTTAACCTTAGAGAGTCTGACAATTGTCTAAAACCAACATTTTCTCCTTCCTAAGTACTACCTACGATCATGGGAATGAGCCATATAAATCCTACGATTGTGGGATGAGTTAACCGAAGGTTCACTCACCTACGACCTTTATTTTGCTTCCAAACTTTACTCCTTTATACTCCATCCAATACACCATCATCAAAGACCATCAATTACACTTCAATTCTACCTTGTCCATGCTTCAATCCCTTATCAAATACATGTCTAAACCTAACTAAAAAATCATTCATTAGACAACTCATAACTCATTATCTTACATACATCAAAACCAAAACATAATTGTCCAAACAAGAATTATTTTTCTAGCACTCAATTATCAACATCATAACACATATTTCATGTCAATTCAACAAATTGTATTAATACATGCTATCAAATTTATAATTCCCTTACCTATTTAACTTCAAATTTCAACTCTAAAGAACCAGCTATTCTAACCCTTCCAAGCTACCAACACATATCCAAGATCAAGGTGCAAATCTTAGCTCCAAGAAAACAGTATAGAAGATAACGTAATCTACTTCCTTGAGGCAGTATCTAACAAGGATTTTAAGTGTTGATAATTTGAATTGAAGCCAAAATCCAGAAGTAGGCTGCAAGTGTCACAATTAGATTAGGTCATTTGTCACTCAACCAATGTTGCTAAATGTCATTCAAAGTATAAGCTTAGTCATACTAATTTTCATGTACCAACTTATCTTACCACTAGACATTTTCCTACTAGACATTTTCCTAGACCAAATGTCCATTTAAATACCTCAATTCTCTAATGGTATTAATTAATTTCAACTCACCAAGTATGATCCATTAACCAAAATTCAAGATTAGGCCAAAATTCAAAACATATACAATTCACGATCATATCATAATATCTAATATATATACTTTCAAGAATATATAATGTTTTAACTAGGGTATAATTTGGGGCCTTACAATTCTCTCCCCCTTAAAAGAATTTCGTCCTCAAAATTTATACCTAATGAGAACAATAATGAGTTTTCATGGTCGATTCTGGCTCCCAAGTTGCTTCCTCGAGTCTATGGTGTTGCCAGATACTTTAACTAGAGGTATTTGCTTATTTTTGAGTTGTCAGACTTTTCTGGCTAAAATAAACAGAGACCCTTCTTCATAAGTCAAATACAATTGTACTTGAATTTCTTGCATAGGAATCTTATGTGTATCATCAGACCGATATTTTCTTAACATGGAAACATGAAACACATCATACAACTTGGCCAATTCTTCAGGAAGAGCTAATTGATAAGATATTGGTCCAACTCTTTTACGAATCTCATAAGGACCAATATAACGTGGGCTGAGCTGACCTTTCTTCCCAAACAGAAGTATCTGTTTCCATGGTGATACTTTAAGGAATACCTTATCATCTACCTGATACTCAATACCTTTTCTTTTCAAAATTGGTATAGGACTTCTGCCTATTACTGGTAGCTTTCAATCTTTATTGGATAACTTGAACTTTCTCTTCAGTATCTTTCACAATATCAGGCCCGATCATCTTATTTTCACTTAATTTAGTCTAACATACTAGAGTTCTACACCTCCTACCATATAGGGCTTCATAAGGCACCATGCCAATACTAGTTTGATGATTGTTGTTATAAGCAAACTCCATTAGAGAAAGATAGTTATCCTAACTTCCTGGGAATTCTAACACATAACCCTAAAGCATATCTTCCAATATTTGAATAACTCGTTCAGATTGTCCATCCATCTAGGGATGGAAAGAAGTACTGAACTTGACTTGAGTAACTAAAGCCTTTTGCAGACTTTTCTAGAATCTCGAAGTAAATCGAGGATCACGATCAGAAATAATAGACAGTGGCACCCCATGTAACCTCACTATCTCATTCACATATAGGTCTACCAGCCTATCCAATGAGTAATTAGGACGAACAAGCAGAAAGTGAGTAGACTTGGTGAACTTATTAACAATCACCCATACAAGATCATGCTTCCTTTGAGTGAGAGGAAGTACAGTGACAAAATCCATGGTAACATTATCCCATTTCCATTGAGGAATCAAAATAGGATGTAACAACCCAAATGGAACTTGGTGCTTAGCTTTAGCTTACTGATATGTCAAACATTTAGATATATAATCCACTATATCACGGTTCATACTTAACCACCAGTAATGCTGCTTCAGATCTTGATGCCTCTTATTTCTTCCAGGATGGATTGTAAAGATAGTATTATGGGCCTTAAACAATAACTTGCTCTTCAATTCATCATTAGCTGACACACATAATTGATCTTTATAATACAGATCACCATCTCCTTTCACAAAAAAATTTGGTTGTTTGCTTTCCCAAGTCCTTAAAATAAGTTGTTGCATCTTATCATCAACTTTCTGAGTATCACAAATTTCTTGCCTTAAGGTAGGACTAGCTTTCAATTGAGCTATTAAAGCCTTATTAGATACAAGTTTCCTTTCACTGTACTGTACTGATAATGCTGAAATAGTCTTCCGACTCAAGGCATCAACCACAACATTAGCCTTACTTGGATGGTAATCCATAATGTAGTCATAATCTTTAAAAAATTCCAACTAACATTGTTGTCTCAGATTAAGTTCCTTCTGAGTAAGCAGGCACTTTAAACTTTTATGATCAGTAAAAATCCTTCACTTTTCATCATACAAGTAATGTAGCCATATTTTCAAAGCAAACACTACCGCTGCAAGTTCAAGATCATGTTTAGGGTAGTTATGTTCATAAGGCTTCAATTGCCTAGCGACATATGCAACGACCTTTCCATCCTGTATCAAAACACAACCCAAACCATTTCTAAATGCATCACTAAACATAACATATTCCTTACCAAAAGTGGGTTGAGCCAATACAGGAGCTTCAGTAAGCATTCTTTTTAGTTGATCAAAGCTAGTTTGACATCCAGCAGATCATTCATACTTCACTCCTTTCCGTAGCAGTTTAGTGATAGGGGATGTTATCACTGAGAATCCCTTCACAAATCAGCAATAGTAACCTGACAAACCCCTAAAACTTCTCACTTTTGTCATACTCCGTGTTGGCTTCCAGTTAACAATTGCTTCAATCTTACTGGGATCAACTCTAATCCCTTGAGAAGATATATCATGTCTTAGAAAAGATGCCTTCTGAAGCCAGAAATCACACTTACTTAGCTTAGCATACAATTGCTTTTCCCGTAGGGTTTGTAACACAACCCAAAGATGTTCAACATAATTATGCTTATTCTTGGAATAGACCAGGATATCATCTATAAATACCACTACAAACTGGACTAAATAGGGCCTAAACACTCTTCATCAGATCCATGAATGCAGCTGGAGCATTAGTTAACCTGAATGGCATTATCAAGAATTCATAATGTCCATAACGGGTCCTGAATGCAGTATTTGGAACATCCACATCCTTTACCTGAAGTTGATAGTATCCTGATCAGAGATCTATCTTTGAAAATACTCTTGCATCTTTCAATTGATCAAATAGATCTTCTATCCTTGGCAACAGATACTTAATCTTCATAGTGACTCTGTTCAGTTACTTATAATCAATACAAATTCGAAGAGTACCATCTTTCTTCTTATCAAACAAAACTGGTGCTCCCCAGTGTGAGGCACTAGGTCGAATGAACCCCTTATCTAGTAGCTCTCACAATTGAACCTACAACTCTTTCAATTCAGTAGGAGCCATCCTGCAGCACCCCACTTCCACTGAGCATGTATCCGTATTTCCTGATGAAATTTAGATACATATTCTATGAAAGCGGTGTGCTAGAGCAGTCAAATAGAACTCATTAAAATTTTTTTAAACATCACACGTATTTCTTTTGTTTTGAAAAACCAATAATCATTAATGGCCCATTTTATTTATAATATTTTCAATCACAATTGTCACAAACAATATACATATTTCCGAATTCTAGTAGTCATTTGGGCCCTTTACAAATTTGAAACACTTTCAGACATAAAGTCATTACATATCATAATTATTCATATACACATGGTATTGTATTTACAGAATATATAATTTAATACAAAACTAACAGAAAATGTATGTAGACGCCAACTGATCCTGACCTCTATCTCTTACTCAAATGCAGTGGTTAGACTCTAGCTGGCCTAACTGGGTGTCTCCTCTGAGTCTGAAAAATATGTTGCAAATTTTGGGGTGAGATTTTGGAACTCAATAAGTGGACCATCCTTAATGGCTCACTCAATTACATAACACATCAGTTCATGTAATCATTAATTCACATCATTTCACTAATCAACATATTGAATCACATATACTTCATATTCACTTAATTCATATTTCACATCAGAAATCATTAAAACTATTTATTTCAATCATTTAAATCACATACATCAAATGCATATGCAATGCTCATGAGACTCACTTTCAATTGTTATTGTTATGATCGAGTGCCTGTAACTGTCCCATATCTATTGTGGATACCGGGCTCATTAACAATTGTCCCTTATTCGTTGGGGATACAGGGCTCATTTTACGTAGTGAGCAAGAGGCTCTTACCACATTCTGAGCTTTAAGCTATTTTTTACTTTCTGAGCTTTAAGCTCTTTTTCGGTGGCTACTCTGATCACAACGGCCTTTATGTTATCATGCATTCATGTAATGGAATGCATCACATGTATTCAGTCAATCAATTGTGCTCAATTTTACACTTTCACATTCATATTCACATTCTCATTCACATTTATCATCAGACCTTGGTCCAACATTCAACATTTAAGTAGAGAATCACTTATTCAATCAAATTCACATTCAAGGAGTACTTCTAATGGTTTTTACATGCATCAAACACCTCGGACATTTATTATCCAGAAATCAACACATTCACATCACATAATTCAATACAAAATTTTAAAACTGAATAAACAATGAAAGTTAGACCATCTAGGTCGATTTACAGTATGCTCCAAATTAACATTAACTTCCATGATCCAGAAATGTCTAGGCGTCGACATTCAATCCTGTGTATTAACTTCATACAATACACATTGTACACATAATACTAATTGCATAATCACGTAAACATTCAGATAGTACACATATGTATATGTGTAATGTATAATGCATGCTCATGTTGACTATTCTGGGTATTTATCTTTAATCACATCACTTGATTTTTTAACAACATCATTTGTGTGTGTCAAGCTTACTCTAGGTTCATACCTCAAAGAACCTAGTCATTCAAATAACATAATTCAATCATTTATCATTTCTTTTCTAGCATTTTATGTTCACATAATATTCAGGTTCTCATTCATTCTTAACTAATACACATCATTCAATCATTCACTAACGTTATTTTAGCTTCCTAAGATCACAAAATATCCCATTTATCATTCATCTTTACTTAATACTCATAATTCAACTTAATGGAATCTCATTAGCCATCATAGGTTCACTTTCGATCTCATAACATCCCAAAATTTCACATTTGAACACTTGATATACGACAATCCATTCTTATGTTTATATCCTCAATCGTCACCTGAAACATATCACTTATTTTTATCTCTTATTTCCATATCAAACCAAATACATTTCAAGCTCCATTAAAGCATAAATGTATTATAAGAAAGCATTGATAAGTCCACAATTTATAAATGTACATGATTTGGGAAAATAGGCATAAATTTCACTATGGATGATGGATTAAGCTCATTCAATTATTGTTTCGAAGAGGACTTCGAGTTCTACAATTTCGTGAAGACCTTAAAAAGAGATTTTTCCATTTAAAGGGTCAAAATTGAACATTTATATAAGTATCTCGAGAATGTCCACCCAATGGACATGTATTTCCCTTTAAACGGACATGAGCGGAGCTAGAACACTGAAATTCCAAAGAAGGTCTATCTAGTGGACATTCAATTATACACATATGTATATGTGTAATGTATAATGCATGCTCATGTTGACTATTCTAGGTATTTATCCTTAATCACATCACTTGATTTTTTAGCAACATCATTTGTGTGTGTCAAGCTTACTCTAGGTTCATACCTCAAAGAACCTGGTCATTCAAATAACATAATTCAATTATTCATCATTTCTTTTCTAGCATTTTATGTTCACCTAATATTCAAGTTCTCATTCATTCTTACCCAATACACATCATTTAATCATTCACTAAGGTTATTTTAGCTTTCTAAGATCACAAAATATCCCATTTATCATTCATCTTTACTTAATACTCTTCATTCAACTTAAATGAATCTCACAAGCCATCATAGGCTCACCTTCGTTTTTATAACATCCCAAAATTCCATATTTGAATACTTGATATATGACAATCTATTCTTATGCTTATATCCTCAATCATCACCTTAAATATATCACTCAGTTTTATCTCTTATTTTCACATTGAATCAAGTACATTTTAAGCTCCATTCAAGCCTAAATGTATTATGGGAAAGCATTGATAAGTCCACAATTTATAAATGTACATGATTTGGGACAACAAACATAAATTTCACTATAGACTGCAGATTAAGGTCATTCAAGTACGTTTTCGAAGAGGACTTCGAGTTCTACAACTTTGGTGCAGACCCCAAAGAGAGATTTTGCCTTCTAAAGGGTCATAATTGCACATTTATGTAAATGTCCCGACAATATCCACACAACGGACATATATGTCCCTCCAAATGGACATGACCGGAGCTGGAACACTGAAATTCCAGAGAAGGTCTACCCAACATACATGAAGTCCGCCCAACATACCTTTACTCCAATTTCCAAATTTCCAGCTCCTACAATCACATCTAACACATCTTATGCATATCCTATCATCTCTAACTTATTTTCCTCATTATTTCCCCTTCATTCTCACTTCCATTTCAGCTCAATATCATTTACAACCAAGTTATAATCTATGTTTGATCATCAATCCAAAAACATAACATTCAAACTTATACACATTCATCATAATTTCTGTAAATGTTCAACTCCCTTTTTCACCTTCATTTCATCTCTAACTTATCATACTAATTATTCTCGTTTCAAGACATCATAGTACTCTTTTTCTTTAGCTCTAAACTCATTTTTGCTCATCTCTAAAACAACCAAAGAGATACATATTATTATACCAGAAAAATAGAACAAGTAAACATCCATTTACATGTCAAAATTTTCTGCACACACATAACTCCATTTCCAACTTTACTTTGTCTCTAATTTATCATCTTACTTCCTCTCATTTTAAGACAATACACTAGCCTTTCCTTTGGCTTTAAACTCATTCTAGTTCATCTTTATGAAATTCAAAGAAATCCATGTTAATATAAGGAAAATAGAGTATAAAAACATCCATTCACTAATCGAATTTCTACACTTCTTTGTACACCATTCTCACAATCAGTTTAACCCCAAAAGCATCACTACATCAATTTTTGAATCATTACTCATTATATATGTAAAAGCAAGTCATTTACAAGATCATCTCATCTCTCACAATTCACACATGTAATTTCATGATTAAGTCATCAAATCTCAAATTACTCATCATATTAGTTACATTTAACAATACCCATGATGATCAAAGCATAACTTACTTGATTTAGCTTCAAACTCTTCAAGATTTCA
>JAOTAY010000190.1:24870694-24894304 GCA_025629805.1 Erythroxylum baracoense
AGATCAAAATAAAATTGCTTATAACTTAGGTGGTGCGATCAAAATAACACAAGACTTATTAGCAGAACAATGTTTAGCAACAAAATTACGAATAACTTAGGTGGTGCGATCAAAATAACACTAGACTTATTAGCAGAACAATATTTAGAAACAAAATTACAAAAAACATTAAAACATAAAACTAATCTATGGTGTTATGACAGAAACGCGGAAGTACCACAAAAATATGGATGTCATCCTATTTATAAGAATATATATATATATATATATAACCATGCTTAATGCATGCTCAATTGACCTTTTTGGGTATGTAACTATTCTTAAATTTTGACCATTCAAACATCACTTTGTATACTACCATATTACAATTAGGTTTGTACCTTTAAGTTAGCTTAATTTACTCCAAATTCATCAAACATACTTTACACTTATGCTTGAACATTTTCATGATCAAAAGCCTCTTATAATACACACATAATTGTTTCTTTAATTTTGAAATTTTAGCAAGCTAAATTTTTACAATCACCAAACTTTTTCCAGCAACATATACCCATACATTTACCAAATTTTCATTCATAAATACTCTATGATCTTCAATACTCATTCATCCATACGTTATACACATTATTCACGTCCTAAAGATCATGTTTTCATTAAAATAACTCATTTATTCCTTTAACAAATCAGAATTTCCATATTTGAACTCAACCATATCAAAAAAGTCCATTCATTAGATTATGACATCAATTATATACATATATATATTTGAACTTAACCATATCAAAATAGTCCATTCTTTAGATTATGACATTAATTAAGTTATATATATATATATATTAATGCAAGCTCAATTGAACTTTCCGAGTACGTAACTATTCATAAATTTTGACCATTCAAACACAATACTTTCTATACTACCATTTTACAATCAAGTTTGTACCTTTAAGTTAGCTTGATTTACTCCAAATTCATCAACCATACTTTACATTTATCCTTGAACTTTTCCATTATCAAAAGCCTCTTAAAATACACACACAATTGTTTCTTTAAATCTGAAATTTTAGTAAGCTAAATCTATACATTCACCAAACTTTTTCCAGCAACATATACCCATGCATTTACCAAATTCTCATTCATAAATACTCCATGATCTTCAATACTCATTCATCCATACCTTATACACATTATTCATGTCCTAAAGATCATGTTTGAATTAAAATCAAAATAGTCCATTCTTTAGATTATGACATCAATTAACTATATAAACCTATCAAGATCTTAACAAATTAATCAAGAAACATCTATGCTCATTCCTAACCTTAATCAAGTCCAAATACACAAATTTAGAGTGAAATTTCTCAGCTGGTTCAACATGTACATAAGACTGAAATTAAAATTCAATAATTTGTCATCAAAATCATTAATGTGCATAACTTTACTACCTTCAATACCTCATGGATTAACAAGCTTAAAGAAATCATTAACATCTAAAATTTTCCAGATTTCATGTCCTTAAGGTTACTTCATTTCAGGTTAATTTAACTTCCAAATTGGTTACACTAAGGCTTACAAAAATCTGCTCACTTATGTCATTAATATTCATTCTTTTACAAACACACCTATAGCTCTAATTTTCCATATTTGAAAACACCTTAATAACACCTATCTTTAGCATGAATTCCTCATCAATTATACTTTAAATCCCAACTTAAATCATCCATACAACAGTCCATAAACTACCATTTTCGTATACGTAAAAATAGACTAGAAATGTACTCATTCATTTTCCATTTTCCAGTACATCTTCAACATCAACATCATACACAATCTATCTCAATTCAATCATCATAATCTTTCTATTATAACATGCCATAAAGAACAACACTTTACTTACTTATTTGGCTTCCAATTCCAATTCAATTCATCAAGTCTACCTAGCCCTCCATGCATGCAAATTCATCCCAAATTTAAGGTAGAAATTGGATGGTTTTCAAGTATTATGAAAGACAATGATAATCTAGTTCTTTAGCTATTTTGTTAAGGGTAAAAGCATGTATTTGGTGTGGTAATTTATCATAGATTCAAGAAGAACACATAAATAGGAGACAGAAGCAAGTTTCAGTGGTGAGAGATGAGAAGAGAAGAAGAATGAGCTAGGTTGAAACAACTCCAGCTAAAACATTACACCTAAGGTGCTAGATGTCACCATTTTACTTTAACATATATCCTTAAGCATGTAAGTCACTTATCCCTTCCATAAGCTACCAAATGTCACCTAATTACTATTCCATTTGTCACTCAATCATCTTTGTCATGCTTCAATTAATTACCCATGGCAAATGTTACTCATTTATCTATGCCATTTGTCAATTATTTCATAGGCTTAGTCATCCTAATTTTCTATGTGTTAATTTGTCCTACCACTTGGAATTTTTCCTATTATAAATATACATTTTAATTCATCACTTTTCTAATGGTAACAATTAATTCCAAATTTACTATTTACAATTCATCAAACCAAAATTCAAGACATAAATAATACACAATCAAATTATAATCACTTTAAACCTTTCATACCCAGAAATATGTCAATTGGGTGCATATACTATCTTTGCAATATGTATGAAATTATAATTCATGTGTGTATGCTAATGATATGCATGTGAGTGAAATGCGTTTCATGAATGCTAAAATGACTTGACTCATATGCAATAATCTAAAGCTCTAACCCTTATTATGGAAAAAAGGTTATTATAAGGGCTTAGTGATTATAACTTGAGAAAAAGTAATCCACCCTTCGATAATCTAGAATCATCACCACATTAACCAAAAGTGACTAAGTTAGCATTAATGATAGGATAAATCCCCTCTCCCATAATTTTGATCCTTGGTTAAATTCCAATTTTCATTTGGTGGTGCTCAATTTTTGTTTCTTGTGTTAATTTTACAAATTCATTGTCAAGCAATCCATACCTGATTATTTACTTTTTTGTTTAGTTTTTATTTTCATTTTAATAATCCTTTTAGGCCTTAGGTAACTTAGAATTAGATTAGTTCACTAACTACTCGAGGGATCGACACCTCATATACTACATTCACAACCTAAGCACTTATAGTATATCTCAGGTTTTATAAGATTAAAATTTGTTTAACAACTGAATTGGTGAAGCAATTTTATAAAAAGGTTAAACGTCAAATCGAAAGGAGAATCGACTAATATGCTTCTCAAGCCAACAAAGGGCATAAGAAATTGATATTTGAACTAGGAGATTGGGATTGAGTTCATTTGAGGAAGGAGCAATTTCAAGCAAAACTTCATTATAAGTTGCATCCAAGAGAAGATGGACCATTCCAAGTCATTGTGCATATCAATGACAAGGCATACAATATGGATCTACCAAGTGAGTATAATGTTAGTGCTACATTTAATGTTTCTGATCTCTCTCCATTTGATGTAGGTGATGAAGATTCAAGGAAGGATCCTTTTGAGGGCAGGGGGAATGATGGAAACCCAGGTAAGGACATACAAAGGATGGTGCAATATGGTTCAACATATTTCAATGATCCATTATACATTAGTGGAGGTCCAATAACTTGGGCTAAGGCTAAAACAATGAAGGAAGCTCTTAATGGGCTGATTGAAGATGTTTGGCCTATACAAGCAACAATCGGAGTTAATTTGGGCTCAGAGAGATCAATCCGCCTTGTCACCTTAATTCAAGCATGAAATAAGCCTAATTAGTTGTTTGTTTGGCCTAATTAAAAGACTTTGTTATTTTGATGATTTCAAGAGATCTCTAGTTGATTTCATGGTGCCTAAAAGTCCATTTTTTATATTTGGGTTTCGGAGTCAATTTTGAAAAGGCTTTCCTAAATCTTAGGGATTTCCTTATTTTTAGGAATAAATCATTGCTAGAATAGTCATTAGGGTTTTCTTTAGCCTATATAACTGTCATCTTTTGTACAAGAATTGAATTCAGATTGGAATTTTTATGAAAATGGTGAGGTTATTAACTTTGTTGGTTCTTCATTAAACTTGAAACTTATCAAGGTTATTCCTTGTGGCGTTCATCTGACTTATCACTCTCAATCTCTTCTTTTCTAGAGTGTAACATCAATATCCTTCTTTTATAACTTTAGTTCATGTTTCTCTAAACATTGGTTAAGATTTTTCTTGAAAACAAAACTGATTTAGCTTTCTTGGAAATTACTTTCAACAACTTGTTCGTGGGTTCCTAGATCTTGATTTACAGGGTTCACATCAAACATTATGTGAGGCTGAGAAGGTAGTGGATGGATGAAGATTGATCAACTACTAAAAATTAAAGACTTCAAATTATCTCTATCCTACGACTGGTACAAGACAACAAGGTAAAGACTTAAGCAAACGATTGGCAGCTAAGTGAGTAAGAGGAGACATATCATTACTGACGGGGGAATGAATGATAAGACTTGGCATTTTTAAAATTTTAAACTGTTTTTATTTTAATAAAAAATTAGAAAATTAAATAACATAGAAACATCAATGTAGAAAATTTTAAAAAAACATAAATTTAAATTGTTGAAGTGATTTAAATTAGAATTTGATACTAAACTTGATGCAGGACAACAATGAAACTCAATCACATGTAAAGGAAAAAAACATAACTCGACCATATATAAAAAAGAGTAAACAAAAATTGAAGTTTTTAAAATTATTTAATTGTTATTATGTTAGAAAATCAGAACAAGATCCAATCTAGACCATAACGAAACAATTACGAAACTTTCTCATATTTTAATGGTCCAAAAATTAAGATCACTTTAATTCTATAAAATAATTAACTCATAAATCTTAATTCATACCTTATTTCAAAAATTGATCACCTTTTTGTCATATCCCTTGACTAGTTTCAAAAACTCGATCATCTCAACCACCGTAACCCCACAAATGTTTGTGATAGTTATAATTTACATTATGTTTTGGTAGGTGTTTTAATGTGTTTATAAGTGTTGAATAGATGATTATTGCATATTTAGGCTTAGAATTATGTTAACGTAATTGTGTGTTTATGTTTTTAAGTGTGTGTTTTAGGGCATGATTTGGACCTTAATCTTGTGTTCTTAAAGTGTTTTGATTAGTTTTTTAATGTGTAAGCCCAGACAAGTATAGATTGAAGGAAGTTGAAGCAATTTTGGACAAAAAGGCAAGGTCAAGATCATGACATGGCAAAAGACCTCTCTCTAGGTTTATGATCCTGAATGAAGTGTCACGTTCGTGATGGAAGTGCTTTACAATAGGTCACAATCGTGACACCTATAATCAAGATCATGGCAAAAGACATTTTTGTTGTGTCACAATCATGAAAGATGCTTACCAGACGAGGGGATCTCCTTCTGTTTTTATGTTTAGAGAGTATTTTTGGACAAATTGACATAGGTAAGGCTTAAACTTATAACTAAACTGACTAATGAACTACAAAAGAACATAACAAGACCAAAACAAACCTAGCCTCCATCTTACCAAATTAAGAAAGAGCTAATGAAGATGAAGAGGAGAGAAAAGGAGCAACAACAATAGTACAACCATTCCATCCAAGTTTTTTTATCTTTCTTTTGTTTATTTACTTCCATATTGATGTAGGAATTGGGATTGAGAATTTTGAACATATTGATGATGTTCTAGTTTCATTTTAGGATTTTTTTTTCTTGAATAATTTTATGACTTGATTGCTTTTGATTTAAATGAAATGTTTTGGGTGTTGTGACATTTGTTATTGCTCATACTTCGATAATAATTTGAGAGATTGAATCAATAGTAATTTGATTAGGTTGGGTAATGAGAGTTAACAACCTAATAAGTCATATAAATATGAAATCAATAATCATATAAAGAGAGATCTTGTATGAGGACCCGATTATACAATAAATTGCTTAAGAACTAGTTGAAAACATTAGGTTGTTTTATTAATCGAAAGATTGCATAAATTAAAATTTCAGAATCAATTAGGGATTAATAATTAGGGTTAAATGATTAGGTCTTAAGAGAGAGGAATCAACCCTTAGAAAATTTAGGATCGACACCGATTGAATCAAAAACGATAAAGGTAGCAAAATGATGATAGAATGAATCCTGTACTCTCATAATTGGTTAATCTTGTTTTAATGTGACATCTCATTTGTTAAGTGATTGAGTGCTTTATTGATTTAGTTATGTTAATTTCAAAATTTTAGTTTCATTTAACTCATATTTGATTGCTTAATTTTTTGGTTATTATTATTTTCATTTAAATCTCTTTTTTGCAACCTTAGACAAAGTTAGGATTCAATTTAGTTTTAGTTAATTCCTCGTCAGATGGACACCTCAATTACTATAAGTTTACGATTCGTATACTTACAGAACATTAAGGGTTTTTTATTAGGTCAAACTTGCTCAACAAGTTTTTGGCGCCATTGTCAGGGAGTTAGTTTAGGATTATTTGAATTCCTTTGATCTAAGTAATTGTTTTCCTTTCTTGTGTCCATACTACTACATGAACATAAAAGTTACTCAAAATTCAAACAGGGTCAACAAAACTTTAGCACTTGATATCATATATAAATGTGTGGACAAGTGGAAGTTATGAATCAAGAGCTAAAATGCATTTTAGAAAAGACGGTGAATAGTTTAATGAAGGATTAGGCATTAAAGCTGAATGATGCCCTACAGCCTTATTGAACCTATTTTAAAACTCTGATAGGAACAACTCCCTTTAGGTTCGTATATAGTAAAGCTTGTCATTTACCTATGAAACTGGAACATTGAGCATACTAGGCAATGAAAGCTTTAAATTTTGATTGGAAGTAGTGGGTGAGAAACAGCCTTTACAACTGAATGAACTCGAGGAGTTTCGCTTCAATGCGTATGAAAGTGTCAAGCTCTACAAGGAGAAGGTGAAGAGATGGCATAACTCTCATCTCAAAAAGAAAGAGTTCAAGGTGGGAGATATGGTTTTGTTGTTCAATTCAAGGTCGAAGCTATTTTTGGAAAAGCTCAAATCGAGGACTGGCCTTTTACGATCACTCAAGTATTCACGCATAGAGCTCTCGAATTGGAAAATTCAAACAAAGAAACCTTAAAGGTAAACAGGCATCATTGCAAATCGTATCTCGAAAGAGTGGTCTCTATAGAAAAGGAAGTAATTTCTTTCCTTTTGAATAATTAAAAAATCCTTCCAATGATGAAGGTCAAGCTAATGACCATAACTTAGCATATTCAATAGTTAATTATTAAATTTCGGTAGTTAGGTTTATTTTTAATTTTAGAATTAGGTTTTTCGATCTTAATCACAATGGTATGGATGGAGAAATGATGTGGTGTTGATGATAATATAAGTTAGGGAAGAAACTCGAAGGTTACATGAAAAAATCAAAAACGGGAAAAGAATATAAAAAATGACAGTGTTATGACCCACATTTGTAGGCACTGTCATGATTATGACTCCTAAGTCACGATCATGACCCAGTTTTACCCCCATTTTTATGATTTTGACACCTTGTTCACAATCGTGACCATTTTCACATCTACTGTTACGATCACAACTCACGATCGTGACACCCATAGTCACGATCGTGACAAACGACCTGGAATAGGAAGAATAAGGGATTTTCATGTTCTTTTCCCATTTTACTCCTCCTTCTTCCTGCATATCCCTTATATTCCCTCTTCCCCTCAGTTTGCTCACAATCAACTCTCTCTTAGTTTAAACTCTCATAAAGCTCTTTAACTTCTCTCTACTCTCATCCTAGGATTCTTTGTTTCTCTTCTGTCTTTCACCTACAATTTACACTTTCCGAAAGATACAAGTATCGAGGCGTGGTGCAAAGAATGAAGCAAAGAACTTCAAAGAACCTTTTTCGATATATTCAGAAGAAGAAGCTATTGATTTCCAAAATCTTTGTTCTACAAATGTATATGTGCCTAGATACTTAGAATTTGATATCTTGGAACTCTTTAGATTGAACGACAAGGTTGAGAATTTAGGTAGAAAAGTTCAATGGGATAAATTCATGAATTTTAACTTTGTTGTCAATAAGGAATTAACCCATGAAATTTTCACTTCTCTTTAATTCGAATTAAATAACCCTAATAAAATTTGGTTTCAGTTGTGGGTCAATCGTACGAATGGAATTATGAGATTATGTGTGAAATTGGTAGATTCCCATAATCAACCATTGTTAATCAACAAAATGATTTTTGTGTCAAGTGGTATTGGATCCCATTCACTGGGTTACAAGACTTTAATGTTAAGAATGCATATAAAAATATTATTTACAATCCTGAACACTTATTGCTTCATAAATTTATGCACCAAACTATTTTTGATAAAATCAAAAGCAACAACTGTTCGGTGAAAGAATTATTTATTTTTTGGTGCATAGACAGTAGCATTAGAGTTTGCACAACCACACACATTTTTAATACCATTATATTCACTCTTAAAAAGAGAAGCAGTAATCTTGGCATGGGATATTTGGTTACTGCCATTGCTGATTATTATGGTGTCAATTATGATGGACTAACTGTTATTCTTTAACGAGAGCTAACATCTTGACATCCCAGTATATGGAACTTTGAGATATCAGTTCTAAATCTCATATAAAACATAAGATAGGACAGGTTAGTTCTAGCTCAGCACCACCTTAGCAACAAGTTGAAGACTCAACTAGTGAGGATTCTGAGGATGAAGAGGTAGCAAGATGGGAGAAGGTTTTGAATGTGGTTCAGAAAACAACAAATTGCTAAAGGAAATGGCGCAAGAACAACGACAGCAGCGTTGAGAAATAAAGATAATCTACAAATACTTCACCACTCAAGGAGTTCAGATACCATCTCCAACACTGTCACCACCTCGATCACTGTAATTAGTTCATGCTCAAACATTTTTATCCTTTTTTTATCAATTTTAGTTTCCATTATGTGTTGTTTGTTCTCTTCACATTAACGATAATGTGTTGTCCAAGTGTGGGGAGATTTGCATTGTTACTGTCATTATAAGTGTGCATTTTGCATGTCATATTATTAGTTTTTGTTTAGGTTAACATAACATGTGTGGCATAAGTGTGAATTATGTGAATGTTTCAATGGCTATAACTTGATGGAATTAGTTTAGCTTTGAACCTCGTCTTTTAAGTAGTAAAGACATATTAGCTTGTGAAATTTTTGTTATAAGTATCTTTGGTTAAATATGCATGTTAATTAGGATATGACTTTAGTTTGTTCACCTTAGAAATTTTGTTACATACATTTATAATTATAAGTTAATTGAATATGTTTGTATCATTAGTAATCTTTCATGAGGATGATTAGCTAAAACAAATGAGATAGGCTATATGAAATGTGAAAAAAGTATCTTAAATGAATAATTATTCCTCTAGCCCTTTTGAAACAAATATCGAGTTATTAATAGAGCTAGTTGCCAGTTGAGAATGTTGTATAGTTGAGTAAGCAGGGACATTCAAGAAAAAATATTTGTCTTCGCGTCAAAAGGCTAGAATGACAATCCAAACAAGCTAATTAATAAAATATGGCCTAGTTGAGTAATCGGGAGACATTCATGACAAGGTATTTGCCTTCACGTCAAAAGACTAGGTAAACATTAAAGAAAATTATAAAGTGATTTTTTGATAAATAAATCCTACCGATCTTTGAAAATAGTAAGAATTTTCATGAAAGATTACTCAGTGATAGTTGCAATTTTGATTAACTACTAATTATCAATGTATGTACACAAGTGCCTTAAGTGAATGAATATGATGTTAATGTCTTTATTAGTATGTATAAACAAATTGAATGATTGTTGTTTAAGGTTAAATTGGTTTTGTGAAGTTAGATGCCATTGTATCATTATTTCATATGCATGAATGAATATGTTATTGTGTGGTTTGTTTTAGTTTGTATTTGTTGTTTTCTTACTTAAGGTCAATCAATAATTTAAGTGTAGGGATGTTGATAATTGTAGTTTACATTATGTTTTGGTAGGTGTTTTAATGTGTTTATAGGTATTGATTAGATGATTATAGCATATTTAGGCTTAGAATTATGTTAATGAGATTGTGTGTTTATGGTTTTTATGTGTTATATGGTTTAGGGCATAATTTGGACCTTAATCTTATGTTCTTGAGGTCTTTTGATGTGTTTGTTAGTGTATGAGCCCAGATAAATGAAGAATGAAGGAAGTTGGAGTGAGCTTGGACAAAAAGGCAAGGTCACGATCATGACATGAGTGTCATGATCATGACAAAAGACCTCTCCTATGGGTCACGATCACTCGTGTCAGAAGACATTTCTGCTCCATCACGATCGTGACAAATGCTCACTAGATGTGGGGATCTCCTTCCATTTTCATGTTTGGAGGGTACTTTTAGACAAATTGATGTGGTTAAGACCTAAACTTTACCGTAAATGACCATTGAACTATAAAAGATCATAACAAGAAAAAAAACCTAGCCTCCATCTTACCAATTGAGAAAGAGCTAAAGAAGATCAAGAGGAGATAAGAGGAATAGCAACAGCATCCCAATCCTTCCATCCAAGTTTTCTATATCTTTCTTTTGTTTATTTACTTTCATCTTAATGTATAAATTGGGATTGAGAATGTTGAACATGTTGATGATGTTCTAGTTTCATTTTAAGATTTGTTCTTAAATTATTTTGTGACTTAATTGCTTTTGATTTCAATGAAATGTTTTGGATGTTGTAATATTTGTGATTGCTTATACTTCAATAATAAATAGAAAGATTGAATCGAAAGTAATCTGAATAGGTAGCGTAATGAGAGTTAACAACCTAATAAGTCACATAAATATCAAATTGATAATCATACGAAGATAGATCTTGTGTGATGACCTGATTATCCGATAGATTGCTTAAGTAATTGAGTAATTGACCTCAATTACTAAAAGTTTACGATCCTTATACTTGCAGAACATTGATGGTTTTACATTAGGTAAAACTTACCAACAAGTTTTTGGTACTGTTGCTAGGGAGTTAGTTTATGATTTTTTGAATTCCTTT
This sequence comes from Erythroxylum baracoense, assembly GCA_025629805.1. Classification (NCBI taxonomy): domain Eukaryota; kingdom Viridiplantae; phylum Streptophyta; class Magnoliopsida; order Malpighiales; family Erythroxylaceae; genus Erythroxylum; species Erythroxylum baracoense. The sequence goes on from JAOTAY010000190.1 coordinate 24,881,730, forward strand.
ATTTTAAGGAATTTTTCGCCTTTCTTGTGTCTGTGCTACTACATGAACATAAGAGTTACTCAGAATTGAAGCAAGGTCAATGAAACTTTGGCTAAGGATTTCCCAACACAACACTAATTGAGAGCAACTTAACATTCTTCCTGATTATTTTAAGGTAATGAATCGTATCTTAATCTCTTAACTACCTCTATATAGTTCGTGTTATATCCAATAACTACCGATTGAAACCCATAATTAGAATAGGTCATAAGTAGGAATCTATATACAAGATAACTTTAGAGATCTCAAGTCAAATGATCAGTTTTTCAATCATCACAATGAGAATTTTCATCGACATACAAGTAATGTTTTAAATAGATTTCTAATATCGATTCAATTAAGTGAACTTACTCTCTAACAAGTACTCACACATTTGTTTAAGTATCTCCATACTTTAGTATATGAGATCAATTATTTCCTTCATAAGGAAAAGCATAATGTGTGTTAATCTTTTTACTTTCTATTAATATTAAATCTTAATAAAACAATGACTATGAACAATTTAAGGGTGATACATAAATGCGATATGAATCTCATAATTATAATCTTATTATAATTTCATTTGCAATATATAATTATCTCGTGAACTTTATCATATACATCTAAATATGTACAAGGCAAAGAATATCTTTAAATAATTGTTGCTAAACTACAAACAAACTGATTGACTGTAAGACATAAACCAACATATTCATGAAAGTATACCTTTAAAAGGTTGAAACAAGGCTATACTTATTGAGTCCCAACAAGAATTCAAATACAATTAAAAAATTATAACTAATAAGAATCCTAATTAGTATTTCTTAATTAAAGAAATATAGAAGTTAAATATAAATATTTAATAGATTTCTAATACTAATAATTACTAAGAATTTATTATAGACTTCTAATACTAGTAACAATAATCTACAATAAACTTCTAATATTAATATAAATTTTACTAAGTAAACATTAATATTAGTAATAGTAATAGTAATAATAATAATAATTGACAATACTAAACTTGGGTTTGATGTTTGATCTAGCCTTATAATTTGGTGTTTTTCATTCTTCGTTATTCTTCCCTAGTAAAAAAGAACTTACTCCAAAATGTGATATGAAAGTTTTCAAGTTCAATAAGGATGGACCTCAACTGCGAAGTTCATTCTACTTAATTCAAGTATTTTTAAAATCTGGACGAACACTCCGTTGGATAAGAAATCGAAGAAAACCATCTTCTTTTAGCTTTAAGATGGAGAATCAGCAATGAGAAGGAAGAAATGTCGGATTATTCTTGTCAGATCCGACGACTGCAGCGAATAAGTTATTGAGCTGGGGCTGGAGATTAGTTGGAAGACGAGCGATTGGGCGAGCAGGAACAGTTGAAGGAGGCCACTGTAAAGGAAAAGTAGGAGAGAAGCTGGATAGGGTACGGCTGGACGACTGGCAGTGGGTGGCAACGTGAGATTAGGGAGGTCGTCGACGGACTTGGCGATTGGCAGAGAGCAGTCACAATATCGATATAGAAACATGCAACCATTTCACTATGATAGAAAAAAGAAATTAACGCTAATATAAGAAGTCCAAAACTATCTTCACTATCGAGATTTCTCTCCATTGTATCGTAGAAGAATTTAGTTTATCTATCCCAAAAAAAAAAAACCTTAAAAGCTCCCGATTCAAACCATTGAACCATTTCAATATATAAGATGTAAAGTTAGAAAACCAAATACAACTAACCTGAATCATGAAAGAAAATGAGTTTTAGAATCCCATAAGCACAACTCAATTTGACGGTCACGAGTTGGGATTTTAGATTATTGGCACCATAACTTCTTAATTTGACATCTAACTTCCTCAGTTTATACTGTCACGAGTTTGGGTTTTGAGTATTAGCAGGATAATTTCCTTAATTTGAGGTATAACTTCGTCACTGCATATCGCGTAACGGTGGTTGAATTTCTCGAGGAGTTTTTTGATTTAGAGAGACGGAAAAAACTCGGGTCAACTTTTGGTCAACGCCAATAACACGAGTAGGTTGTTCATCTTTAGGGCAACGGCTTTTAGGACAAGCACGGGCTCATCGGAACAAGGACAGGAAAACAAACCACTCCCAGATTAAACCACTTGTTATGTTAATTTTATATTATTTAAATAAAATAGTTTGTATTTTCCAGAAAAAAACAAAAACAAAAACGATTTTATGTTGGCCAAAATTATATCTGACTTTACTTTATATTTAATATGCGAACGAATGAAATAAATTACATTATAAAAGGAAATTGGTCCTATTTTTTTTAATATTCAACAATAAGTTCAATAATAATATGTAAGTACCTCGATTGAATTAATATAAAATTTATAAAGTTATCTCAAATTTCTAATAAGAGTTAAACTTGTAAAGTTGAGATGAGAAACGACCATATCCAAGGTTTTCTTATAATATTAGTACTCCCAGTTTGGTTTCCAGCTCTAATTTACATTGTAAATTAATTGATCATAATTAATGATTTTAAAACTGGATCGAATCGGTAAGTTTGACTGAAATAAATCTGTATTTGATTGATCAATTTAATTGGAATAAGTACAAATTGGTCTGATTTTTTTGTCATAATTCTTATGAAAAAAACTAGCAAATTAAGTAATAAATCTGCCAATTTTCTTGAACAGCGAATAATCAAAATTTTCATAAAAAGAATAACAAAGAAAAGAAAATAACAATAACTTTTTTATGATTGATGGCGAAGAGGATGAAAAGAGTCAAGAGATATAGATAGAACTATTGATGTTTATTGTAATAAATGTTATTAATTATTGGTTTTCTCAAGCTCATGTATTAATCAGGTAATTCATAAGTTTCTCTTTCCTAAGATGAGATATAGCTAAAGTCTTTTCATATATTTTTGACTTTTTAATGAATTTATTATTTATTCTTTTTCTACTCTCTCACATAATCTGATTAATAAATTATATATTTTAACTTTTATATTCTTTGTTTATCTTTTTATATTTTAATTAAAAAATTTTTTAAAATTATTATTGTTAAAAATGAATTATTATTATAATCCTTAAAACATACTAAATTTGTTTAATCTCACTAATAAATTCGATTTGTTAAAATTTAGGTTATTTATTTATCTCTTTATACTTTAATTGAAAATTTTGAATTATTATTGTTAAAAACTAATTATTATTTTTATCATAGATTTGTTTAATAAATTGAATGATTAATTAGTATATATAAGTAATTTTGCCTAAGATAATTTAAGAATGTGTTAAAAATAATATTTAAACTATAAAGAAGTAAGTTTAAAGGACATTAAAAAAGAAGTTAGAATCATTTTCACTGATAAGTTTGAAGGACATTAAAAAAGAAGTTAGAATCATTTTCACTGACTTTTTTTAAAGATACTTAAACTTTTATGTCTTTAAATAAATGATAATTTAGAAATACAAGTTTTATTTTTATTATTATTTTAAATTTTATGTTAGATTCAATCTTATTTTAAATTTTTAGATTTATTATATATTAATACTCATTATTAGAGCATTTTTATTTCAATAAAATATTTTATTTTATACTATATTTGTACTCATTCATATAATTTTTACATTTTATTTATTATATACTGATTTTATAGTAATTTAATACTGGTTGAACTTTTAATTCTTAAACTAATTCTTTGACGAGTTTGATGTATCGTTTAGTTTTTAAAACATTAATCTTGGCAAGTTCAAACGGTAAATGGGAAAGAAAATCAATGCATCGGGGTGTGATTGTTTTTGAAGTTTCCAGATTAATAGAAAGAAATACAACAAGCACTTAACCTCTTGGCTCTATATTCTGCGTTGCGTAGCTTGCAGAGTATCTTCTTTAATCAAGCCTGTGGTCCGAGTTGGGTGCCTAAAAAGGTTCCACTAAAGGTTGTTTACCTTTTCACTTTTCAACCACTCTTCCACTTTTTTCTTAAAGTTCAATTCATGTGGTCTCTGATTTTTTTATAGCATTTTTATTTTTAATCTTTAACTTTAAGCTCTTCAAGATTGACTAATTTAGTTATAATTGATTCACATGAATAGAAGTGCAATCAGTTATAGGCATTCATTAAACTTTGGATGAAGACAGAAGAGCCATAGAACTAGTGGCGATATAAAATGATGTAGAAGCAGAAGCAAACGATTGTAGCATATGATTTCCTGTGACAATAATGTGGGCCTGAAGGGGAGATTCATCAATTTCAAGGATGATCAAATAATGCAAAATTTGTCTCGTGAAAAAAAAAAAACAGTAGCTAAAAGCTAATAGGTATTTGCAATTGGTTTTCTTCTTTTTCTTTTCTTTTTTTTTTTCAGAAAAAAAAAGAGGAGACAATGCCGTTAACGTGGGTGTGGTGGGAATTGTGAAATAGCAAAGATCTAGGTGAAGTTTGGTGTCTGCTACGTTGGGTTAGGTCAATCACCGTGAAATAATACTACATTACTGATTTCTTTGTCCGGTCAATCACCGTGAAATAATACTACATTACTGATTTCTTTGTTTTCTTCTCTTCAACTACCTCAAAGGTTGTTCTAATCCATTATTTGTATACTAAAATTTAAAACAAAAGCACAAATCATGCACTTGGGTTCGTTACATGGTTGATGATAATAAAATGTACATATATAGAATTTAGATCGATGATGAACTTTGGTAATCCATTGAATCACAATTTTATTATTAAATCAATTCTACTATTGAAAAAGTGGAGTAATAGTCCTTGTTTAAAAACATAAGAATTGAATGTGAACTGTCTTTATAGGCATGTGCTCGTATTTATTGAGGTGATCAGTGTGTCACACCCAGTTCCCACTGCATCCAAATTCCAAAATCTCACACCTTCTTTCAACTTTGATTTTGTATTTGGGGTATAATAAATGAATCTGATGTGTCAAATAGGTGGGAGCTGGGAAGAGAGCCGCTGAAGTTTAAGCACTAAGCTGACCACTCAACTTCTATATACGTCTGTCTGTCACTCTTTGCTCTCGCGAGCTCAGAAGCAGTACTTTTGTCTTAATTTTTGTAATATAAACATTTTTAGTTACCAAATAATTAGTAATATTATTCACACTATCTACTAATTTCATTTAAAGTCGATTTATATTGTGTTTGATGATCATGAATATAAATAAATTCAATATTTATATTTAAAATGATTGAATAAGGGTGGTCGGTGAATTAGTTCAACTAATCCTCCCACTCATATTTGGATTATCTTTTCTCGTTCCCAATCATAACCATGATAGAAAAGCATGATGATCATGATCGAGGTCATGGTGATAAGAAGTAAAAATGAAATTGATGGGGTTTATGCTAGCTGTTAAGTTTAGAGAAAAATGGGATTAGTTAAAGACTAATATTTAGCAAAATTATTGCCAAGAGAAGAAAATAACATCATGATGGTGTCATTAGGTCACGATGATATTTCATAAAACCTCTAGATAGAGATAATATGAGTGGGGTCTGAGCTCTTCTATACATCTTGCATGGCAGAGAAAGCTCAAAGCTGTGACACACGAGAGCGATAAAAGCGAGAGGGAGAAAGAGTCTTCGTCATTTCTCTCCACCCAAGGACCCAGATTTAGAGTCATCAGAGTCTGCAACTTTTATTACTTTCTTTGTCCTTTTCACCTCCTCCCCCTCTTTTTATCTCTTTCAATCTCAACCCATTCACCTCTATAATCACCTACAACAAGTCCGCTAACCCCTCCTTTCACTTCTCTCTTCTCAAAGTGTTGTTTAAAGTAGAGAGCTTTAACTCTTTTGAAGGTTGATTGTGTACATGTGAAGCAATAGATATGGAAGCTCATACCTTTTGAGGGGAATGTTGTCTGGCTCGAGGTCACTAACTAAGTTTTTTTTTTTAATCTTTTATCAGAGATTATCTGACAGACCCAGAATGAAATTACTTCACTGGGACTTATATTTAGTGACGTCGGACCAGGCTTCATTCCCCTCAATTGTTGCTTTCCCTTTAACGTATCTCTTTAAGCATTATTTGTGCCTCGCTGATCTGCTCCAAGGTTAGATGTTTTCCAGGATCTTTTTGATATTTTGTGTGATTGTGGATGACTTCTTAAAAGGCGCGTTTGGCCATTAATGCAAGTTTTAGGGCCGTTTGACATGACGAGATTGGTGTAATGATGAAAGACTTTTTGACTGCTTTTCTTTTTTTTTTCCCCTGACCTAAGAGGAAAAGAATCATCATTACTCCATCATTTTTTGTCCCTGATTTTTATGGATCGGAGGCTTATGTTTCTTTCTAGTTCAGTTTCATCATTGGATTAGATACTTAGCATTATGGCTTCTCAAGATTCTTCTCTGTCCTTTTGTGACCCTTCTGTTCTGCACCGCACAACAATTGCTTTTTCTTTTTAATATCTTACTTTCTACAACACTAGGGTTTCATGCTTTTCGTCTTCATTGTTATTAAGATTTTCATGTAAGTATGTCTTGAAGCACCACAGTTGATGAACACTTGCAAATTAATATTTTGTCTTGTTACGCCTAAGAAGCTTAATGCTGATATCAGCTATAGTTCTGTGATATCTCTTCCTTAGTTTCATGCTCACTTCCGTTCTGGATAGTGGTTGATTGTTGGAGCTGTTCAATCCGCTCCTTTTCTGTTTATTTATTTGCTTTTCTCCTTTGTCATTCATGGCTGCTACTTTTTTGAACTCATAAAACCATTCAAAGAATTTTGGTGTTTAACTCAACACCGATTGCCTATGAGGTGTTAGTTTATGATTACAACTTCACGTTTCGAGGTTCTATTTTTCTGGTAAGGTATTTCTTTTTCTGTCATTGACCTCTTTCCTTGTTACAACTCCCACGTCCTAACCATTCACTTTTTTTTTAATGTATTTTAAACCTATGTATGATTTGAAGCTTAGATGCTGTTATTAGCATTTCGGAAGCGAATGTCTTGCGGTTCACATAGCTCCTTTAGGTGAAAGAACAATATTTCAATCACGCGGAAGCTGGCGGGAACAGGTCCCAATGCTGATCTAAAATGGTCAAAGTATATAAAAGTAATTCCATTTCTTAGTGGCAATCCACTAGTATCGCATTTTCATCTACTAAGCGACATGGACGCCCTCAGTTTTTAGCTTTCACAATTCGTTCCACTTTGGAGAGGAGAGAATGACATGAAGAACGGGAACTTTGTTTCTGCCTGGGTATGTCGTGTTATGCATTGTGAGACGCAGAAGAAGTTGCATGTTTAAGCATTTTTGCCTCTGCGCATGTCTTTCTTATGCATTGTGAGACGCAGGAGAACTTGCAGGTTCAAACATCTTTGCCTCTGTATGCAAAGGTTCAATCACTTAGTACCCTAATACTTGTTAGGAAGTTTACTGACTTATATTGCATCACAAACACTCGTCTTATCGTTTCTTTTTGTGAATTCTGTGGACAGAGGTATGCGACTGTCTACATTTGGAATTTATAATTCAAGGCAAGAACGAAACAAAATGACAGTAATTCCATTTGCCACTTACGCCTCTTCTCTGATTGAAAACTTGTTTCTGTCGAGTGATGAAGAAGTTTTTGGTACTTTTTCTGTCCTTAGGTTTTCTAAAAGCTGAGAGATCTCCTGAACTCTTTGTGTAACTAAAATTTTAGCATTCTGATTGGAAATTCATAGAATTGAATGGACTTTATATGACAGCCAACACAAGACAACCAAATTTAGGTGGTCAGAAGTTTAATTTCTTGATTAGTGAAGTTTTCGGCTGAAATCGCTAGAGCAAGGACGGTCTTTCAAGGGAAATTAAATTAGCTAGGGAACAGAACAGAGACTGTAAGGAAATTAAGAAAGAAGAAGTAAAGCGAAGAGAGGATTTAAAAGGTGAAAGATAGAAGAAAGGGTAACTCAGGAGTACAATCTTTCCTTGAAGTGTTTTTCTTTCTTTCTGAATATGGTTGCTTTATGTTGTGGTTATTGCCTTCCTCTCCATCTGTCTTCAATTTCTGAATCTGAACCATATGCAACACTGAATGCCTTTATTAATGGCCTCAGAGACCCACAAACTCTCTCCCTCTCTCTCTTCCCCCCTCTCTCTGTCTCTCTCTCTCTCTCTCTCTCCCTCCCTCTCTCTCGCACACACACACAGACACACCCTCCTGATCTTATTATTTATGATATGGTATAGTCAACATCAGCATTGACGCCATGGATTCCTCTTTATCCTGACTGTAATAAATGCGGAGAATCATGTATCTATTATTTGCCAGTACTGTTATATAATGTTAACTTGTTAAACCTTATCAATGATCGGTATTTTGTGTTCCATCAACTAAGTAAGGATATGTCAGCTTAAGCGGTGGAACCTCCTCTTGACCCCAACGGTGAATTCCCAACAACTCTGATACTTCATAGTCGGGTAACTCCTAAGAAAATGGCTTCTTACACATCAAATCCTCTATAGTAGATGAAATGTCCTTTTGTTCAACAACTTCGTATATGCAATCCAATATTTTCCATTATTAAAAAGGGACGCAAGATACCATATATATAGGGCAAGCCATTTGAAAATCATTGTAATTCGTTAAAAACACAGTCACATCCAACGCCTTTTGATGCAGATAGTCTCCATTCCTACAATTGAGTTTTGCTAATTCATATGCAAAATCTTTTTAGCGTGCCTTCCAATATAAGCACAACCCAAAAAATCCGCGGCCACCACTTTCACATTCATGATAGTAGCTCTAGATTTTGAGCTCTCTTCACACTGGCCATTAATGGCACAATCGTGCTGTACCAAATGATCCTCCTTATACCTAGTTCATTCATGCTTTGCGTTGCCCTGAATCTACCTATAGCCCACACTCGACTCGCAATAACCACTCACCAAATCACGTAATTGCAATTAACGTTTTCCGATAATCTATTGCAATCAAGGATAAAAACGCCTTGTATCCCCAGTTATAGCCGCATCCATTCTCAGTTTCAGTGTACCGATGGATATCCTTTTCTCCATTATCTTCGAGCTCTACAGTTGACTGCGAAACAATTCCAGCTAAAACTAACCCATTAGGAAGTTTTCGCTCTCTGACTTCTCTCTAACAAGTTTACCTTTTTACTCCTCTCATGACCTTTTCAAATTTCCGGTCGTAGTTAAATCTTAGGGTAGCTTTTTTGCCCGTGCCTCCCGCTTCTGAACTTCCCCTAACAGGGAAGTTCCTGACTACTGATCCCACCTCCGACGAGTACACTTCAAAGAAGGTTTTCACTCCATCATCTCCTCCAGCCTCATTCTCATCTTTCAAGCTTCCTCTTCTTTTGGGGGGTTCAATTCCTTATGTTGGAAATTAGTATGTAATATCAGTAGTCAAAGTCAAACTTAGAAATGAAAGGTTGCTTCCTTTTTAAAAGCTGCGACTTATCATGAATAGCCGTGATTATTATGAAAAGTTGCTTCCTTTTCGAGAGTTGTGACTTGTCGTGAACAAACGTGATTATTCTGAAAGGTTACTTCCTTTCTAAGAGTTGTGACTTGTCGTGAATAAACATGACTATTTTGAAGGGTCGTTTTTTTTCCAAAAGTTAAGACTTGTTATGAACAGACGTGACTGTTCTAAAAACTCTATATATACATGAGTTTTAGTTGAGATTAAAAAGTTTTGAACAATTATACTAACACAATCTTTGCATTCATAATTCTTGAAGAACATTCGTACTCTTGTAACTTGAATGTTCTTGTATTCTTTGTATCCTAGAGTAATTTGCCTTTAACCAGGTTTGCAAGTATAGTGGGGGCAAAAAACACTTTAAAGAAAGTGTCTAACATGCCTAGAACACTTTAAACTTTGTGTTTTGATCTCAAGTTCTCTCAATTTTCTGCAACACCATTTAATTCATTATTCATCCTTTGTTTTGTGGACTTCTACCCCCCATTCTATTACAATCTTAAAGTGTTTTTTGTTGCTATTATGGAGTCCACTCAAGAATCCGCTCTTAAAGTGATGAACCAAGACTTTATGAAGTTAGTTTGCCTTGATGGAACCGGCACCAACTTCAATCGTTGGAATGACAAGATGATGTTCTTCCTCATTGCTTTGAAAATTGCATATGTATTTGGTCTCACTCTTCCTGCAATTTCTCTTCCAAAGGAGGGTAAAGTTGACACAAGGAAGGATGAACGAGACAAGTGCCAAGAAGATAAACTGCTCTGCAGGGTCACATTCTCAACACCCTCTCAGATAGCCTTTATGATCTCTTCACAACCATGAAGAATCCAAAGAAGATTTGGGCATCGCTTGAACATGAATATGCATCTCAAAAGAAAGGCGCAGATAAATTTCTTATTAAAAGATATTTTGAGTTTAAATTTATCGATGGTTCTTCTCTTATGGATCAAATCCACAATTTACATGTGATTATTTCAAAACTTAAAGACTTGGGTGTTGAAATTTCGTAATCATTACAAGTTGGGGCAATTATTGCTAAGTTGCCTTCTTCTGGGAATGATTATCAAAAGAATTTGTTGCACACTTCTGAAATTTTAACTATTGGTAGTGTTTTAAAGCATCTTCAAATTGAAGAAGGTGCAAGAATTCTCCAAAGAAAAGAAGTGGAAGGAGATCCAAAGATGAATTTTGTGAATGAGAAGAAATCCAATAATTCTAAAAGGAAGAAACCTAAAAATGCTAATGCTAAAGACAAGAAAAAGAAGCAGGTTTGCTACAATTGTGGAAAAAAGGGCACTACAAAGCTAAATACAGATCCAACAAGAAGCGAAAAGGAAACAATGTTCCTAGTGCTAAACTTGTTGATGAATGTGCAGAAATTGTGGCAACCTTGACTCTTGGTACTGTGACGGAACTTCACATGGCAACATCAATTCCTTCAAAAGAATTGGTGGTATGATTCTGGTGCGACAATTCATGTGTGCAATAATAAGGACCAATTCAAGAACTATAAAGTTCTTGAAGGACATGAAATGGTCATACCTAATGATGTGAAAGCCAAGGTGCACAGAAAGGGAGATGTTCATTTGCTATTCACTTCTAACAAAAGTTAGTGCTCAGTAGTATTCTTCATGTTCCAAATGTGATCAAGAACTTTGTTTTTGTGGATATCTTGAACAAGAAGGGCTTAAATGTTGTACTTGAGTCAAACAGTGTAATCTTGTCTAAGAATGGTGTTTTTTTAGGAAAAGGATATTCTTGTAATGGCATGTGTAAGCTTAGTCTTAATAAAGTACATGATGTTTCTCTTTATTTGGTTGACGCTTCTTATTCTTTATGGCATAGTAGATTGGGAAATATTAGTCATAAAGTGATTTATTATATGTCTAAAAATGGACCAATTTTTTATAAGGGCCAAGTGAATAAGAAATGTGAAAAATGCATACAAGCAAAGATAACTAAACTTCCTTTTCCTAAAGTTGAAAGACATACAAAATTGCTTGATTTAGTGCATTCCGATATATGTGAATTTAATGGTTTTTTAACAAGAGGTGGTAACAAATACTTCATTACTTTCATTCATGATTGCTCTAGATTTGTGCATGTTTATTTGATGAAAACCAAGGATGAAGCATTTAGTATGTTTAAGACATATAAATCTCTTGTTGAAAATCAATTTAAGTAAAAAGATTAAAATTTTGAGAAGTGATAGAGGAGGAGAATACTTCTCTAATGAGTTCTCAAAATTTTGTGAACAAAATGGTATTATAAACCAAACTAATGCACTATATACTCCCCAACAAAATAGTTTGGCTAAAAGGAAAAATAGAACTCTACAAGACATAGTTAATTCTTTGCTCTTGAGTTCGGGTTTACCAAAAAAAACTTGTGGGGTGAGGCTTTGTTGGCTACATATTATTTACATAATTAAATTCCATCCTTAAAGACTAAAGTGTCTCCATATGAAGTATGGAAAGAAAGGAAGCCAAACTTGTCATATTTGAAATTTGGGGCTATAGAGTCCCTGACAATGAAAGAACAATAGGAACAAGAGCACTAAAAGCGTGTTAGTGGGTTATGCAAATAGTTCTAAAGCTTATAGGCCACTAAAAGTTGACTCTAATGTGATTATAGAATCAAGGGATGTTGAGTTCTTTAAGGATTTGTTTCTTAAAGACTCAATGGTAAATAAGGTTCCATTAAATGGGCCTACCTCTTCTCCAAGTGTTGAACTCTCAAATGTCACTACAAGAAAACAACACAATTTGCGACGTTTAAAAAATGTCACAAAATCTCGAAATATGTCACAGAATACAATTTGCGACATTTTAAAAAACGTCACAAAAACGTCGCAGAATGTGGTGTAGGCGAAAGGTGTCCGCGATGTTTTCCGTAAAACGTCACAAAAAATACTAACATTCCGCGACGTTTTCTAGAAATGTCACAAAATGTCACATTCTGCGACATTTTCTAAAAACGTCAACATCGCGAAAATTGACTTTCCGTCACGTTTTTAAAAACGTCGTGGAAAGCCATCTGCGACATTTTAAATAGAATTTTTTTTTTGAAAATAATTTTAATTTAATAATTTTTCAATTTTAATAATTAT
>JAOTAY010000190.1:24902973-24920851 GCA_025629805.1 Erythroxylum baracoense
AATTTCATTTGGATTTAAATTATTGCATTGTTTAATGAGTAGGATGTATCGGCCAAAAATCATCAGGATGTATCCACCCCCATCCTCCTATTTCCTGCGTAAAAGAATACTGTTAAGTCTTCAATGGGCTTGACCACTGCTGCCACAGTGGCATTTGTCTTTGCTATAGTTTTCTTACTACAGCTAATCAAGTGATGGTTATGAATAGATAATTGGGGTATAAATGTTATCAGAATATTTTGTCTCATAACTGCTATAGTTTTTCATTTAGATCAGTATGAATGAATGGTATAATTTCTGACCCCTTTTATTTTAACCTTCACTTTTGCATTGGTGTAGTTAATACATGAGAGGGAATAAAACATGGTTAGATATATTTTGTTTTCTGAATTCATTTCATTAATTGCTTGACATTTCTTATTTGTAGCTGCGTTCATTAGACCTTTCTGCAAACAAAAATGCGTAACCCACTCTTGTTAACTTGCTCAAGGTAACTAGAGTATGTGCTATTGTTGGGCTTTCACACACGTGTTCAGACAGTAATTATATCCTAATTTGCATTCTTATAGATGGTTTTTTATGCTCTGGTTAGTAACATTGCTTTCTCAGATTCATGCTTTGTAGACAGTGAAAACTTTAAAAAACTTGCAGACCTGAATGCAGTTCATGTAAGTTAACTTGACATATTAATAAACAATTGCTAGAATTTTTGTCGTGTCAACTGTCTTACAATTTTTATTTATAAAAAACAGGACTATCTGACTTCTAGGAGGAGAAAGATGTCAAATGGGCCAGCTGATCTCATTGTCTTCTGCCATGGAGGATCAGAGTACTGGAAAGGAAATGACCAGAAACAGAGTGAACGTGTGTAAAAGTTATTTGTTGTTTTATATCAAAAATCTTCTTTTTTGCCTAGCTTCTTTATCTAGGAGATTCATGCTGATATTTCTTACACTAAATTTGTAGGTGAAGTTTTCTTTGAGCTTACCAGTTCTGTGGAGATGTCCCATGCAAAATATTCGGTGCTCTATATTTTAGATCCCTTTCAATCAATCAGTTATTCTTCTTCTCGAGAACTAGGAAGAAACCACAAAGATTCTAGAGGAAATGGATCACTCAATTCCACCATCTGTGACGAAGTTTGCCTGATCAAGTCATCACTACTTGAAGGGGTTTTAGTCGTAAGTATTTGTTTAACCTTCCATTTGCATCTGGCTGTGTGTTTAGCAGTGCACCTTGTATCTAACTAGGCAGATAATTCTTATATGATGTTTTCATATGTGATAGGTTAGTTCTTTGTTCATACATATTGACAGATATGCCATCTCTGAACTAGCGGAAGGCTAGAATTAGCATTTTTTTTGTGGGCTCTACTTTTATGACTATAATCAACTTACACCCCTGGAAAGGATATAAAATGCTCTATTCTTGTTTTTACAGGTAGTTCCATCATTTCCTAGTTCATTCCCTCACCTATTCTCTGCAAAGATGACCTCCGCTGTTTAATTCCATGTGCTATCGACCAGGTCATGCCCTTTCAGTGTTGAAGATCTGTTCAATCTTAATGTAATTGACTCCAAATGCTGATAAGTTAAACTGCGTTACTCGTACAGTATAACTATCATATAGGAACACTCATAATGAGATTTCTAAGGAGTATGACTTGGAAGCATGCATTCATACTGTAACACATACTCTTTGACTGATTCGGTGTGAAATGGAAAACTGAGTAATTTATCTTAAATTCATCAACTTTGATTGAAATGCAGGATAAAATTTTCATGAAGAAATTGCCGTATGCTTTGGGAATATGATGAATGCAATAAGGGAATATCTTAAATTTAAACATACGTCATATAAGCAAGTAAAGTTTATGGCATTAAAGTTTAGGATAAATACAATGCAATTTGAACCATGTGACATCTTCAAACTGACATATTAAAACTGATTTTTTTAATTGCATGACTCTACACTTTAGTCTATGTCCATGTCTGTGTGCTTACATTTGTTGTGCTTGCTTGGAAGTGTGCCTAGGTGCCTACTTACACATTTGCACTTCATTACTTATCAATTCTTCTGTTTTCTGTTTCATGCAGGATCCATATTTCAGAATGACACGAGATGTTGCTCCTAGGATAGGATACCAAAAGCCTGCACTGATTGAGTCATCATTCGCTTATGTTAGATATATGTATTTATATTGATATATTATACACTTATGATGTAATTTTTATATTAATTGCTGTATTATGACATGTTTACGAATTGCAATTAAATAGTAAATTGTTTGCATGTATAAAATTTTTGTGATTCATGAATAATTATTAAAATTAATGATATACTAAAAAATTGAAGAATTAAATAAATAAAATTCATAAATAATATTGAATAGTTATTAAACAAATACGATTTTCAAAAACTTTTATTTAAAAAATAATTATTAAAATTGAAAAATTATTAAATTAAAATTATTTTCAAAAAAATGAAAATAAATAATTAAAAGAAAATAATTCTATTTGCAACATTTTTTAAACATTCCGCGACGTTTTGACTTTCCGCGACGTTTTGTTTTAAAACTGTCGCAGAAAGCTTTTTGCGACATTTCCAACAAACGTCGTGGAATTTGACATTCCACGACGTTTTAAAAATATCACAGAAAGACCAATCTTTCAGTGATGTTTTTTAAAACATCACAGAATGTCAGTGTTTTCTGTGATGTTTTACGAAAATTCCACGACGTTTTTTAAAACATCACAAAATGTCAGTGTTTTTCGTGATGTTTTACGGAAAACGTCGCAGAAACCTTTTGCCTACACCACATTCCGCGACATTTTTTGTGACATTTTTTAAAACGTCGCAAATTGTATTCTGTGACATTTTTTGAGATTCTGTGATGTTTTTCAAACGTCGCAAATTGTACTATTTTCTTATAGTGTGTGTTGGTTTCTTTCTTAGTCAAGCATATTTGGGGATAACAAATAAAGGCATAAGTTAGGAATTATTGGTACACCTCTCAAGTTCAACATACACTTAACTTTGGTATAAACTCAAACATTTCCCATTCTAATGATGCTAACGAAATTCTGATTTCCCATTTTTACACTTCTAAAATTACCACTCTTATAACTGGTGTAGTACTCTTTCTTCGGAACATAATAGTGGGACGCCCCTGTATCAATAAACTACTCCGAATCTAAGTGACTAATATGTAGACACTCACTGATTGCACAAATCAATGATACCTTATCATTTGTGCCCAATGTTATTACTGCAATGTTATTGTTGTCTCTATTTTTTTGTTTGTCTTGCTTCTTCTGGTTTCTCCTACACTTGCAGTAGAACTTCTTTATATGACCATATTTAGTATAATAGTGACATGACCTAGTCTCCTCACCATTTTTAGAATTGGACATATTCTTAGACTTGTCCTACCCCTTGAGACCTTTGCTCTTGCTTCTTCCTTTATTTTCTACCATAAAAGCGTGTACATTATTAACATTAACCTTCTTCCTCCTTATCTCTTCATTGAATCTCTTTGATTAGATCCAAAGAAAGTACAACATTTAGATCAGAGTTGTTGATGCCATAACTAAGGTTTTCCAGCTATTCACTAGGGAACACAATAGGTAGCTTATAACCCAACATCAAGGATGATCTTCATAGTGGTTAGCTTGTTGATGATATACTAAAAATTACTAAGATACTCCGATATTCATTTCCCACCCTTCAACTTTAGGTTTTTAAACCTTTTGATCAAAGAGTATGGTTGTGAGCATTCTTCCTCTTACAAAGACCCTCCAATTTCTTCCACAGCTCTTAACGATTTGTCTCTTAGGATATGTAATTGAATATGCTAATATCAATCCGCTATCTAATAGTCTAAGGTTTTTTACTTCATCTTTTCTAACTCTTCACTGTCATCTTCTCTAGTTTAGATAAGACATTGTTTTTCATACAATTGTCCACATCAATTAGATTATAAAGATTCTTGTAATACAAGAGATCTTCCATTATAGGTCTCTATATTGAGTAGTTAGTCGATGTTAATTTCCCTATAAAGTTATTTCCACTCTTTATACTGAAGAATCTAACACTAGTTGTTGGACTCCAAGCAATAACACTTATAGATCAAAGAGATCACTTAACTAATAACAAACCATTCAAATGATGAAGATAAACGAAAGAAAAATTGAACACATTATTTAACGTTAAAAAAACTCTCTAGTGTATAGGTAAAAACCACGAGAAAAGCAAAAAATAAATTCCCTAAAGTCAAATAGCAAGATATAAATGTTTTATGTTTCGAGTTATCTAAATGAAAAATACCTAAAAAAACCACATTTAATCTAACCGGCTCTTTTTCTCTCTCCATCTCTATAGCTAGCAACTCTCTCTCTCTCTCTCTCATACATAAACACACAAAATAATACTAGTTTCAACTAATCCTGGAAGTCAAACTTTAATTAAATTTTAATTAATAAATGCTATTTGGATCTAAAACTCTTTTTCTGTTAAGTGCTTTTATCTCATGTAACTTTTGTCTCTCAAACTTATCTTTTTTAGCTTAGCAGATAAGATTTTATGTATCGCACACAGTTGCCCACATGATCACGTGTGGTGATTGTGTCTCATCTTTAAGTATTAAAATTTGACGTCATGGAGATATACAATTACAGTGATTTATATGGTCAAAAAATATGGATGTGTCTGACTCTACACAGGCATGTTTGATCTTGAAATGTTACCATTCATCTTGCATAGGATTACAAAAGCCTACACAATCATCCACATGGCCATGTCCTCTACTGATGCGGCCATGTCCTCTAGGAACATCTTTTAATCATTGGTTTCTACCTTGATTTCGCCTAAACATCATTCCTCTTACTTTATAAAGATATCTAGGACCTCTAGAACTCATATTTACTGATATTAATCAAGCAATCATGTCTAAAATGAGGTTAGACATATAACGTTTCTAGTGTGTTACAAGCTACATCTTATGAGAAAAATTATCTAATAATCAAATTACTTTAATTATCGTGTTAATGAAGTTTTTTTTTAGAAATATTAATTATTTTTTAATAGAAAATGTGTAAACTATGAAAAATCTACTTTTTAAGGAAAGAAAGAGGTAGATGAGACTTATTTGTATTTCTGAATGCAAGGTCGATGCAGTTATATCCAACTAATTGATTTTACAAACCATAGATGGAGAAGAAAAGGTTTGGAAAAGAGTCAATTCTTGGGACCATAGATGGCTTTCAAAGGCGGAGAAGGAGGTCTTGATAAAGTTGGTTTTGCAAACAATTCCCAATTATGTAATGCAACTGTTCCTTTTGCCAAAATCGTTATACATGGAAATTCAACGGATTTTGAGCAGATTCTGGTGCGGGTAAGATGAGAGGATTGGGAAGGGGTATTCATTGGATGGAGTGGAGGAGGATGGCGCTTTCAAAGGATGAGGGAGGCTTAGGGTTTAAGAGGTTGCATCAATTTAACCTAGCACTGTTAGGAAGGGTTGGATGGCAGCTCTTCATGGACACAAGTTCTTTTTCTACAAATGTGTTAAAAGCGAGATACTACCCAAATTGTTTCTTCCTTACTGCACCTTTAGGGAATCAACCGAGCTACATTTGGAGGAGTCTACGAGAAACACAAAATCTGTTGCGGGGGGGTTGTCTTGGCGGATAGGGGATGGTACCAAGGTGCCAATTTGGATGGAGCCTTGGTTGCCAGATAAGGATAATCCTATGATTTCTACAAGTTTCTCGCCGAATTTGGGGGGGTTTTTACGTCTAAGATTTGATAGAGGAAGGGAGATGGAAGATAGATATAATCATGGATAGGTTTAATGCTAGGGATGCCAAGTTGATTAGGTCAATTCCTCTTTCTTCTACGGTGGCTGATGATAGGTTGGTCTGGAGACTTAGTAATAATGGGCTATATTCTGTCAAAACTGGGTATTATGCCGCTCAAAGATTGGATGAAATCGTTGCTTCAGAGAGGGGGCACATGAATTGGACAAACCTTTGGAAAAGCCCAACTCTTGCCAAGATGTTGCACTACTACTGGAAACCATGCACACAGACACTACCTACCAAAGACATGCTAAGAATCAGAAGAGTGGGGGTAATAGGTGGTTGCTGTTTGTGCAATGGAGCTGAAGAAACTAGCTTACATCTGTTAGTGCATTGTTCGCATGCCAGGGCGGTGTGGGGAGCTTCATTTTTGGGGTGGTTTAATCCACTAGCTTCCTAGTTTTCAGATTTGTTAGGGAGGGTGTTAGAGGTCTTTAATTCTAGAGATTCAGCTTTGGCATTAATGGTATGTTGGAGCATCTGGGAGAGTAAAAATCAGGTTGTGTGGAACAATCAAAATTTCTCGGTACTTGGGACCTAGCATAAAGCTCTTCGATGTTTCCAAGAATGGGAGTCAGCGAACAAAACATCCTTCTCTGCAAGATCCAATGTTCAGGGTTCTTGGCTTAAGCCTGATATAAGATGGATCAAATGTAATATGGATGCTGCTATTTATGCTGGGGGCATTGGTTTAGGGTTCATCTTAAGGGATAGTAATGGTGAGTTTGTTGGGTGTAAGACCAAGTTCTTTGATTTTATTCTCTCTCCGCAGGAGGCTGAATTGGTAGGTGTTAGGGAAGCTCTGAGTTAGTTAAAGAGCGAAGGGTGGAGGCAGATTGTTATTGAATCGGACTGTTTACAAGTTGTCAATCCGTTTAATAGTCAGGATATCTCAAGTTTTGGTCTTTTATTGAATTATTGTAAATCTCTATTGAATGAGATTGGTTAGGTAGTGAAGTTCGTTCATGTCAATAGGGTAGGAAACACCACAGCTCATCTTTTAGCTAGGTCGATGTGTTCTAGGGATACTGAGAATATTTTGTTTATAGTTCCCCCTATAATTATAAATTCTCTTCTCCTAGAATGAACTTTTATTTTCATAAAAAAAATTGATTTTACAAACCTAATCATTAATCTAAAAGTAATGATATGTCTTGAGTATAGACTAATTAGATTAGACTTAATGCATATCACCACTTAATGATAAGGTTCAATCTTTTAAATCTCACAATTGGATTAAAGTTTTTACTTGCTAAATCACATAAATAAAAGGAAATAATTGAATATACACGGTTCGTTATCTATCCAAAACGTTTCTTGAATCAAAGTCTATGAAATCACTCTTATATTGACTTAGATTCTTACGATTTTTTCGTATATTCTGATTCCTAAAAAAATACAAAAGTTAATTAGTGCATACGAAATAAAAATCATAATTAAATAAATTTAAAAACATAGCATTTCTATTTTATATGCCATAAATATTCACAGTTGTGATTATATGACACAACTACTTTTTTAGAAATAAATGTTTAGGAAATAAATCATGTAAACGCAAGAACAAACAAACCAAAATCTAACTGTATCATGTCAATTTATACGCAAGCCTATCCCTGTTCCATTTTGGAGAAGATAAAAGGAAAAGTCCTCTCTTGGCAAAATCATTTTCTTTCCTATGCAAGAAGAATCACTTTAATCATATCTATATTGAGTAGCCTTCACACCTACTGGTTAGCTCATACAGTCTTGACTTGTAAGATTATCAAGGAAATTGATCGTCTCCTGAAAGTGTTTCTGTGGTCTAGAAGTTGTGAATTAGGGTGGAAGGCCAAAGTTAAGTGGTGTGACATCACTCTTCTAAAGATATATGGAGGCCTCCGTATCCAATCATCGATGATTACACAAAATGTTTTATTTAGAAAGAAGCTCTGGAGATTGGTCACAGATAAAGAAGCACTATGTACTAAATGGATTCACCAATTCCACCTTCAAAACTGTAACCTCTGGTAAATAGACACCTCTTCCCATTTCTCCTGGTTTTTCAATGAAGTATTGAAGATGAGGAACTGGCTATACCCTTATATCAAGCATAGAATTAATAGAGGGAGAAGCAAATGGATGTGGTTTGACAATTGGCTAAAGATTAGCCCTCTTATAACCCATTATATTTATGCACACCTGTGTAATCGTTCTGTCGTTGGAAACAAGAGTTTCAGATCTCATTATTAATGGTGAATGGAGGGACAACTTCAGAGGATTTGCCTCTCTACATAATCTTCTCCCTTAACTAGGGGACATTACTTTGGATGATACCATTTGTTGGGTTCTGAACCCAAGTGGTACCTTTTCTAAAGTATCCTACCATCGCATATTCAGACACAATACTATGCAAGTTCTTTGGTATCACTTGATTTGGAAGAACACCATGAACCCCAAAGCATCATTTATCACCTATTTGGCCATCAATAATAGGTTGATGACTAAACATCTGTGGTTCAATATGTCTGATATTTTTTGTGAAATTTGCCAAAATGCAGATGAAGACAAAAATAATCTTTTCTTCAATTGTATCTACTCCAATTCCATATGAAGTAGGATCCAATATATGGTGGGAGCAATAAACCATCACTACAAATGGGAGTGTACGTTGATATGGCTCATCAATAATACGAAAGTAGGTGATAAAAATGTTGTACTCCTTAAACTTGCATTTGTCTCCACAATCTATACGATTTGGAAAGAACATAATAGAAGAGTACATAACCTAGCTGCAGAAGATAAAAATCATCTTGCAGACAAACTTCTACATTGGATCTGTGCTACTATCTTAGGCAGGAAAGCTGAATGCTTAATTACCCTTAACTTGAGAAGTAAATAGAACATATTATGTAAGTTGGTACTTTGTCAGTCACTTATATTTGTTAACCTTACTCCTTGTTATTTGTTTTTTCATCAACATTAGATAAACAAGTTGTGTATATTTGTGATAGTTGAGCTATATTCAATACAATACCTTATTCATTTCCCAAAAAGAAAACACAAGCCTATACTTTTATAAGGTAGGCATTAACTAATTGATTCTAATAACAGACTTGTATCTACTTAAATATAGCCTCAAATGATTTGTCTTAGAAAACAAAATGGCAACAACAACATATCCTAATTTATAAATTAATTTATATAGATGATTAGGTCCTACTCATGCTTGGATTTTAGGTCAGCTACTTTTTTTTATTCAAGGAAGTTTTTTTCCTTAATTATGGTGGAGGGATACCGTGGTTACAGAAACAACCTCTGGGAGGTGACAGATAAAGAGACCTCCCAAAAACAAACCAAACAACATATGAAAAAACCACACAAACAACCTAAAGCAAACTTATAAAAAAGTCAAATGAAACAAAAATCAATACCATCTCAACGAAAAATGAAGATAAGGAAGGCCCAAAGAATCAGTTCGAACAATGCATTTTAAAAGATGAGGGCATTTTTGAGTGTTATCATAAACTTTCGACCTCCCCTTTTCTCCTTCGCGAGCTAAAAAATCACAGCAAATTTTGCTTCCCTGAATTGGTGTTGTACTATGTAATTCATTCCCCTCAATTCCTTACATAAATCATCCCAAAAGTTCCAAAGATACCACAATGTGCACTTCCTAGTACGAGTCCAATAAACAGCAATTATGGAATCACTTTCAATAATAATATTATTCATATTGAGTTGTTTACAAAGTCGAACTCCTTCCACAATGGCCTTTAATTATGCACTATTATTAGTGTCATGTCCATAATACGTAGAGAAAGCCCCTTTCACGAAGCCATAACTATCTCTTATAATGCCACCATCTCCAATATTACCGAGATTCCCTTGACAACTCCGATCATAATTAAGTTTAAACCAGCGCTTAGAGGGGTCTAGACCATTTTACTATTTTTACAGGATTAGTAATTATGTTCTGATATTGTAACTAAAAATTGTCAAAAAATAGCTCGATCATGATTTGAGAATTTTCGCGCTGAGCCAAGATTGTCACCCAGAATTTTAATCCAAACACGAACAACTCGCTAAACCGGATCAACATTTTTAGCCTTCCCCTCTATTCTCGCTTTACATCTTCTCTTCTAAAGGCACGATATGAATAAAAAAGGAATTAAACCAATCAACGTTCCCTTGATGGAAGACTTCTTGGCATAATTAAACTAGTGCAACACTCTGGCTTTCCAAGACCAATGTTATACTATAGGGATCTCCATTCCTGTGCTAGCAAACAACTAGACTTGAGTCGCAACCTCACCCCAGGAGAAAATATGGTCTGTACTTTCCTTTTGACACCTCTAATGACAATCACAAGCCGAAGCTAACGAGACCCCTTTATGTTGAATTCCTTCATCCACCGCCAAAGAATTAAACCAGCTCCTCCACATACATATAGATATCCTTGTAGGTAAACTAATATGTCAGAACCACCTATAACTCGGTAATAATTGCACTTGAATCAGAGTCACCTCCCAAGCTGTAGAAGTGGAAAAATTGCCATCAGGAGAAGGCTTCCATACATTTGTATCCACGCCCCTTTTCCCAATTGTAACATGCATAACAATATCTTCCACCATATCAACATTAACTAATTCCCTTAACATGTTCGTATTCCAAGAGTTATTAGTCCAGCAATTACTAATACGTAAGTTCAAATAGCAATATCTTGAACTTTAGCAGAAAGCAAACCCGAAGATAACCATATATCAAACAAGAAAAAAGCATTACCACCCCTGACCAAAACCTTCACATTATCCATAACTTCTAGTAAGATGGAAATAATAGATTTCCAAAAACAAGAATCCGAGGGCCTCCTCTTTTATGCTAAGATATGAACTTTGCGAAAATACTTGGCTCTAAA
Source organism: Erythroxylum baracoense (assembly GCA_025629805.1). Lineage (NCBI taxonomy): Eukaryota > Viridiplantae > Streptophyta > Magnoliopsida > Malpighiales > Erythroxylaceae > Erythroxylum > Erythroxylum baracoense. The sequence continues at coordinate 24,913,726 of JAOTAY010000190.1, forward strand.
AAAATTAGTCCATAGATTGTTGATAGAAATGAGTCAGAAAGCAAACTTCATGTGAAGTGACTTTTTCACCTCTTTGAAACCTCAAATACCCAAACCACCTTCCTTTGTAGGCTTGCACACTTTTTTCCATGACATCCAATGCAATTTGCTTTTATTGTTCATCTCCGCCCATAAAAACTTTACGAGAAGAGATTTTATGTGGGAAAGAATAGTAACCGGAATATTCATCACTGACATAAGATGGATATGCATGCTAGATAAAACATGTTTAACAAAAATCAACCTACCACCTTGTGAAAGGAGTCAGATTTTCCCTCTAGCTATTTTCTTTCTCACTTTTTCCACAAGATACTTAAAAATTCTTGTAGTCAATCTGCCCAAGTTCAAGGGGGGCCCTAAATACGTAACCGAAAACTTACCTCCTTTAAATCTGTGATTATGAGCAGACTACATTTTCGACTTGATGCAATCCTCTTAGATGCAAGTAAAGTTGACTTCTCTTTATTAATTTTCTGCCCTGACCATTTTCCATATAACTTGAGTGCATGCATCAGATTTTTAGTTGAATGTTTCCCTCCATTCACAAAAATGAGGATGTCATCAGCATAGAGTAGGTAGGAAACCAAAGGAGCACCAATAGGATGGTGATATTTACCAATCCTTCCTTCCTCAAAATTTTTCCTCAACAATCTAGTTAAAATCTCCTCCATGACAATAAATAAATAAGGGGATAGGGGATCTCGTTGATGTAAACCCCTTGAAGACTTAAAAAAGCCTTTCAAATTTTGTATTTATTATTTTTATATGCATAATAAATAATTTATAAATTATATATTTTAGATAAATAATTTCATAAGTTAGTGACTTAAAATTTAGTGACAGATTCAATTAAGTTAATGTTTATAAATTTTAAAATATTTCTTCTCTCATGTCAGGAAAGTTACAATTTACAGTATTGCAATTTGAATAGGGGAAATTATTGCTAAGTTGCCTTCTTCTTGGAATTATTATCAAAAGAAGTTGTTGCACACTTCTGAAATTTTAACTATTGGTAGTGTTTTGAAGCATCTTCAAATTAAAGAAGGTGCAAGAATTCTTCAAAGAAAAGAAGTGGAAGGAGATCCAAAGGTGAATTTTGTTGATGAGAAGAAATCCAACAATTCTAAAAGGAGTAAACATGAAAATGTTAATGCTAAAGACAAGAAAAAGAATCGGGTTTGCTACAATTATGGAAAGAAAGAGCAATACAAAGCCGACTACAGATCCAACAAGAAGCAAAAAGGAAACAATGTTCTTAGTGCTAACCTTATTGATGAATGTGCAGAACTTGTGGCAACCTTGACTCTTGGTATTGTGAAAGAACTTCATATAGCAACATTAATTTCTTTTAAGGATTAGTGGTATGATTCCATTGCAGTAATTCATGTGTGCAATAATAAGGACCAATTCAAGAACTATGAAGTTCTTGAAGGACATGAAGTGGTCATGGCCAATGGTGTGAAAGCCAAGGTGCATAGAAAGGGAGAAGTGCATTTGCTATTCACTTTCGGTAAAAAGTTGGTACTCACTAGTGTTCTTCATGTTCCGGATGTGATCAAGAACCTTGTTTCTGCAGATATCTTGAACAAGAAGGGCTTGAAGGCTGTACTTGAGTCAAACAATGTAATTTTGTCTAAGAATGGTATTTTTGTATGAAAAGGATATTCTTACAATGGAATGTTTAAACTTAGTCTTAATAAAGTGAATAATGTATCTTTTTATTTGGTTGATGCTTCTTATTCTTTATGGCATAGTAGATCAGGACATATTAGTCATTAAGCGATTCATTATATTTCTAAAAATGGACTAATCTCTTATAATGGCTAATTGAATAAGAAATGTGAAACATGTATATAAGCAAAGATAACAAAACTTCGTTTTCATAAAGTTGAAAGGCATACAAATTTAGTACATTCAGATATATGTGAATTTACTAGTTTTTTAACAAGAGATGGTAACAAATACTTCATTACTTTCATTTCATTATGCTCATTGATGATTGCTCTAGATTTGTGCATGTTTATTTGATGAAAACCAAGGATGAGGCATTTAACATGTTTAAGACATATAACTCTTTTGTTGACAATTAATTAAGTAAAAATATTAAAATTTTGAGAAGCGATAGAGGAGGAGAATACTTCTCTAATGAGTTCTCAAAATTTTGTGAACAAAAAGGTATTATACACCAAACTAGTGCACCAGATACTCCCCAACAAAATGGTTTGGTTGCAAGGAAAAATATAACTCTGCAAGACATAGTTAATTCTATGCTCTTGAGTTCAGGTTTGCCAAAAAAGAACTTGTGGGGTGAGGCTTTGCTGGCTGCATGTCATTTGCATAATTGAATTACGTCCTTAAAGACTAAAGTGTCTCCATATGAAATATGGAAAAGAAGGAAGCCAAACTTGTCATATTTAAAGTTTGTGGCTATGTAGCTTACTATAGAGTCCCTGATAACAAAAAGACAAAGTTGGGACTAAGAGCACTTAAAAAATGTGTTTGTGGGCTATGCAGAAAATTCTAAAGCTTATAGGCTACTATAAGTTGACTCTAATGTGATTGTAGAATCAAGGGATGTTGAGTTCTTTAAGGATTTGTTTCTTAAAGACTCAATGGTAAATAATGATCCATTAAATGGACCTACCCTTTCTTTAAGTGTTGAACTCTCAAGTGCATTAAAAAGACCAAGTGTAGATCCTCCATGTGAACCTAGGAGGAGTCAACGTCAAAGGAAGGGAAAATATCTGCCTTCAAATTTATTTCTTCACAAGCTATTGTTTTCTTAGTTTAAGGCAATAAGGATACTCTACTAAATAAGACTTCGGTTTTATTAAGTTTAGAGGAAGATCTTAAAACCTTTAGTGAAGCAATGAAATTAAGGGATATGGGATTTTGGAGAGAAGTTGTAAATGATGAAATGGACTCAATATTGTCTAACTATACTTGGGTTCTAGCTGATTTACGTCATAGGTCCAAACCAATTAGTTGTAAGTGGGTATTTTGAAGGAAATATGCCACAGATGGTACTATTCTAACTTATAAAGCAAGTTTAGTAGCTAAAGGTTTTAGGTAAAAAGAAGGAATCGATTACTTTGACACCTATGCACCAGTTGCTAGAATTACATTAGTAAGAGTACTTTTAGCTTTAACTTCGATCTATAGCCTTCATGTACACCAAATGGATATAAAGACAACATTCTTAAATGGTGATCTAGATGAAGAAGTGTATGTAAGTATGTAAGCTAGTCAAGTCATTATATAGCTTGAAACAGGCACCTAAACAATGACATGAAAAATTTGAATATGTTTTACTCTCATATGGATTTAGATATAATAATGATGATAAGTGCATTTATTCTAAATTCGATGAAGAGTATGGAGTGATCATTTGTCTTTATGTACATGACATGCTCATTATTAGTCTTACATATAAAGGTGTGGTTGAAACTAGGAAGTATCTTTCTTCTAAGTTCAAGATGAAGGATCTCAGTGAAGTAGATACTATCTTAGGCATTAAAGTTAAGAAACATAGTGGGGGGTTTTACACTCTCTCAATTATATTATGTTAAGGAAATCCTGAAGAAATATCAACATTTGAATGTGAAAGAGGTAAGTACTCTTTTTGATCCTAACTTCAAGTTATATGAGAATGAAGGTAGTCTAATTGCACAACTTGAATATGCTAGTATACTTGGAAGTCTAATGTATACAATGAGTTGCACTAGACTGGATATCTTATACTCAGTGTGTAGACTAGCTGGATACACTAAAAGTCCTAGCCAAGAACATTGGAAAGCTATTAAAAGAGTGCTAAGATATCTTAAGAAGACAAAAGATTTTGGACTTTTCTATACTAGCTTTCCAAATGTTCTTGAAGGATTTTCATATGTTAGTTAGATTACTAACATTAGTGACCAAAAACCCACAAGTGGTTGGGTATTCTTGCTTGGTGGTGGAGCTGTTTCTTAGGCTTCGAAGAAACAAACGGTGATTACTCACTCTACCATAGAAGCTAAATTTATAACTCTATGTTCAGCTTATAAGGAGGCTGAGTGGCTAACGAATTTGTTGTTGGATATAGATCTTTGGCATCATCCCATGCCTGCGATAACCTTATATTGTGATAGTGAGTATACTATGTCTAAAGCATTGAACAAAGTATACAATGGTAAATCTAGACATATAAGCTTAATACATGCATTTATTAAAGATATGCTAAATAAAGATGTCTTCTCAATTATTTATGTAAGGACATATAACAATTTGGCATATCCGTTTACTAAACCTCTTGCAAGAGATTTAGTAAGTTTGACGACATTTGTAATGGGTTAAAAACCTTTAAATAAAAAATCACTAGCAATGGTAACCCAACCTTCTTCTAGTACTACTCCTAGATTGTAAGGTTTAAAGGGTAACAACAAGTTGTTTAGTGGTTGTGAGCACTAAGATTGTGTAAACCATTCCAAGTAATTAGTGCTGCAATTTATTACTCATAAGTGAGAAGGTTGAGAGAAATATCTTAATGACATTATTCTTGAGTGCTTGTTCATGGTTATGTAAACATAGCTAGAATACTTTTCACTTATATGATCATTAGAAGTGGTGTCGCTTCTAGCAAGAGTTTAATGTAATCTCTTGTATGATCATGAACTAGGATGAGTGCTAAAAAATTGTAATGTGAATTAATTGAATGGTAAAAAGGTTTATGTGTGTGACATGTCTGAACCTTTGCGAATGATGGTTTAAGTAATGAGTCACCAATCATTTCCTTTCAATTTTGTGATATGTTTATACTATAGGATGGTTTAAAGGGAAAGCTACCTTCCTTTAGTCATGATTTATTGTTTGTGATGTGTTCTTTCTTATGTCACAAACTAAGTGGGGGATTGTTGGAAATTAATTTGTGATATACATAGTTAAAGTCAAACTTGGAAATGAAGGGTTATTTCATTTCCAAGAGTTGTGACTTGTAGTGAACAGACATGATTGTTCTGAAGGATTGCTTCTTTTCCAAAAGTTGTAACTGGTAGGGGACAAAGATGACTGTTTTGAAAACTCTCTATATATATGAGTTTTAGTCAAGATTAAAAATGTTTTTTAACAACTTTTACCAACACAATCTCTGCGTTCATAATTCTTGAAGAACATTCATACTCTCATAACTTGAATGTTCTTGTATTCTTTGTATTCTATAAGTAATTTGCCTTTAACCCAGTTTGCAAGTATAGTGGGGACAAATAACACTTTAACGAAAGTGTCCAACGCGCCTAGAACACTTAAAATTTGTGTTTTGATCTTAAGTTCTCTCAATTCTCTGCAACACCATTTACTTCATTGTTCATCCTTTGTTTTGTGGACTTCTAACCTCCATTCTATTATAGTTTATACATAAATGGATTTCAAGAGATTGTTTTTATTTAATATGAACAATTAAAATAAAAAAAGATTATTTAACGATATCTTATAATATCAAAATTTTTAAAAAATAAGAAATTCAAGAATCACATATTCCTACAAGAATTACTAAATATCTCTTTAAAATTAAAATTAAAGTAAGAAAAATTTTATTTTATAAATATGTTTAAAAAATATAAAATCAATTTTAATTGAAAACTAAAAATTTGCGGTGAAATTTGATTTCAATATCAAATAATGATATTGTTAAAATATTATAGGGAAGATTATGTACAATTGATATCCCTCCTCCAATCCTAACAAAGTGGGGAGCTTTGTATATTGGAATTGTTGTTGTTATTGTATTATGATCTTAAATAAACAAATGTTAAATCATGAATTTGTTGAAATTTGTACTTAAAATAAACCCATACTAAACGACTCTTAAATCCATAAAAATTGCTTTGCAATCAATCACTTACATTACATACCACTAAATTCTTCTTTAGCTTTTTATTTCCCATATGGTTAGAAAAGAACTTCAGGGGATTATATCTTCACCCATTTCTCATCAGAAACAAGTACATGGACTACCCAAGAAACCCATATTTCAGTTGAATTTTTAAATCTTTCATTTTAAGGATCTCAACATACTAAAACATGTCAAACATTTCTCTTTTTCTTATTTGGATTCTCGTGTCAAACTATGACTTCTTTTTTGTCTTTAATATATATACAAAATATCTACAGTTTATAAAATTTCTTATTCCCATAATTAGTACTGTTTCCTTATCCTAAAGATTAAATTTGACGTCTTATAATTAGTCATTTCAAAACTTTTCAGGCTGGACATTTGGGAAACCTCAAGTCATGAGATAATCCCAAAACGATTAGATCACTAGCACCTCGCTAGACTTGTCAACCTTTAAATAATAGTCTCTATTTAATCACCATTATCTTCTGTTACTAACGGTTGAACATATGCATTGCAAAGTACATTGTTGAGGAAGGTTTCAACCTTAATAATATTTTCTCAAATTGATCCTTTTAACAAAAGGAAAAAGCACATATTCGGCTTACAAGGTCCATATCTGTTGGTGCTGAGGAAGGTTTCAACCTTAATAATATTTTCACAAATTCATTTCTTGGATAAAAGGAAAAGGCACATTTTCAGTTTATAAGGTCCATAACTGTTGGTCACCTCTCCTTCTTTTCCTTTGTTTCCTGAAAGCTTCCAACCATTGTAGAATTGTACTCCAGGCTACATGGTTGTTTATAAAGTTTTATAGGCATTGAGCAAAGAAAAAAGTAAAAAAATGCTTTTATTTTACTTCTTTTTGATTTTTATGAGTGTCTAGAGTAAGTCTTCATAAAGAAAAAAAAAAATAAAATAGGGACTGGTCCAGACTAGCTTTTTAGGAGCTCCATTTTCAACCCATTGTCTCTATTTTCTTAACAGTCTGTTTGGTTACTGTCTCCAATATACAGAGACGGAACGAGACGGAAATTTGGAGACGGAACAGAACAGAAATTGGAGACGGTGAGCTGTTTGGTTATGATGGACAGAACAGAAACAATTGTCTCCGTCTCAAGAACAGAAATGTGTTTGGTTGCAAGGGACAGAACATAAAAACAGTGCCTATGACGAAAATGCCCCTATAGTATAATATGATTGGAAATATGTAATTTATTG
>JAOTAY010000190.1:24920951-24936491 GCA_025629805.1 Erythroxylum baracoense
TCATTGTTAGTCCTACATATAAAGGTGTGGTTGAAACTAAGAAGTATCTTTCTTCTAAATTCAAGATGAAGGATCTCAGTGAAGTGGATACTATATTAGACATTAAAGTTAAGAAACATAGTGGGGATTTTGCAATCTCTCAATCATATTATGTTAAGGAAATCCTGAAGAAATATCAACATTTGAATGTGAAGAGGTAAGTAATCCTTTTGATCCTAACTTTAAGTTGCATAAGAATAAAGGTAGTCCAATTTCATAACTTGAATATGCTTGTATAATTGGAACTCTAATGTATGTAATGAGTTACACTAGATCGGATATCTCATACTCAGTGTTTAGACTAGCTAGATACACTAAAAGTCATAACTAAGAACATTAGTATGCTATTAAAAGAGTGCTGGGATATCTTGAGAAGACAAAGGATTTTGGACTCTTTTATAATAGCTTTCCAAATGTTCTTGAAGGATTTTCATATGCTAGTTGGATTACTAACATTAGTGACCAAAAAGCCATAAGTGGTTGGGTATTCTTACTTGGTGTTCGATTTGTTTCTTGGGCTTTGAAGAAATAAACGATGATTACTCACTCTACCATGGAAGTTGAATTTATAGCTCTATGTTATACTTTTAAGGAGGTTGAGTGGCTAACGGATTGGTTGTTGGTTATAGATCTTTGGCCTTGTCCCATACCTGCGATAACCTTACATTGTGATAGTGAGTCTACTATATCTAGAGCATTGAAAAAAGTGTACAATGGTAAATCTAGACATATAAGCTTAAGACATGCATTTATTAGAGAAATGCTAAATAGAGATGTCGTCTCGATTGTGTATGTAAGGATATATAACAATTTGGCATATTTGTTTACTAAACCTCCTATAAGAGATGTAGTTAGTTCGACAGTATTTGGAATGAGATTAAAACCGTTTAATAAAAAATCACTAGCAATGGTAACCCAACCTTCTTCTAGTACTACTTCTAGATTGTAAGGTTTAAAGGATAATAACAAGTTGTTTAGTGATTGTGAGCACTAAGATTGTGTAAACCATTCTAAGAAATTAGTGCTGCAATTTATTATTCTTAGGTGAGAAGGTTGAGAGAAATCTCTTAATGAAATTATTCTTGAGTGCTTGTTTATGGTTATGTAAACATAGCTAGAATACTTTTCACCTATATGATCATTAGAAGTGGTGTCGCTTCTAGCAAGAGTTTAAGGTAATCTCTTGTATATGATCTTGAACTAGGATGAGCACATGCTCGGTAATAGTGCTAAAATTGTAATGTGAATTAACTAAATGCTAGGAAGATTTATGTGTGCAATATGTCTGAACCTTGTGAATGATGGTTTAAGCAATGAGCCACCAATCATTTCCTTTGGATTTTGGATATGTTTGTACTATAGGATCGTTTAAGGCGAAAACTACCTTCCTTTAGGTATGATTTCTTGTTTGTGTTGTGTTTTTTCTTATGTCACAAACTAAGTGGGGGATTGTTGTAAATTGGTTTGTGATATAAGTAGTTAAAATCAAACTTCGAAATGAAAAGTTGCTTCCTTTCCAAGAGTTTTGACTTGTCATGAACAGACGTAACTATTCTGAAGGGTTGCTTCCTTTCTAAGAGTTGTGACTTGTTGTGAATAGACGTGACTATTCTGAAGGGTTGCTTCCTTTCCAAGAGTTATGACTTGTGGTGAACAGACGTGACTATTCTAAAGGGTTGCTTCCTTTACAAAAGTTGTGACTTGTCATGAACATATGTGATTATTTTAAAAACTCTATATATACATGAATTTTAGTCAAGATTAAAAAGTTTTGAACAATTCTGTAACATCTCGTTCCTATAGTAAAGGTTGGAACCCTAAAATTTGGTACGTGTGAGCAGTTAAGATAGTGTGATATCTGAAGAAATGAGTAGGGGATTGATTGATTTCATTGACTATAGTCAATTAGAAGTGGTGAAGTTAAATGGGAAACGGAGGAGTAATTGAGGAAACAATTCCCCTACCTTCCTGATCAATCAGAGTGCTCTAGCATGTCACCCTCACGAGGCATGGACTAGGATATCACCCAAGATGTCGAGCACATGTCTTGCGGGAGTGGGGTGTTACAAATTCTACCAACACAATCTCTGCATTCTTAATTCTTGAAGAACATTCATACTCTTGCAACTTGAATATTCTTGTGTTCTTTATATCCTAAAAGTAATTTGCCTTTAACCTGATTGGCAAGTATAGTAGGGGTAAATAACACTTTAAAGAAAATGTCCAACACACCTAGAACACTTTAAACCTTGTGTTTTGATCTCAAGTTCTCTCATTTTTCTGCAACATCATTTAATTCATTGTTCATCCTTTGTTTTGTGAACTTCCAACTCCGATTCTATTACACCTTCCTCTTCGAGTGCCACTAAGGAATTTCCTTTGTTATAATATCTAGTGCAAGGAATGCAGTGGTTACTCCTTCATCTAAGCCATCGAGCAAGGTGGTTGATACAAACAACATGGAGCAACTCACCTTCTATCCTTCTTCAAAAGTTGATGGGACTATTTATCCTCCTTTGGAGGTTCTATAAGCGGGTATAGATTGGTGGATTTCATCTTTGGTTGATTTTTTCTTAAAGAAACGATCATCCTATCCCTAAATGTAACTATGGACTATGTAAAAATGGAGTAAACTCGAGTTAAAAGAAACCTTGCTAACAGAGGACGATACTTTCATCTTCAAAATTTTTAGTGATGCTAAACTTGCTTAGTCTTTTGGAGTTAGGGTCTTGGCATGTGATGGGTATGCCTTTGCTCTTGTAAAAATAGCAACTAGGGATGAGCTTAGATAGGAGTACGGTTGAGGTTGTCCTTTTGTGGATTTTTCACAATATTCCTTGTAATATTGGACGAGTTTCGACTGGGACTATTTGGCAAGCTCCTTAAGGAGACCACTTTGTATTAATTCTCAAAACAGTCAAGCCTGAGAGAATCTGTTATGTAAGAGTAGGCATATAGATGAGAAGGGATGTTACTCTTCAGAGTGTGGGCAGTTACTTGCCTTTCAAACGAAGGTTTATAACTCTATAACCAAGAGGAAGTCAGGTAGAAAGCCTAGTAAAGGAAGCTTCAGCTGGGATCTTCCCAATCTTCCTGACATGATGACCTTAATAGTTTGGATGACTAATAAACTATGTCGTATCCTTTGTTGTGATGAAGTAATGAACGATTCCCCATCTGTCTTACTCTTCGGATTCGCTTGGGTTGGGTTTGAGAACATCCGCTTGGCATGAGAGAACCATGTGAATCTACAATGAAACAAATCCATTAATATTATCATCAATACTCTCTTATGCTAAGATCCTCCCTGGTTTTCATCAACCCATCTTCTATAATACTGACCCTCTTGTTAAAGAAGATGGGACGCCGCTGGTCCCTTCAATTGCTGACTTAAAATCATCAGGGATCCTCACTACTGTGAACTTTTAAGTTCCTTTTAACTCCTGGTATCACTGTTATCTTACGCGTCTGTTCTTCAAAAAAACCTCAATTAGTTTTGTAGGGTTCAAAATGCCTTAATATTATGCTTGATTATGTTTATTAGACGCTAAGTCACATAGGGAATTTCTCAACTTCCCCATATCCAAGCCATGTGCTCGCTATATTTTATACCTTCCTTGTAGATTAGCACTGTTTCTTTGGAGCTGTTGTAGCTAAAAGGAATAGGCAGATAACACCAATGTGCCTTATTCCATTGCCAAGAACCCCTATTCCCATGCTACCCTTTCTTTTTCTCTTTTTCCTTAAATTTTACTAATTAAGAGCTTTGTTAAGTGACAAAAAGCGAGGGATGTCATCTAGCTACCTACCCTTTTACTGCAAATTTTATTTTCATTAAAACACCTATGTGTATTGCATGGGCACATATGTACCCCTATCAAACCATATGATAATGTTCTGGATATTTTGTAGAACTATAAGATTTAATGATGTCAACAAGTTGTCTTCTGCTTTACTCATAATACATGCAATAGCGCCTAATAGCCTAATCACTTAACTAAACATGTATGGAGATTAAAAAAATAGAGACTAGAAAACCTCTCTTTATTTCTTCATTTCTCTAACTACATAATGGCAGGGTTTGTCAAGTTCATCATATTCTATTGTAAACAAAATTAATAATTTCATCAAAACATTGTTCCTATATTTTTCATCATATTTGATCTATTTTAGACAAAATTATTGATTCTATCTTAACATTATTGTAAAATTGACATAATTCAATTGGATTCTTAGTAAAATGAAAATAGGAGTTGGAAAAAAATGAATTCTTAGTAAATTTATAATATATAGTATTCCACTTATTTGTGGGTAGTTTAAATTCTAAACACTCTTACCCATAAACATTATTTTTATACAGTTGGGGTTAGTTAAATTATAGACACTCCTAACCAACTCCAAAACCACCTTAACCTAAAAAAGGTCTAAAAACTCGTTACTATAGAGTTTTTGTGTCAAAGTTGAAACAATATAGGAAAAATGAAAAAACTAAGAATCTTTAGTGTATGATACCTAATAGATTTAGTCATCATACGAGTCATGACATTGAAATCAAGGTCCAATGATTGGAATTATAGGTTGGGTCTAACCTAATTTGTCTTAAATTCAATAAGTAAAATTTGTTTTTATCAACTTTTACGTTAGAAATTTGATATAACATAATTCATTTTTAGTAATACACTATGACAAAAAGTGGTTTAGTCAACAGACAAAAGTATTGTTATAAATACAATTATTGTTGCCTTTTTATTAAGGCAACATAATTCATACCGTTAAATAAAGTGACGTTGCTATAAGTATAACGCAACAAAATGAAAAATGTTGCTTTAAGTTTTGGCTAAGGCAACACAATAGTTTCAAACTATAGCAATAATGTTTAATAAATATTGCAACACTTTACGTCTTTTTAGGCAACAATGTTAAATAGAAAAAGCAATAAAGTGAATTTTTTAGGTAACAATTTGTAACTTAAAAGAAAAAATTTATCATTTCGTTACCAATAATATTTAATGTAAAGGCAAACTTTGTCATTATGTAGGCAACATCCATATATACATTAAAGGCAAATATATATATATATAGTTTAATTGCGTACGTACTATTAAATGTAAGTGACCAAAAAACTACATTTATATATTATATATAGTCTATAAGTTCTTGTAAAATTCAGTATTTAACATTTTCGAAATACAAAAGCAAGGAAAATTAGATGTACTTCAACAAGTCTTCATCATTTGTAGAATTCGAAATCGATGTTAGGTTTCTTCACATTAGCTCTGTAACCATTCTCAAAGTCCTTTGGACGTATAATGTACTTGGTCTTTTGTACTACATGCATTCCAGTTTCTTGATAGTCTATGAGCAGACATCCAATTATGATAAGGACAAGAATATATTCAATGTGAATTATTATTGGAATTGCTTCCACAAATTTTTACATTACGCACAACAATACATTCACAAGAGCTTAATATTAACATTTGACCAACTTAGATACTAACATATAGAAAGAGGCATCTTTGTTATGTAAGAAGAAAGCACTTCAACGTTCTTGCACAGAGCTTGGGCAGTGATCCATTGAGATTATTGTAAGACAAATCTTTGAAACACCAGACCAAAGTAATGTTCAAAATCAAAAACTCATCAGTAAAATATTAAACAACCATATTAAAGTCAGAAAAAAAAGATAAAGATCTTCACCTTTTGTCACAACGGGTCAGTTGCAAGGAAATCCATTTGTTTAAAGATTGATGTAGAATTATTTCTCTCTAAACACTTTTGAATAGCTTTGACCACATCTCTAGCTTGCCTGCATATCAGAGAAATAAAACATTATAGGAAAAGGCTTTATGTCTGACTTGATGAGAAGAGAAAAAATAAAGCATCATTAGAAGGCAAAGTATACATTTCATACTTGTATGAAAACTATTAAAATATAAGAACTAGTTGAAATACATATAACAATTGTATGTCATCGATCCTATTCTTGTTAAATAGATAGGAAATGTTTACCTCACATCTCGTTGAACTAATTCATAGATACCAATATTCTTTGTCCAATCTACTTCATTATTTTCTCACTAATTGCAGAATATAACTAATTAATCAGTAAACTACATATAATACGAATCTCAGTTCATATTGTCTAACTTGGGAGATTCCAAAGATATGTTTCTAGTAACTTCATGTATGTCTACGGTGTTACTTTTTACTACAATTTGTTCAAGGTTATTATCGTATTTTCATGAATAATAGGATTGCATGTCACATTATGCTCTTGATCGCAAATTATCTATCTAAAGCATTTAAAGTCCATGTAGTGACTAATAAAAGAAAATCAGTGGAACTACAAAGGAAAAGAACAATACAAACAGTTAAAAATTAAAAGCAACCATTCATAGTAAAAACAAGAATACAAAGGTTTTATGGGTTAAGATATCCATATAAACGTAAAATGATTGAAAATTTTGTAAGAACTCTTAAAACAAATAACAAGAACTACCAAGTCCAAATTTATAGGTATATATATCTTGCTTAATTGTAAAGAAGATTTGATTATAGATTCTTACCTGTGATTGACCTTCATTCTATGCTCTTATGAGTTCCTCAAAATGAATTCTGGGCCTAATAAGCATGAAACATTGGTTAAAGGAAGCAAGATGACGTAGATTTATGCATTTAGAATACAATTTCCTTACTTATGGCTGCTGAAGATGCCGGAAGGAGAGGATATAGTTCATCAAGATGAATTTTAGGCCTAATAAGGATGGAAATTTGGTTAAAAGAAGCAAGATGACACAGATGTATGCATTCAGATTACAATTTCCTTTCTTGTGGTTGCTGAAGATGCATAGAGGAGACACTCTCCATGGTGATTTTCATAAACACCTAACCCTAATTGGGTAAGCTATGAAGAAGCGATCGTTAATTGGGGGATGTTTTTGCCCCTTTTATAAAATGATGTCAAATTCGTGGTTTTCTTTACCTTAGAACGTTGTTGTTTCTTACTGTCTAGATGAACTTTGTAACGACGTCATCTTTATATATGTACCCCAAACATTGGTTTTTCTCACTCATTATTATCAAGCTATTTTTAATTTTTCATAATTGTTGCAAATAGTTGCCTCTAAATTATAGGTTATAGTAGGTAAATCACACATCACATAATATTTGTTTTTGTCTTTAAAATATTATATAAGATAAATATTATTTCAAGTATTAATATGTGTTTAAAGATGACAAAAATTGTATAGTTCATATTGGTCTGGCCTAGCCAATCCAATGTGACTCGAATTAACAAAAATTTGGGTCAAGTTCAAACTTTTAAACAAGAAATATTCGCACGTCAAATCACATTTGGCTTTAGTTACCTAACCCAAAATCCAAATTTTTATGAAAAGTGATGTCATTTTGAATAAAATTACATCACTTAAGCAATGAATAAAGCTCAAACCAGCCTTAAGCTTAGGCTTGTGAGAGTTGATACATTAAAACATAATGGGCTTTTAGCGACGAAAATTTTCATCGCTAAAAGTAAATAATTCGTAATTGTTGCAAAATCCTATTAGCAAAATACTACAAGCGATATTTGTACCAAATCATCACAAATTATATTTCACAATGTGTAGAACACATAGCAAAAAGAGATAGGCGACGATACGTAAAATCATCACCAATTATATTTTGTTATGCTTTTGTTTCGTGGCTGAATGTTATTAGTTATGTTACTATAAATGTAGACTTTTATCGTCGCTAAAAATTATTTACGACGATTGTATTTTCGTAGCAAAATTTTTATGGCTACGTTTTATAAAACGAAGCCAAAACTTATTGGCAATGTTTCCTAAAATGTAGCTGGAAGTTTTGATGATGATTTTAGAAACATGGTCAAATGTTTTTAGCTATGTTTTAGACTTTTAATAAATATTATTGTTAAAAATTTTATCATATTAATTACAATTATTGGTCCATTTTAATCGATTTTATTGTTTGTAATATTTATATTTATTATTTTATAATTTATTATATGAAAATATAATTAAAAATAGTTAGAAATTAGAAGCATTTTATATAAACAATTAAATATCATTAAATGTTAATTACAAATTTTAACAAAAATACTTATGTACAAACTAACGCTCGTTTTCATCATCACTATTACTTGCATAATTTGGGCCAAGTATTTGTTTGACCATCTCTTCAAGATTGGCCAGCTTTCGTTCATTACATTCTAACTTTTGTTCATTACTTTCTAATTTAGCCTTAAGCGACTGGTTCTCCTCCTAAAGACAGTCAACATATGCTGATCTTGATGAGGATGAAATAGTTGACTTAGGGCCAAACCCAAGACCTTTGATATAGCCGAATCTTGTACCAAGCACGTTGTTGCAAATGTCATCGACATTTGGCTCATTTCTGGTAGACAATGATCTTTACAATAACTCCTACATCTTATTCTAAAATTTAAAAACAAAATTAATATTTAATTCAAATATTATTACTTAGTACTACATAAATAAATAAACTCCAAAATTTAAACAAATTTTTATACTTACATAATTATTCTATACTTTTTCGGGCATCCAGCCTTTACCTTCTTTGTAGTGTGTCAGTTTGTAGAGTGTGATCCTATCACACTCTTCTGCATATAGTTTGTTCCGACTTTGTTTTATGAAAAAAGAATTGAAACACAATAAATAATATTGTATTTACTGATATAATTATAACTTTTAAACAAAGAACTTACAAATTCATTTCGTACAACAACAAATGATTTGGAGTTGGTGTTGTGAGGAGTTTTCATTTCTACTCTATTAACCTTGGCTTTCTCACAATTTTCCTAAATAAAGAAAAGAAATAGTCATTAAATTGTGTACCAAGATTAATGGAAGCAATTTGAAGAGAAAGAAGATAAACATTAACGTTGGCACAGGTCCAATAATCATACGTTTGACTCCAATTTCCTAGAGTCACTCATTCAGAAACATGTCTTCTTGCCTCCTCATCTAAAGGAAAATTTTATAGTATTAATGTAATCGATAATAACGATCATTGGCCTTTTGTTTCAACAGTGAACTCATACAGCTTGAAACTTCAGGATTCTATATCGACGATATGAATTTTCATTTGTGAACAACAAACAAAAGTTAAATTAATCTTTAATAAGTAAAACATAATTGCATATAATTAAATAAATTAAAATTTTACTGAAACTTTGTTCAAAGCATTATGTAGCAAGTTTACTTGCTTCAACTACTTGGCATGCTAAAGGCAAGGCAATTTTGTCCTGACAATGACCCCTAATTCACTTTATAATTTTGTCGATTGAATCTTGTCAATAGGAAGAGTTTGTGAGGGATCAATATGCACAAACAACTTGTTATTTATTACAACATACATGCGTTGCAATTTAGAACCTTTAGTGATACCTTAACCTCTTTTTTTGATAACATTATTAGAACATGACAATAAAATAATAATGGTAAGAAAAAACATATTAAACATGTAAATATATATTTAAGCATAAGTCTAATTATAGGCGGTAAAGATTAACAGACCTTAAGATCCCTCAATGCTAGTTGAGGCAGATAGACGTTATTGCATGCTTGCTTCATTGGTGAATAAAGTCAGTGGTTGTTTTTGGATAAGGTTAGATTTATCTAGTTGTTGTGGGGGGAGGAGCAATTTCGAAAGTTGCCACCTTCTTTCCCTTGTTTCTACCAGGTACCATTATACTAAATATCTATAACTCAAATATCAACATTACACACAAATATAAGTCAAACGTCAACAATACACATAAGCATAACTCAAACATCAACAATTCGCATAAGCATTAGTTAAACATCAACATTACGCCTTAACATAACTCAAACATGAACATTCCGCGTTAACATAATACGCATAAGCAAAATTGAAACATCATCAATCTGCATAAACATAACTCAAACATTAACAATCCACATTAACGTAACTTAAATATCAACAATATGCATAAACAAAACTGAAACATCAACAATCCGCAGAAACATAACTCAAATATCAACATTCTGCATTACCATAACTCAAATATCAACAATTCGCATAAACATAAGTCAAATATGAAAAACACGTTAGCAAGTGTACTAATTGAATGTTGATCATACAAGGGCTCATAAACTACTACCTCTCATTACTACATTTTATTTATATGATCAAATGAAAAAATGAACTAACCAAAAGTAAACTAACACTAAAAAAAGTAGAGAGCTTAACCAAAAAGAATTAATTGAGTTAGAATTTAGGTTTATTAACAATAGAAAAAAGAAGAATAGAACTTAAACAGTAGCTTACTGTTAATAACTTTTTAACAACTTTGTGACAGCGACGGGCTCACAATAATTTATGAGTGATGAAAACTTCGCTAGAGACTGAGAAGTGAGAGGAGGATGATTTAAGAGTGACATTAGAGATTTAAAGTGAACTTTAGTCAAACATCTTATAAGAGATAGTAAAACAAGGTTCCTAACACATATTCACCTTTAATCAACCCATTCAACAAATCTTTAGAGAAAACAACAATTGTGCCATATGCCAATGGGCTATACAAAAACATTCTATTGACATGCTTCATAATAATGTTTAATGTTATGTTGATGACTAGTTAGTGGATTTAAGTTTCAAGAGGATCACCTTGAATACCTGTATAAAGTTTCAAAGGTTATAATTTTTTTCAATTGAAGATGAATTTGATAAAGTTTGCTTTCATAGTATTAACAAGAAAGTTTTTAGGTTTCATTATTCATTAAGTCCTTCATATTGATCAACATAAGACTAATGTCATTATGAACATTTAAAGTGAAGAACAAGCTTGAAATTAAAAGTTTGTAAAGAAAGACTAGCATATACTAAATGTTCCAGCTCCATTCTTTTTGGATAATGCTAGCAATTCAATTATTTGATAAAGAAGGGTATCAAATGCCTACAGTGAAGACTTAGGTCTTGGGAAATGGATAACAACAATATGTACTCAACCAAAGTGAAAAAAAAGTCTAATAAAACTTTCATCGAACATCTAATACGCAGTCTTAAACATCCTTGCTTACCTATATTCACCTTGAATCAACCCATTATGGATGCATCAGACAAGCCACCATCTGTATTATTATCACACAAACCAATCACCATCAACCAAAACACAATACACATCGACGGAACACAACACCCATTTTACAACATCACGTATACGTAGATTACAACAACACCAATAGAACACAAAGATGAAGATGAACGAATAAATATAACAACACCAGGGGGTAAGGAAGAATAGAAATCATACATTACCTTAACCTACAACGATGACAATGAAGGATTGGAGACGAGAGAATGGTAGGAAGAAGATAGGCTTCGACATTTTGGTTTAAACGTGTTAAGGAAACGACGTCGTTTCCTTCCCAAAAGAG
Source organism: Erythroxylum baracoense (assembly GCA_025629805.1). NCBI lineage: Eukaryota > Viridiplantae > Streptophyta > Magnoliopsida > Malpighiales > Erythroxylaceae > Erythroxylum > Erythroxylum baracoense. The sequence goes on from JAOTAY010000190.1 coordinate 24,932,432, forward strand.
ATAACATTGTTTTCGTTTTTTAAATGTTCCAACATTTGGCGACGCTTTTATCAAACGTCACCAAATGTATGTAGGAAGACAACCTTTTTAAAAACGATTAAAACGATGTTGTTTACTTTTATTTTTTAAATTATTTCAGCATTTAGTGAAGATTTTTTAAAACTTCGCAAAATATATATCCACTATTAATCATTTAGCAATGATCTATAGATTTTGACAACGAATTTTCGTACACCAAACGGTTAAAATATATATTGATTTTGCATATTATTTTTATATTTACTATATATTTTTTAATATATAAATTATATAAAATAGTATAGAATTTATATATAGTAAATAGAGCTTTGTGGTCAAATCATATATTTTAAAAGACATTAATAAGAAGAATTAATTTATTATGATTTTATATTTATAGAATGTTTTTGTAATATAAAATTTCTATAAAATGTCACCCAATTTGTGTATAGTAAATAGAGTTTTGTTACACCACATAAAATTGTGAATTCCTATATTTTAAAAGACATTAATTAAGAAAATTAATTTAAATTTAAATTTAAAATCAAAATAAAAATTAATTTTGGGGTTTTTTAAATTTCTAAAATAACATTGTTGTTAACTAAATTTATTTTTATACTTATAATCATTCTCAATATTATTAAATTTGATTATTAAGAATATCTTATTAATTTTTAATATTGATTTTCATTTTTTACTATATTGCAATTATTTCTTCATTACATTACAATATATATAATTATATATGGTAATTAATAACGTTATATTAATGCCATTACCAAAGGTCAAGCCAAATGGTAATGGCCCACCATTTGGGCACAATTTTTTGAATTGATGCCTATTGATATATATCTCTTCTGAATTAATCATGAACAAAGATGTTTTCTTTAACTACAAATGACATCGTTTTGTACTAGGTTATTAAAACCAAAACGAACTTCCCTTCAATTTTGTGTTAACTGTCATATTTCCTCTTTGTTCACGATCCAAGAAGCATCTTCCCTCCATTGTGATCTTTACCTCGAAGAAGCGTCGTTACCTGTGTTGTTATTGTTCTTCTTTTCTATTTTCAAGAACCCTCCTTCTTCAACTTTGTTTTACTTCTACATTTAGGAGTTTATGTGAGTTTTGTGTTATGCTTATGGTGTATGGTGTATGGTTTTTGTTTGTCTTTGTATTTGGAAGATGGAGAATTAGGTTTCTATGCTAGATGTGTATGGGTCGACATTTTTTTCCATGCTTGTTTGAGGAAAGCCTGTTAACTGTTTATGATAGGTCTGTTACACAATTAAGGCACAATTTGCAACGAATGTTTATGTACGTATTTACATATATATCGATCATAAGGACTATATGATGGATACACGTATAAATATGCTTAAGTGTGGGTGAGTTTTATGTATATGATAGGCATACATTATTTTTAGCACTATTTTGTGATATATCACTTACATTTTGGATGATTTTGAAGGATTTGATATTTTATTTTAGAAAGTATTGTCATTTTAGGTCTTATTTCCACCGATACATGGAAAAGAAGTAAAATTAAAGAAATATTGAATTACTTGGAACAATTATGAAAGAAATGAAGAAGGAACATAGAATACAACACCCTACATACCACCGTGTTACGGGTTATGCTCAAAGGGACACCCCCATATTACTCTATAGATGAAGAACATGATATCCTACTTAGTCTCATTCAAGTTCTTATGATGGCGTTACTATTTTTGGATAATTTCTTATAAAAAATGAACAGAAAAATGAACCTGTATTTGAGGTTGTGTATCTCATTAAAAGTTAGGGTTTTGGGTTTTTAAAAAAAGAGGTGGTAGGAAAAAGAGAGTTTTTTGTTCAAGAAATATTTTGGAGTCATTTTAAAGCTTTTATGCAATGGTTTTGATCAAAAACACATTATTCTTTGATGATAGAGGAATATTTCAATAATAATTCCAAGGTTTCAAGATTTGAATCTTATTATTTTTCTTATTTTTATGTTGATTTTCTTTGTGTGATTGTGAAATAATAAGGATATATATTTGGGTAGGACGGATCTAGGAAGTAATATGCATCAAATGATTTCTTACTTAATGAATATTTTTCTTATTATTTATCCTTATTTTTATATCGATTTAATCAAATAAGTGAAAGTAGAATATTCGATATTTGTTTCCTGCATTAAGTTTTAAGAGACAAGACATATGTTTAGGTCACATCACAAACAAAGAGGGTTAAGGGTGAGCTATTCGAAAGAAAGTTACAAGATCTTCTTTGATTAGCAAAAATTTATCAAGAGAGTTCATATACCTAATTAGAGCATTCTTAGTTGTCTATATTGAAAATGGATTTCAGTTGATTAACCTATAAATAGTCTATATCTAGATAATATAATCTAAGTTAGGAACTATTATTGGTCTAACAAATTATAGTAATTCATTAAGATAATGTGAAATTGAAAAGAGTAAATTCATAGGGGATTCCATACTTAAATCTAGTTAATTCATTAATTTGTATATTCTTGATAGTTGCTTTTCTTAGTGTTTAAATTTTTTATTTGCTTTATTTTCTCATTCAATCATTTATAATTATTGGCTTAGCTTATTAAATTTAAGAATAGTAGGTAGTTATGAAGCAATCTTCATAAGATTGACCTTTGATCCCCTTTATTTTTTTAAGAAATTAGAAATAAATTAAGCCTTGAAAGGAAACAAAAAATTGTACAAGAGAAGTTTTAACTTACAAGTCAAGTGGCTTCATTAAGGGAGCTCACATAATACAATGTTCTAAATGAATCATTACATAACTATTGCCTTTATCCCATTTCCACAAGCATTAAAAAATTATGGACTCTATTCGTTGATAAGATAATAAAGAAGCTAAAATTTGTGCTTGAAAACATTTATGTGGAGTCTTATTCTTTGCATAAGGTTCCTATCAAATAACTCCTTACACTACAAGAAAATCACATAATAGCGTCTGAATATTTCCGTCGAAAATCAGTCCGTCGCAAATTACTGACGGAAAGTAAATATTCCGCCGGTAAATACAGTGATTTACCAACGGGCAATACATCCGTCGAAAATATTGTAGGAAAAACTTTTACGCAAAATCCCCGACAGAAAATAGTGACGCCAAAAGTCACGGCGACGGGAAAAAATGCAGGAATCATTCCCGCAATTTAATTGCTTCGCCGATTTACCGACAGGAACTCTACCGTCGGTATTTAGCTTTCATTTACTGACGGACGTACATTTCGTCGCTATATCTGGAAGCAATTTACCAACGGCCAGGCGTTTCCGTCGGTAACTTGTTTACAGACGTCGTCGTGTCGATGAAGAGGAGACGGTATACCGACGACATAAAGTATCCGTCGGTCCATTGGTTGATATAACCCTAGTATACCGACGGAATGTCTGATGTCCGTTGGTAACTGTTTTCATAAACAAATATTACCGATGTAAACAAGATTCCGCCGGTACACTTGCTGACAGTTACCGACGAGCAGATGGTATTCTGTCAGTAACTGTCGGCAGCAAAACCTAGTTTGCCAACGGAATAATTGTTCCGTTGGTATTTGAGTTTCGACCGTAATAAAAATGCCGCGCTTTTATTGACGGAATGGTCTTGTCCGTCGGTAATTGTCGGCGGACGCGTATTCTGGAAACCTAGATTATCGACAAAATGTTGTGTTCCGTCAGTAATCCAGCGCCTATAAGTTGCGCCCGACCCCCTCCCCTCCCCTCGCGCCTTCATTTCTCTTCTTTCCTTACGGTTCAGAGTTTTCCGATTCCTTCTCTCGCGTTTTCCGATCGTGTTTCAATTATTGTCTTACTCATCGTGCGTCGTTTGAGGTAAACTCTCTTATAAGTGTATTATTTTACAAAAAAGCATGTTTTTAGTATTAAAAGTGAATTTTTGGTTAGGTTGAGATTATACATATTGCGTATAAAGTGTTCGATAAAATACCTTTTATGATATTTGAAATGTTTTTTGTAATTTTTGTCTTAATTTGAGAATTTGAATATGTAATTTTGATAAAATG
>JAOTAY010000190.1:24945004-24959580 GCA_025629805.1 Erythroxylum baracoense
TTTCCAAATTTCTCCGATTGCTCTCACGTGTACCCGTTTCCATAATTCAACCCGTTATCTGAAAACGGGATGTTACATACCTGATATTCTTGTTCTCGTATTTTTAGGTTTAACAAAATCTACTTATGTGAATGTTGGTTTTGTAAATTTACTTGACCATTTCAATTGTCTAAAGACTAAAATTACATTGCATATATAGTGCGTAATCTATATACTATGACACATTTAAGAGAAGTTTATAAAGGTTTTAAGGAAATTTATCTTTGAAGGGAGACTTTTAAATGTGTTTAAGTATGTTTGAGGTAAATTTTGTCAAAAATATATACTTTAATCTTTCAATATGTTTTTTCAAGTGGTTTGGTTAACCTATATCGAATTACATTAATGAATGATGAGCAAAGTGCATGTACTTTAAAACTAGTCATCGTAATTAGGATTAGCAATATGACTCGAGTTTACCCTAAAGTCAATTTAAAGGAGTCAATATAGAAAAAGGGGATAGGATTTCATACAATAAAATGAAATTGGACAATTATATGGAAGGTGATATTTGTGAAACAATTAATGAGCATTTTTATGTGTTAATATGGTAAAAGTTAAATATACTTCAATATTCGATTGTGTAGATAATTGCATGTGATTTCTTAGTTATCCCATTGCTTATAATTGGTTTTAAGTCTGCTTTTCGTACTAGTTAGTGAATAATGAATTCTTATCACAACTGAATTCATCCAATAATTTAAGAAGTGTTGATGTATGTGAAGAGTTAGTATATAATGAAATAGTTTGAGGTAAAATCTATAATTTTGTATTGATATCTAACTTTTATAACTTCAATAATTATCTCCATATGATTGTATCTTTTCTTTGTTACATTATGATATACATAGATAATGTAGACATAGATGTATTTTTTCATCATTTTAAAAGTTTACTCGAATAAATATTTGATGAATAAAGATGTATCCATTTGTTAATAATCATGTATTTATTTAATCAATTTTTTTGTATAATTTTGTATATTTCTATTTGAGTTCTCTTTAAATATAAAGGAAGCGAAGCGAAGTGATGCAAAGTGATGGCAAAGAGTTGAATTTTTTTAACATCACTTGGTCATAACTATATATCCAAATTTTTGTCGATTGCTGATACTACCAGTCATATGTGGCAATAATAATATGTTATATATTAAATATCTGAACAACTTAAACTCACGAACCTACCATAATCTTTAGTTCAGGTTTCCAATCCCCATATAAATTCCATTATAACATAAGCAAATCTCATATTCTTTTCTTTGTTCATCAACAATCAAATTAGTCAAAATGTTATTCACTCATACTTTCTTTTCTTTTCTACAAGAACAAAATGAAATCACTTTTAACATGTTCATTATGCGGTCTTTAAGGTAATGTAGATAGAATTTGATTTCACTGAAGCAAGAAGAACTTTAGGAAGTGTTATGAATGATGACAAATTTGATGACAAAGAAGTCTATATGAATGCAAAAGTGTTACATGTACTATATGAAAATTTTGCATATTTTTACCATAGGAACCATGACTTTTAGTTTTAGGTTTAATTACTTATCTCTCTTAAACTTTAATAATTTCTTAAACTTCTTTATGATTATATTTATATCATCCTTATTACTCTCACTTATATAAGTCTTATATATAATTTTCCTCCTCCTTGGAGACTTTAAAAATCACCTCTTCTTGTTGAAGTTAGCTCCTTTTCATGTAATTCATTCATCTACATCTCATATGTTAGTGATTAGATTAGCTTTTCGAATGGTATGGTCCTTAATTTTTATATTTTTGTTTATTGTATTTCTTATAGGTTATGTTCTGTGTTGAAGAGCGTCGATAATTATCCAACCTCGTTCGTCTTCTTTGTCGTTTACAATTGTCCGTCTATCAAGGTAAATCGTTCAACTAAGTAATGTCTACAATGTGATTGATTTTGTATTGTTCTTTGCAATTTTACTTATAACAATAATTGATGAGATTTTAGGCTGGGGTTTAATAGTGTAAGTATTTATGTTTGGGCATTGTTTAAACTGAAACATAAAGAATTGAACTTGTAGGTTATTAATTCAAACTTTGTATTAATATAAGAAATTCACATAATTGACATGACAATTCTTTGCATAATAAACCCTTACGATGGTATATAGTCTGGAAACTGGTGATGTAACTCCCATGAGGCTTATCGGTGAAAAATTCAACGAGCCTAAAAGTCATAACGAGAACTTGCTTTCTCGATTCATATGGAGTAACAATGTCATATACCATAGTGCTTGTTTAAAATCAAACTTTGGAAGTTAACTTGTAGGTGATTAATTCAAACATAGTTATATTGGATTTGTACATTACTACTTGGAATATTGTTAAAATGATTGATGGCTAGATGTATGAATTACATAAACATTTACTGCATGTCAAATAAGTTTCTATAATTGTGGATGATTTGAGACATAATAAACACTATAACAGTATATAGGCTGGAAACCTATGATATAGCTCCCATGACGCTTATCGGAGAAATTTTTCACAAGCCTAGGAGTCATAGCAAAAACTTGCTTCTTTGATTTATATGGTGTAACAATGTCATGTACCATAGTGCTTGGTTATCATATTGTTTTATTTGACTGATACTCACATATGTTGAGTTTTGTAATTGTGAACTCATATGGTGGGATAGGTTGGTTTCAATTTAGAGGGGAAATGATTAGAGACCTGTAAAAACCTAAGGGATGTCTTGTAAAGTAAAGATTAAATGTTCTATAAACTTAGTGCAAATGAAGGATACTAACTATGAAATCACTTTTCTAAATAACAATTTTGGAAAAATGATTAATGTCAATAGATCTTAGATGTATAGATGATTAACACTCGATGGTTTCATTAATCTTGATTTTGTTGAGGAAGTTTAAGCTTTAAGCTTTTATTCACTATGCATGTTCTCAACCTGTATATATGGATGATCTAAAGATCAGATGTTCATGTAAAAAGTGCAAACATATTCGTATTCTTCCTGTTGATGAAATGAATCTCCATTTGTTAAGAAAAGGGTTTGATCCAAATTATTTTGAGTGGACACGGCATGGTGAGCCCTTAACTTGTATCACCTTAAGGGGTAATGAAGTAAACTCAACAATACATATGGATAGGTTTTAAGGGGGACTAGTGTTAGGTTCCGATCATATATCGCATACATAATAAATATCAAATATATGCAGCAAAAATAAAATGGAACGTCACTAGGAGATGTCTAGAATTCTTTCCTTGTGCTAGAAAACAAGAACTCTTGAGAGAGAAAAAGAGTGTGTGTATAAAAAGAACCTATCTTTTTCATTTTGTGTCTTATACAAGATGCACAAAAATCATCTCAATTTTGTACACCATTTGGCCTTCCACAGCCCCCATCACTAATGGAAAGTTATGGGAAGTTAATGGTTATAAATAGCATGAATTAATGGAAGTTATGGGAAGTTAGTGACCATGAATAGCATGTAATGAAAGCCATCAACACTTGTTTCTAATCCATTCCATGTAACGTTTTCTAGCATGATCACATCGTGATACAATCCCGAAACACTCTCTCATATCTTGAATCACCATTCAAGACCATTTTACTCATCCTTCAGATCTCCTATGTGTATGATCCATTAGGTTCCAGTTTATGTTTGCCACTTGAATTAGCACTTAATTCAAGTAAATCAAGAGTAGTATCTAGCAACACGTTACAACCCCCAATTAACCGGAAAGTTAGTGGTTTGACTACGAACCCTTCCATAAGCAATGTTGCCATGCAATTTTTCCTTTCACCATCTATACCCCACTTGGTTCAGAGTATGGTCAAAGTGTCAACTCCCACTAGACTGACTACATCGTATCTAGCTAGACTAACTACATCATATCTAGTCTAAGTGATACTAGATCCTATCCTGAAGAGCTTATTACTCTATGTATCATTGAAGGCTCTCTTCATGACACATATATCTGCTTTGGCCATAGACTCCCTGAGTAATAGCCCCGATAAAAGGTCGTGGGTATCATCTCCTTCTATCAGGATGGTGAATCCTTTATCGGCTACTCAATTACCTTTGAATACCTCAAGCTATACCCAATCACCACCCTATGAGTACCCCTGAAAGGCACCGATGAATGGAGTCAAAACACAGGATCAGTATCTCAAATATTTTTGAGCACCTCAAGTCAAAGTATACTTGCACCATTGCAATGATGAGAATATCATTGACATTAGAATAGAATATCCATATGATTGTCTCATAGTAGGTCAATCCAATGTACTTACTACCCTTAGTAAGCATCCACACGTTAACTCTAAATAACTCATGTCTACAGCTTATGAGATCTACTACTTGATCTAATCATGGAGAATAACATGTGCCAATCTATCCGGATTAACGATATTTTGTCTCATTAATCCTATGACTAGGGAAAGTTTAGATACTAACATGATTACACATGATAGGAATCTCATTATCATGATCTCATCATGATTTCCTCCATGCTATGTTTTCTATCAAGGAGACCATTAAATCAACTTAAGATTAACATCAAATCCATAAATGTATGAATATCAAAATAATGAAAATTGCATTTATTAATCATAAAATGATTTGTACAATAAGTGTTAAAGGTGATTACCTTTGGAGCACTCCTATAACAAACTCCCACTTGCACTAAAGTCAATAACCTTGATATATAATACCATAGGCGTGTCCAAGTGACACAAAACTCTTTTAGGAAATAGGCTTAGTCAACGAATTAGCTATATTCTGATCGATGGGAACTCTCTCTATCTTGACATCATTTCTACCAATGATCTCTCTAATCAAATGGTAACGCCTGAGTACATGTTTGGACTTTTGATGAGATTCGGTTCCTTTGCCTATGTTATAGCTCCGTTGTTGTCACAATACAACTGTACTGGGTCAACGATGCACATAACCACACCAAGTTTCATGATGAACTTCTTGATCAAAATTATTTCCTTTGCCACTTTTGAAGCTGTAATGTACTCTTCCTCTATTGTCGAATCAATAGTCATCTCTTATTTGGAACTTTTCTAAGTGACTGCACCACCATTCAGTGTGAATACATATCTAGACTAGGATCTGGAGTCATCCCTATTAGATTGGAAGCTGGCATTAGTATACCTGCTTACCACAAGATCACAGTCTCCATATACCAAGAATACATTTTTAGTTCTTCTCAGGTACTTAAGGATATTCTTGATCGCCATCCAACCTCACCAAGGTCTGACTGATATCTTATAACATCTCGTTATCCCATGTTAACGCTTAGGACCCTAAAATACGGTACATAAGAGATTAATGAGAAGTTAGAAAGTGCATTTCATGTTCATGCACAATATGGCATGCACACACATGTGAATATTAATGTCTACGCATTAAAATGATTTTACATGCATTCATTGACATTTTTCGGGTATAATGGGTTTGCAAATGTGATTTTGATATGAATTGCGGTTTATATGTATTGAAAATTGAATTGGTGTGTATAGGTATTGATTTAGAAATTTTGGTGAAATTTAGAAAATTCCTAAATGTTTGGGTAAATTTTGAAGTAGGAAAATGTCAAGTGGCAGGACAACTGATAAGTAGAAATAGAATTAAGAGTCAAATGATAGTGAAAATTTTTATAAATGACATTGGGATTTAATGACCGATGTCATTGAAATTTGGAGATAATTTGAGTAGAATTGGAGTTGATTGGACTAGCTAAATGAGAGAACCCAGTTTGAACCTATAGGGATTTGACATGTGGCAAGTGACAAGTGTCACTTGCCAAGTCATGTCTTAATCCCACGACCTTTAACTTATTCAAAGACCATTTAATTGTTTTGTTATCTTGCTTTTTTTCTTCTTCTTTGTGGCTTTGTTCCACTTCTCCTCCTTCACAAAATTTTCTCACCAACCTCCATTCATGTTGAACCTAGCCCTCTCATCTTGCACTTGATACTCTCATCTTGCTCTCTCTTTCATTTTTCACTAAAGACCCAACCCTTCAACCTTGAAGGATGATGTACGTGGGTTGTATGGAGAGTTAGGGTTAAGAGAGATCTTGAAGAGTTTGAAGATTTTGAAGCCAACTGAAGTAAGTTATGCTTTAATCTTCATGGGTATTGTTAAATGGAATATGTATGATGAGAAATTTGATGATTGATTATGAGTTTTTATATATGTGTTTTAACGTGGGTGTAGTGTAGTGATAAAGCGATCATGCTCTAAATTGTAGTGAGTTAATGTTTTTCATGAATTGTTTGGTGAATGATGAATGAATATGAACAAGAAAGTGGAAGTATGATGATGTGTGTGTGGATGAAGAGATAGATAGAGTTATATCTTACTTTATTTTAAGATGAATGATAATTCATGAGTTTAAAGCCAAAGAAAAAGGCCAGTATATTGTCATTAAATGAGAAGAAGTAGGATGATAGTTTGGAGATAAGATAGAGTTGAAAATGAAGTTAAATGTGTGATGGAATATGTCAGATAAAGTACTTTCACTAAACATGTATCAGTATTTTGGCCATATCTTAATCTGTAGATATCCAAATCAGATGGATTTTGATTTAGAGTAAACTAGAAACATATGACAACATTTGTTATGAAGGAATCAAATTTGAAATCTATCCTTAAGAGTCTTGAAATTTGTCTTGAAGTTAAGCATTGTGTTCTATCAAGTTATGAGAACATTATGTAGTATTTTGATTATAACGTGCATGATACTGAACTAAAATGCATGAGTTTTTCAGTGGAAACCTAAGACATAGTGGAATATTTTATTAGAAGAAGGCGTGGCCTAAAAAACTCATTTTCTATGTCGTAATGGTCATATAAAACTGACTTAAAAATCTATCCTAAGAAAAACTATAAAACTGCAGGATGAGTGGGAGAATTGTTTCTATCACGATCGTGGCAGGGGATGCCACAATCGTGGGCAGTGATTTTTCATGGAAATTTTTTGATTATGCAATGATTGAACCAAATAAGGATGAGGTATATATCTTTGATGCTTTTGAACTTAATTGCGGCTTAAAAGGAATATAATTTTGATGTTAAGAAGGTTGGTTGATGTGTGATAAGTTTTGAATGATTTTGATGTTATACTTTAAAGAAAAGGATTTTTAATGTCAATTCATCTAAATGTGAAATGTTTAGAGTGTTAACTGAAGAGGTTATGAATTAGACATGATGCTTTTGATAAGGGATTGTTTGATTCCAATAAATGAGATGTTATGGGAAAATGATAGAATTGCATGAATGATGAAAAAAAATTAGTTGCAATTGATAAACCAAATGATTTGAAGTTTAAGTTTTTGAATGCAACCAAATGGGTATGTGAATTAGTAGGTAATGATGTTGTGTTAAAGATGGTGAATTCTGGAAATTTTGGTGTCAATTGGTGTTTGAATGTAGGTAGAATTCAGATGAAAGAGATGGAAAATTTTGTAAGGCACAATCGTGGCCCTCACCCTACCATCGTGACATGACAGAAAAAGTTTTTGTCATGATCGTGGCTAGGGCGTCATGATTATGGCCAATTCCAAAAGTTATTGTCAAGATCGTGGCTAGTTCTATAGAGAAAAATAGTTATCTTTTGAGTAAAGTATGAACCAATTAATGCTATGGTGTTTCCATATAAGGTATTTAGGCTTAAATGAGTTCTTGAATGAACCTAGTTGATGTTGAATGAGGTGATTAAAGTGGACAAAGAGTATTAGAGATTAAACAATGATTAAAAGGTGTTATTAGTTGATTATAAGATGTGTATTAAGGAATATACCCAGGAGTTTGTTATTGAACATGCATTATACATGACATATATAAATGTGCTTATGATCAAGTATTCATATAAATATGTAAAATAGTAATGGTAAATTTATATGTTTGCATGTTATAAAAGAGCATATTGACCGATTCTAAACATTGCCGGAACTTCAAGACAATAAGCTAACAAGAGCAAACTGTGAGTAACCTAAGATGGTCTCACTATGAATGTTTGTTTATTTAATTATGTATTGAATTATTATGTGATGTGTATGCACTAATTTCGAACCTTGAATGTCCGAGGTGTTTGATGCATGATTACCATATATGGAAGTGCTCATTGTATGTGAATGTGATGAAATAAGTGATATTTAACTTGTATGTTGAATGCCAGACCCTAAGGTTTGATGACAAATGTGAATGAGAAAGAATACATGAATGTGTCTGAATGAGCATGATTGATTGAATATATGTGATGCACACCATTATATGAATGCATGAAAGATAAAGACAGTTGAGATCAGAGTTGCCAGTGAAAAAGAGCTTAAAGCTCAGACATTTGTGGTAAAAGCCTAAGGCTCAATATGTAAAGAGCCCTTATCCCCCATGGATAAGGGACAATATAATAGAGCCCGGTATCTGCAACGGATATAGGATAGTGAAAAAGGAACTCGGCCACAATAACAAGATAAATGAATGTGAGTCTTAAAAACGTTGGGTATACGTATTATGTATATATATTTTGAATGATTGCAATGTATTATTGAATTATGTTGAATGAGAAATGTGAAAATTATGTACAACGTCTATTGCAATGCTTTATGTTGGTAAATGAAATATATGAATTATGTGACTTATATGATTATTTTGAATTGATGTGTTATGTGATATAGGTGAACCATCAAGGGTGGTTACTCAACTGAGTTCGCAAAACTTAACCAATTTGCAATGTTGATATTTTCAGGCTCGAGAGAGCGACAACTTAGCTTCTAATACTGCTTAGAAGAGATTTTGTACAACTTTTAGGATAGAAGACATGGCTTAAAGGTCGGTCAGCTGGGCTTAAGGACTTAGACTGAAATTTTTATATAATTTCTCATGTATGTAGCATGTTTTATAGACAGAGTTATAGACTCTGATAGGTTGTTGATATTGTACATATATGGATGACTTGTAATGCTACAATGTACATATTGTTTATAAAATGAAATGAGGAATTTGGGGTGTAATTATTGTGTTATTTACGATTTTAATTATGATGCCATGCGATATATTGAAAGTGATAAAGTTAGGACGTAAATTTTGTCCAGCTTATACACGTATGTCCAAAAGGTATACGTGTACGTATCGGGTAGGAGTGGGGTACTACATATTTGCTCATAACACTTAGAGCATACGATACATCGGGTCTAGTACATAAAATAGCATACATGATTGATGATATAGCTAAAGTATAAGGAATCAAACTGATGCGAGTCCTCTCATCTTTTGTCTTTGGACACAACTTTAGAGTGTAATCCTATGTACCATGGAACGATAACCTCTTTTAGACTGCTCCATGCTAAACCTCTTTAACATCTTGTTTATGTATATAGACTAAGAAAGACCAAGCAACCTCTTAGATCTTTCTCTATAGATCCTTATCCCAAAAATATAAGTTTCTTCTCCAAGTTTTTCACAGAGAAGTTATTAGCTAACCAAATTTCTATTGATTGAAAAGCTGAGACATCGTTTCCTATTAGTAATATGTCATCTACGTATAATACAAAGAACACGATTGCACTCCCACTAACCTTATTATACATACACAGCTCATCTGAATTTTTTGAGAAACTAAACTCTTTGATTGTCTCATTAAAATTGATATTCCAACTCTTGGATGCTTGCTTCAATCCATAAATGGATTTTTGAAGTTTACATACCTTTTCTCCATTCATGAATATGAAACCATCAGGTTGTGTCATATACACGTCCTCGGTTAGGTTTCCATTAAGGAAAGTCATCTTCACATTCATTTGTCATATCTCATAATCATAATGAGTGACAATGGCTAGGAGTATCCTAATAGATTAAAGCATAGCTACTAGGCTAAATGTTTCGTCATAGTCAACACCTTGCCTTTGACGATAACCTTTAGCTACAAGCCTAGCTTTATGGTAACTACATTACCCTCCATGTCAATTTTCTTCATGAAAACCCATTTGCACCCTATAGGCTTTATCCCTTTGGGTGGGTAAACCAAATTCCATACTTGGTTTTCATACATAGAATCCATTTCAGATTTTATAGCTTGAAGCCATTTTTCAGATTCTGAACACTTCATAACCTCTTTATAGGTAGTAGGCTCATCATATTCTATGAGCAATACGTCGTTAAGTTCACTTATGAGAAATCTGTATCTCTCGAGAACATGACGTATCCTACCTAACCTACAAACTTCTTATGTGTCAAAAGGTTGAACTATTGTTTCATCTTCATGAACAATAGTCTCAGGTCCAAGCAATTAATCTGCGTCTGTTTAAGCATCTTGAACTTCCACAAGTTCAATGTTGCTCCCACTGAGAAGACACTCTTTCTCTAAAAAGACAACATGTTTGAAACAAACACCTTTTATTCCGAAACATGGTAGAACTGATATCCTATAGTTTCCTTAGGATATCCTATAAACAGACACTTGTCAAATTTAGCTTCAAGCTTATCTGAATGAATCCGCTTCATATAAGCAGGACAACCCTAAACTTTCATATAAGAAAGATAGGGTTTATTGTTAGTCTATCTCCCATATGGAGTAACATCAACTGACTTAGATGGGACCTCACCATGTCTAACAAGGTTTGATTTCTCCTCTCAGCCACGCCATTGTGCTATGGTGTGTAAGGTGGCATCCACCGAGATAATATTCCATTATCCCGGAGATAATCCAAAAACCCTTAGCTTAAGTGTTCACCATCTCGATCTGATCGAAGTGATTTAATACTTCTTCCAAGTTGTTTATCAACTTCATTTTTGAATTCTTTGAACCTTTCAAAGGCTTCAGACTTGTATCTTATAAGATACACATACCCATATCAAGAATGATCATTGATAAAGGTAATGAAGTATACGAAACCACCTTTGGCATGTATGGACATCGGACCATATACATCAGTATGTATTAGGTCTAAAAGTTGACTAGTTCATTCACCATTTCCTTTAAAGGGTAACTTAGTCATCTTGCCTAATAAACAATATTTACATGTTTCATATAATTCACAATCAAATGACCCTAAACTAGCACACTTGTGTAGTTTAGACATACGTCTCTTACTTATATGGCCAAGGCGATAATGCCATAAGTAAGATGATTTCACCTTATCTCGTTTTATTCTTTTGTTATTATTGATATTTAAAACCGGATTAGACATATCCAATATGTATATACCGTTGCACAATGTACCAAATGCATATAACATTCCATTCAAATAAATTGAACAGCCATTGTTATTGAAATTTAAATGGAATCTAATTGTATTAAGACTAAAAATAGACATTAAATTTTTACTCAAAACAGGTATATAAAAATAATTGTCCAATTTTAGTACAAGCCCACTAGGGAGCGTCAATACATATATACCTACAGCTAATGCAGCAACTCTTGCTCCATTGGCTACTCAAAGGTCTGACTCTCTCTTGTTGAGTTGTCTACTGTTCCTAAGGCCCTTTATGTCAGTACAAATGTGTGAGCCATAACCGGTATCTAATACCCATATATTGTTATCAGAAATAGTATGAATATCAATAACACAAATACCTGAAGTAGATGGGGCATCAGATGCCTTCTTCTACTTTAAGGGCTCCTGATAGGCCCTGTAGTTTCTCTTCCAGTGGCCATCCTTGCCACAATGAAAGCAAGCTCCCTTTGAGGTAATCTTCTTTGCTTTCTTGACACCTCCCTTAGGCCCTACATACTTCTTCTTCTTTTAGCTCTTTTTCTTCAAACCAGAAGAGTCCACCAGCATTATAACCTTGTCCTTAAGAATAGATGGCTCAACTGCCTTGAGTATATTGACCAGCTCAACAATTGTGTTGGATATATTGTTCATCTGATAATTAAGAACAAATTGTGAGTAACTATCGATTAAACTCGTCAGAATTAAATCAATACTTAATTCATAATCCAAAATAAAACCCAAGGAGGCCAACTGCTAGATGTGGCCATTCATCTTTAGTGCGTACTGCACTGGAGATGTCCCCTCAACCATCATGGAACTAAAGAGCGATCACGAAGTCTCGAACCTTTCAGACCTTGCTTGCTTATCAAAGAGCTCCCTAAGATGATAGACTATGGTATAAGCACCCATAGCCTCGTGCTACTTTTACAATCTTGGTGACATAGTGGCTAGCATAATACAACTAGCCATCTTACTATCATCAAGATGCTTCCTATATGCCCTACGATCATCATCAGAAGCATCAATAGCAGGGGATTGGGAAGTGGTTCTTCCAATACATAACCAAGCTTCTTGAACTTGAGAACTATTCTCAAGTTCCTGAGCCAGTCAAGGAAGTTTGGTCCAATCAACTTGTTAGCTTCCATCAATGATCTTAGATTCACATTAGTACTCATGGTGTTAACTCGGGCAATAGCAACCTATCGTCAAATAGAGAAAAATTAGAATGTACTTAAATGCATGTCTATAGGGACTTTAATAACACGCATTATGACTCTCACTATTTTGATAAATTCGTAACCCTCAATATAAATCCGAGAGAACTTGTAAAGAAATTCTCCTAGTGGGTTGATATCCGATATCCCTAAGAATGACTTAGGTTTGCCCAACAATCCACCTTAGTTCAACCTGTAGGTATCGATCATACCAATTGCATCTCTAATGTAACTATCAAATCTAGTGCTATCAACTGTTGATGTGTGCACACTCATTAGGCTATCAACTCTTGACACGTGTACATCTAATATACACTACCCAACTTCGCCTCTATCCACGTTGATCTTGGGTTTGCCTAACAAACTAACGCTTCTAGTTAAAACCGACCCATTAATCTGGAAATCCTATTTCCATGGTTTGAACATATCCAACAACCCTAACTTTAAAAGGATTTTGGTTCTCGCCATATTAAAGGAAGGGGTTAGTTTTAATATTCTAAGTGAGGAGTTTGACTAAGGTCTCATCTAACTTAGATGGTCTTATACATATAACTCATAATATATATATATATATATATATATACATACATACATGTACATATGGTTACTATAACTATATGACATGATATGGACTACCCAATCAAATTGGGGCTAAGCCCATAACCATCCATCATGTAAGCCCACACATTCTCCTAACCATGCATTCTCTAATGCATAAATGTAAATACATCATTTTGGTTATGACATCTTATGAATCCTAACATGGAAACCCAATCCAACACTTGGATCTAAGCCCAATCCAACACTTAGATTTACTATCTTCCTTTTACTGACTTGGCTAAAATTACTATTGTATGTTATTTCGATTGGAATTAATATTAATCTAATTAACATGAATTCCTAATTCCAGAAATTAATTCATAATTAATTTACCTTCAAATAATTATTTGTCGTCCAAAATTAAACAACTTCAATTTTGTCATAAATGCCAAATTTTCTAGTCTTACTAGAAAATCTATTGCTCTACTAAAATTAATTCAAAATTAATTTCTATAATTTCCCAAAATTTTCAAAACATCAAATCATCATTTCAAACATCTCTAGGTCATTTCATGATGATCAAAATAATTTAGGAATCACCCAAAAATTATCACGAAATCCTACAATTTCTAGAGAACTGTCCAGATCTGGAAAATTGTTTGATAAAATTATTAAAATATTTTTAATAATTACACAAAAATTACAGAGGCATAAGCACATCCCAAATATATTCACATAATTTTTCTAGAATCAAATTCCACAAAAATCATGTGTAACCTCATCAGTTTAGCCAATAGACATCACATGCCTAGCAGAAAGACAAATTTCATGCATGTTCTTATAAAGTCAAAATTAAATAATTTAATCACATTAAAATTATTTTCAATCACACTTAATCATTCAACATCTTATGAACATATTGGTGAAAGAAAATCGTGAAAACCATTTTTCTATAATTAATTTCAATCAAAACATTACAGGACCCTAAGTTGTCACAACCATCAAAACAATTTTCACATGTCATGTATTCTAAATCTAACAAGGCACAAGATGGCTATGATACCACTGTTAGGTTCCGATCATGTATCTCATACATAATATATATCAAATATATGCAGTGGAAATAAAACAGAACCTCAAAAACCAGATCTATTCATGTATATAGATATAGAAAAACAAAAACATGAAATGTAAGATGTTTACATACGTTTCTGACGATCTGCTTCGTTCTTTAATCTTCTCCACATTGGGTAGTCATAAACCGGAACAATCAATGCAAACCGGAATAATCAATGCAAACGTCTTTGATGAAAAGATAGAAGGATGAAACCTTACTAGGAGATGGCTAGAATTCTTTCTTTGTGCTAGCAAAGACAAGAACTCTTGAGAGAGTAAGAGAGAAAAAATGTGTGTGTAAGAAAAATAACCTATCTTTTTCATTTTTTGTGTTTTATACAAGATGCACGAAAATCATCTCAATTTTCTGCACCATTTGGCCTTCCATAACCCTCATCACTAATGGAAAGTTATGGGAAGTTAATGGTCATGAATAGCATGCATTAA
>JAOTAY010000190.1:24974499-24995509 GCA_025629805.1 Erythroxylum baracoense
AAATCTTGTGATTTACAATTACTGCTTTAATTATTCAAATTGATATGATGCCATGTGGAGTATTGTAGTGATCGCACATAGCGCTCCCTTATCATAGGATATGTATCGGAATGACCTACGGGCGTCTCGGTGTATACCCTGCGGTAAGGGAACGCTACATCTTGGGTTTCATATGAAACTAACATCACACAATTTAGAGGTCTTTAGGCTGAGTTATGACTCAGTGTGACTGACTCAAACAAACCCCAGATAGAATTCCACTACACAATACTCTCTTGTATTATTCAACCAATTCTATGCAAGATAACACTGAAATAACACCAAAGAAACATCCCAAAAACCATTCCATATCTAAATGAATCTTTATATCCATTCAATCATACACAAATACAGAAATCAACTAAGTGAAGTCTCAAACCTGAAAATTGGCAAAGTAGGTCATTTATTTCCTTTCCTTCCCTTTCTCTTTGACTTTGCCTGACTTGCCAACTAGAGACACCAAAAATATACCTCTCAATCCCACTTCCATCTTTATAAGTTCATTCCTTCATAAGCAAAGTAAGAAGAGATAAAAGTGATGAGAAAATCCCTAACTTTTACCTTGATTTTCACCTAAGATTGGCTTGATTTCTTACATGAAAAATGATGGGATGAAGAAGGTGAAATGGAGAGGAGAAAAATCTAAACTTAGAACCCCCAAAATTTTGTACATCTCCCCTCTCCGTTTCCCCATTCTAGAACTTTAAAGACTCACACATATGCTTAATTCCTAGTGGACACACGTGCTTTATTATTATTGGTCACACATGTCTTAATCCAATTGGTCCATCTATTAACTTTAGAAAAATTAAATTTTGGTCCTTCTTCTTCCTTTATTTCCCACATTGGGCTACAATCTTATCAATTAATTTCATTCCCCTATGTCTTAATGTTCTAATGTAATAAATTTCATGCAATTTGGTTAATTGTTTCGGGAGTTATATCCAAAACACTACAAGCTATTTGAAAATAGGGATAACATCCATAAGTCAACTTCAAGCCAAAATTCAAAAACCTTAGAGACATAATAAAGTTTCGATTCCTTTATGAAATTTTAGATCTATGTCTCTAGATTGATTTCCATTGGAATTATCCAATTTGGAGGTATATAGACCAAGATATGTCCAAATTACAGAGGTATGGTCATGCCAAAACGAACAAATTACCCATTTACCCTAATCTTGTACATTAAGTACCATTATGTCTCTTACTATACTTAGATGCACTTAATTCATTTGTTATTTTCACTTCTTAATGCACTCTAGACTTGTTATAATACTTGTAGGGTATATATATTGGGCCCTTACACCAATGGTCCTTAGATGAACATTTTTGGCCACAACTTGCTCAATTATTGACATTGATGAGGGTGAACTAACTTAAAGGGTAGGTGATAAGTAGATGACCTTAAATATATCAAAAAATGAAAAAAGTTCTCCCCTACCTATGGCCCTCAACAAAAAAACCAAGTCTCGAGGAAAACTGGAGCATATTGATGCTCACAAGGGTTCACCTAGAAAGGAAAATTACAAAGGAAAAGGCGAAAGAAAATGAAAGAGAATGACGGTGGAAACCATAATCTAGTAGCTCATGTACAAATTATGAGAGCTATGATTGTACTACCATTGCACAATTTGTTTAAACAATTCTAAGCAAAGGAAAGACGTCAAACTACTGAAGACAAAAAAGCACCATATGGGAGGCAACCCGTGGTTTTTATTTTTTGTTATTTCCTCTTTAGTGTTAAGTAGTTTTCAATTATGTTATTTGTGCGATTCGTTTCCAAATAAATGTCTTGGAAGAAGGGAGATCAATTTTGACATAGGGTGATCGGGAAGGTAAGCACAATAAAGTGATAAGTGCAAATAACAAGTTAAGGAAGGATCTCGAGAGGGATGAAATGATGAAACAATGAAAGATTGGAGAATCACAGAAATATTGCAGGCCACGATCATGACTTGCGACGAGGCAAAATAGGGACACGCATTTTTTCAGCAAAAATTTTTTCATTTTTACCTTTTTAACCCTTCCTCACCTATATAATTACTTCTAACCTAATTTTTCTTACTCTTTTCATTCTTTCTCTCTAAAGACCTAAGATCTCAAATCATCTCACCTCTCTCCACCAACCTTCAAATCTTTCATTCTCTCTAACTCTTCACAACTCTCCTTCCTAATCAGGTTGCATATTAAGCAGACTGTCAAGCACACCCAACCCAATGGAAAAGTCCAAGTATCAGGCCGTGTACAATGAAATCAAGCAGAGGATTACATAGTGCCTTTTCTGATTACTCAGAAGCAAAAGGTAACTGTTTTCGCACTCTTAGTTTTATAGACATTATAGTGTCGAGATACTTTGACTTTGATATTTTAAAACAATTAGGTTTGAGAGAAAAGGTGGAAAGCCTAGCTAGTAGAATTCAATGGGCTAAATTCTTGCATATCTCATTTGTTCTTTATGCAAAGCTCACTATTGAATTCTTTACAACCCTCCACTTTGACCTTAGTAATCCTAAAGAATTATGGTTTCGCTTGCTGGGTCTACCTTACGTGCTAAATTATGAAACCTTGTGTGAGATTGATGGATTTCCATAATCAACCATCATGAATCAATATGATGAATTTCGTGCCAAGAGATATTGGACACAACTAACTGGGTTGGATGACTTCGATATAGAATGCCCACAAAAATATTATTATGAGTCATAAACATTTTCTATTGCAAAAATTCATGTGTCAACTTGTGTTTGACAAGAGTAAAAGCAACAAATGTTCAGTTAAAGAACTCTTCATTTTGTGGTGTATGGATCACAGCATCCAATTATGTACCTCAGCCCATATTTTCAACACTCTTATTGCCACTCCAAAAAAGAGAAGTAATAAGCTTGGCATGGTTTACTGGGTTGTAGCTATTGCTATTTATTATGGTGTCAACTGTGAAGGACTAACTGTTTGTCTTCCTAAGTTCTTTAATATGCATAATTTAGCTAGAGCTGAGATTTTGGAAGGTCGTGGTATTGGACTCCGAGATGCTAGCTCCAAATCCCATGTTAGGAATAAGATAGGACAAGCTAGTTCTAGTTCGGCACCATGACAACCACCAGTGGAGGAGTCCTCAAGTGAAGAATCTAAAGAGGAAGAAGAAGCTGGATGGGAGAAGGTACTCATTACACTCTCGGACACTAACAAATCACTTGCAGAAAATGCAAGGAGGATGAAGGAGATGGTCAGAGAACAGAAACGCCAGAGTCGGGACATTCAACGCATCCACAGATACTTCGAGGCTCAGGGTGTCCAACTACCACCTCCTTCACCATCACCACCTCCATCACCATGAAGGTTTTGTTTTCTAACCTTTTCTCTTTTAAATGTTGTCTTCATGCCTCATTTTATTTTACGTTATTCCCACCTTTTGTGTTGTTTTTGCTCTTCTTACATTAAGGACAATATGTTGTCCAAGTGTGTGGAGGAAGGTGTGCTTGTATACTTTTATTTTGAATGTGAATTTTGCATTTCGTATGTTAGTTTGTTTTAGGTGCACGACATGATTTGTGTGAATGTTTCAATGGCTAGGACTTAATAGAGTCGATTTAACTTTGAACATAGTCTTCTAGGTTGCAAATATTTATTAGCTTATGAAATTAATGACCTAGGTTACTTTAACTAAAAATGTAGGTTAATTCGGATACAGTGTTAGTGTATTCACCATAGGAATTTGTCATATTCATTTATAATTTTAGGTCAATCAAATAAGTAGCATCATTAGTCCCTTTTCATGAGAATTACGAGCTAAAGAAATGAGGTAGATAATAAAAAATAGGTGTAAATCATAAACAAATAACTATTTTCCTAGCCTTCGAGTTATAAATAGAGCTAGTAGCTAGTTGAAAATGTGATGCAGCTGAGTAACCAGATCGAAACGCATCACATATGTGTGCCTTTGCGTCAAAAGGCTATAATGACATTCTAACCAAGTCTCTTAATAAAAACATGACCTAGTCAGATCAACATTCATCACAAATGTGTGCCTTCACATAAAAGGCTAGGTTCGTGTCAATAAAAACCAACAAAAACAATGTTTGTCAAATACAACCTACCAATCTTTGTAAACAACTTGAATTTTCATGAAAACATACTTAGGGATAGTTACATTTTCTATTGACCAAATAATTATCAATGTATGTGTGCAAGTGATAGGGGTGAATAAACTTAACATTAAGATCTGGATTAGTTGTATATTTAGTCCAAGGTACTTAGACACAGGTTTCATAAGTCAATAACTTAGAACAACTTGAGGGATAGTGTTTGAAGTTAAATTAGTTTCGTGAAGTTGAATGTCATTGCCTAATTATTGTATTTATGTGTTTAGTGTGTTGATGTGTTGTTGTTTTGCTTGTTTCGTTTTTTCTTAACAATAAGCAAATGTTTAAGTGTGGGGATATTGATAATCATAGATTGCATCATATTTTGTGGGGTAGTTTAGGACGTGTTTAGTGGTTAAATTTAATCGATTAGTGTGTGTTTAGGTTAGACTTGTGTTATTTAGTTAAATATTTATGTTTTAAGTATTTTATGGGTTAGAGCATTCTTTTGAGCTTCAGTGTTGTGTATTTGAGGTGCCTTGATAAGTTTGCTAGTATTTCAGGACTAATATTGAAGAACAGAGGAGTTTCAGAGGAGGCTCGAACCAAAACAAAGGGTCACAATCGTGGCCTGTATGCCACATTCATGATAAAAGCAAAGAGGAAGGGCCACGATCATGATAGAAGGCCCATTGAGTTTTTGGGGATATTTCATACCTTTTAGGCCTAGGTAAAACCTACTTTTTACCCCAAGTAATAATGACTACTTAAAGGAAGAGAAATGACCTAAAAAAGGGAGCCTCCACTTCTACCATTTTTGTGAAACGCTTCAAGGGAGAGAAGAATGAGAGAGAGAAGAGGAAAAAGAAGAGAAAGGAAGCGGGTCTTCCGACACTACTGCCTTCCCAAGTTATTTGATCCAAGTTCTTTCTCCTTTCTATCTTTATTTTCATTCATTTAATGTTTGAGATAATCACAACAAAAACAACCTTTATTTTCTTTCAGGATTTGAAGTTAATTCAATGCTAATATAATTGTTTGTGTGTTATTGTGATTGGGTGTTATGATTAATTGGGGTATTTGCATATTTTAGTAATAAACCAAGGGGATGAACAGGATAAAAATGATTGGGTTGGATTAATAAGAGTTAAGCAATCCAATAGACCACAATTAATCATATCGGCTATTGTGCAGAGAGAGATCTTATGTGAGACACGGTAGTTTATTAAAGGGCGTTAGATCTAATTAGAGTTATGGGTCTTTTGTTAATTGAGAGACTACAAATTTCATAATTTAATTAGGGTTTATGATTTAGGGTTCAATGATTATAACTCAAGAGGGAGTAATCCACCCTATAACAATCTAGAACCGACACTGCAATAATACATAATTGACTTGATTAGCATTGATGATAGGGAAAATCCCCTCTATTATAATTTGTAACTCTTCTTGGTTAATTTATATTGTGATGTTTGTGTTGCTAAATTTCAATTTCTTTTTGTGTTAAACTTGCAAATTAATTTCTTGATAATCACTTTCTAATATTTAATTTTCTTTGCAATTTTCATTTTCATTTTATTAATTTTTTTGGGCCTTAGATAATATAGGATTAGATTAATTCACCTTCCTCTTAGGTCGACCCTTCACATACTACAAATCATAACCCATGCACTTACGGTATTTTGAAGGCTATAAATTGCAAAGCTTACAAAATGATCAACACTCTTTTGGGCCTCTTCCATGTTTATAAGCTTGTCCATGATCTTGTCCAAATTAGAATCCTATGAACTAGACTCATCTTGTTGAAATCTTGGTAGGCTTTAAACTCCCATTTGAGTTCTTTCATTGTTAGACCTAAAGAAATCTGGGTGGTTCCACCACCTCGAATTGTAAGTGTTCTAATAAGGATGATTACCTTCCTAAAAATTGTGCCTTATTGAAATTCACAAAGGTCCTTTGCTCCCTATGATATAATTCCTCCATCATCATTCTTTCTATCTGTTCTTGACATTTAACTTTTTGGATTCTTCATAGTTGCTTTATGATGTCCAAATAGATGTGTTTTCTATTTTGCACCCAAACTTCCTTATCTGTCTTTTTTTTCAATTTCTTGTGATTGGGTACCACAATTATAAGAAAGGGTAATAATTCCTTAAAACAAAGGAATTCAATAAGTCCAAAAGTAATTCCCCGACAATGACGCCAAAAACTTATTGAGAAAGTTTTAATCTTATAAAAACCCTTAATATTCTGCAAATGCACAGGTCGTAATGTAATATATGATGTGTCGATCCCACGAGGACTTAATGAACTAATCGCTAATTGCTTGAAGCCAAAAAGTGTAATTCAAATGAAAAAACAAGATGAACAAAAACTTAAACAATTGAATATGGATAGATTGAAAGTGAATTTGTAAAATTAATATAAGAAATCAAAATTGGGCGCAACCAGTTAACAATTGAAAATTTACACAAGGAAGATTAACCAATTATGAGAGAAGGGGATTCTTCCGATCATCTAATGCTAAATTAATCACTTTTGAGTTAATTAGGTATCGATCCTAAAAGTTCAAAGTGTGATTACTATCTCTCGAGTTATAATCATTTAATCCTAAACCATAAACCCATATTGAATTGTATCATGGAATTTGCAATCTCTCAATTAGAAAATATCCCACACATCTAATTAGATCTTAAGTAATCTAATAGACAATCGGGTCCGCACACAAGATCGCTCTTTTTATAAATTACCGATTTCATTGTTTACATGATCTATTATATTTTTAACTCTCATTACCCAATCTAATCATTTGCTATCGGTTCACTCTCTAGATTTATTACTGAAGCATGCAAATAAAATAAATAATCACAAAACCCTAAAATAAACAAAGTAACGTTGACTTAAGAATAAATCCCTAAAAAAATTTTAAACATCCCTAAACCCAAATTCATCATCATCACATCCATCTTATACATCAAAAAGAAAGAAATAATAAGATGGAAAGAGAAATGTAACTTGGAGTGGGCTGGAATGGCAACAGCACCAGATGCTCCCTCTTCCTCTCTCCTCTTCTCTCTTTTTCTCTCTTCTTCCTTAGCTTCTTTCCCAATGTACCAAAATAGAGGCTCTCCTTTTTAGGGATTCTTTCTTTTCCTCTTATACTCTTTTTTCATTTAGCATAAAAGCACAAATGTCTAAAATAGCCCTCGAAATATTAAGTTTGGAAGTAGTCCCTGCGTCTGTTATCGTGCCCCTGCCAAGATCATGGCCAATGAGTCACGATTGAGGCATGTCCTGTTGGCTTCTATCATAATCGTGACCAATTGATAACGATCTTTACCTACTTTTATACTTCCAATTCTTCTCTTTTATTCAATTTCCTATTTCCATATACTCAAACATACATCAAACACCTCTTGAAATATAAAATTAAGATCCAAATCACTCTCAGAACCATACAAACACTTAGACTATAAACAAACACCAATAATAACATAATTATAAGCCTATATAGATAACTTAATCACTTTTTAAGTTAATTAGGTATTAGTCCTAGAAGTTCAAAGGGTGATTACTCTCTCTCGAGTTATAATCATTTAACCCTAAATCATAAACTCTAATTAAATTGAATTATGGAATTTGAAATCTCTCAATTAGCAATTAGCCCACACATCCAATTAGATCTTAAGTAATCTAATACACAATCGGGAACTCATACTAGGTCTCTCTTCATATAAATTACCGATTTGATTGTTTACGTGATCTATTATATTTTTAACTCTCATTACCCAATCTAATTATTTTTCTATAGATTCACTCTCTCGATTTATTACCGAAGCATGCAAATATAATAAACAATCACGAAACCCAACTCATTAACATCAAAAGTAATCAAATCAACATTGATTTAAGAACAAATCCCTAAAAGAGTTTAAAACATTCTTAAACCCAAATTCATCATCATCACATCCATCTTATACATCAAAAAGAAAGAAATAATAAAATGGAAAGAGAAATGTAACTTGGAGTGGACTAGAATGGCAGTAGCACCAGATGCTCCCTCTTCCTCTCTCCTCTTCTCCCTTTTTTTTCTTCTTCCTTAGCTTCTTTCCCAATGTACCAAAATGGGGGCTCTCATTTTTGGGGATTCTTTCTTTTCCTCTTATACTCTTTTTCTATTTAGCATAAAAGCCCAAATGTTTGAAATAGCCCTTGAAAAGTTGAGTTTGGAAGTAGTTCCTGTGTCTGTTATCGTGCCTGTCATAATCATGGCCTGTCCTGTCGGCTTTTATCACAATTGTGGCCAATTAGTCATGATCATGACCTACTTCTATACTTCCAATTCTTCTCTTTTCTTCAATTTCCTATTTCCATACACTCAAACATTCATCAAACACTTCTTAAAACATAAAATTAAGATCCAAATCATTTTCAGAACCATATAAACACTTATAATATTAACAAACACTAATAATAACATAATTCTAAGTCTATATACATAACAAACACTAATAATAACATAATTCTAAGCCTATATACATAACTTAATCACTTTTGAGTTAATTAGGTATCAGTCCTAAAAGTTCAAGGGTAATTACTCTCTCTCGAGTTATAATCATTTAACCATAAATCATAAACCCTAATTAAATTGCATCATGGAATTTGAAATCTCTCAATTAGAAAACATCCTACACATCCAATTAGATCTTAAGTAATCTAATAGACAATCAGGTCATCACGCGAGATTTTTCTTCGTATAAATTACCGATTTGATTGTTTACATGATCTATTAGATTTTTAAACTCTCATTACCCAATCTAATCATTTTTTATCGATTCACTTTCTCGATTTATTATTGAAGCATGCAAATACAATAAACAATCATGAAACCGAACTCATTAACATCAAAAGTAATCAAATTAACATTGATTCAAGAAAAATCCCTAAAAGAGTTTTGAACATCCTTAAACCCAAATTCATCATCATCACATCCATCTTATACATCAAAAAGAATGAAATAATAAGATGGAAAGTGAAATGTAACTTGGAGTGGACTGGAATGGCAGCAGCATCAAATGCTTCCTCCTCCACTCTCCTCTTCTCTCTTTTTCTCTCTTCTTCCTTAACTTCTTTCCTAATGTAGCAAAATGGAGGCTCTCCTTTTTAGGATTTCTTTCTTTTCCAGTTATACGCTTTTTCTGTTTAGAGTAAAAGCCCAAATGTCTGAAATAGCCCTTGAAAATTTGAGTTCAGAAGCAGTCCTAACATCTTTTATCACATCTGCCACGATCGTGGCCAATGAGTATCATGGCACTTAAGATTTGGCTTTTATCACAATCGTGGCTAATAAGTAACGATCGTGGCTTATCCTATTGGCTTCTATCACAATCTTGGCCAATGAGTCAGGATCATGACCTACTTCCATACTTCCAATTCTTCTCTTTTCTTCATTTCTTTTTTCCATACACTTAAACACGCATCAAACACCTCTTGAAACATAAAATTAAGATCGAAATCATGCTTAAAACCATACAAACACTTAGAATATAAACAAACACTAATAATAACATAATTCTAAGCCTATATACATGATAATCATCTAAGAAATAGTCAAAAGCACACTTAAACATCTATCAAAACATAGTATAATTTACACCTATCACCATCCAAAAATCCCATGTGCAAACAAATTCTATAATTGCCACTTATTGTTAATAAGTTAATATAAATAGTTGAAGTTAAGTTTATAACCTATTGAATACCATATTTCTTTAGATTTATGAATATCATATTTCTAAAATTGTTACTAAAAATAATCAAAAATCATATATCAATTTGTTAGCTCCCCTTACCCGTACCATTTTTTCTTTTAAAATTAAAGTTTAAATTAAGGTTAGTTTCTGCAATTGAAATTAATGATGTGTTTACTTCAATAACCTCACCAAAAATGTGTAATGAAATTCAAAGTATAAGATAATAGTAATAAATTTAACTTAAGGTTCTCAATGTAAGAAAATGAATGATAGTGATGATCCATTAATCGAGAAGTTCATAGGTAGAGTTCCTCAAGCAAGCTCTCATTGAAGTTATAAAAAATAGTCCTTTAAAAATAAGCTATAAGTTTCTCCAATATATAGGCAATCATCAGACCAAACACCAATCCATTTTTAATGAGACGTAAATCATCATCCTCCAATATTAAGGTATCTTTCCTGGAATGGAAGACCATTATAGTAAGTTGATAAAGCTAAACACTCACAAGAAAACCTCCAACATGATTCCATAAGTTCCTTACTTATTTTATATTCCTTAAAAAATAGATGCAAATACTAGTGGAATATTAAGTACATTTTTTATTATTTACTTAGACTTCTTTCACCCCTTTTTAATTTTTAATTTGTCCTTTTGTTAGTTTGATTCAAGTTTCTTAGCCTAAACTTTAAATATAAATGGATATGTTAAGATTGAAAATCTTAATGATTTTTTATCAGATATCAGAGAGAAATATGATATTCATAAGATTAAGTAAGAAGACACAGAGTTAGTAGAAAAGAATCAAGTAATTTCATACCTTGAGGTTAACTTTCACCTGGGATGGGAGTGATATGTGACTCGTCCAAGAGAAATCTCATGACTACCTATTGCAGAATAACGACCAAAGGTAAAAAGAATAAGAAAAGGTGAGAAGTAAGATAAAGGAACCTATACTTGGCAACTTGAGGAGCTTGGAGAAGAAGATTGCCTTCGATGGTTCAGGCCTACTTAGGAAGCATATGGAGAATCCTTCATTAGGGAATGTTTTCAATTTGTTTCTTTTGTTTGGGTAACTAATTTTTCAATTTCATAAAATGGTGTAGTTTTGGTTTGATCTTTGGTGATGAAAATGTGAAACTTTTGTTACAATTTTTATAATTTGTCACCAAATTCTATTCCTATATATTACACTCTATATATTATAGAAATTATATATAATATATAAATTTTATTTAACAGTATAGAATTTATATATAATAAATAGAGAATTATGATTAAATAGAATAATATATTAAATAAGTAAAAATGAGAAATATTATCTATTATCTATACATTCATAAATCATTATACTAGTTACAATTATTATATATACATTCATATAACAATATATTAATTACCATATATAATTATATTTATTGCAATATAATTAAAATTAATAATTGCAATACAGGAAAAAGTGGAAAATATAATATTAAATATTAATATCATATTCTAAAAATCAATTTTAATATTATTGACAATGATTTTAAGTCTAAAAATAAATTTAGTTAACAACAGTGTCATTTCAAAAATTCATAAAACTAAAAAACAAAATTAATTTATATTACATTAATTTATACTTTTTATTTATCTCCTTTAAAATATATGATTTGACAATTTTATGTGATGTCACAGAAATCTATTTATTATATAAATATTCTATAAAGGTTTAGTGGAAATTGAAAGGATAAATTGGGAGAGGAAATCAAGTGTGTGTGTGTGTGTGTGTGTGTATAAAGAGTAGTTATATAATGGGTTTAAACTTGGAAGTTTTTAACTATGATATGCAAATTTTATTTGTGATTTTAGGGTAAGAAAAAGTTTGGGTTTTGATTTCAAGTTAGAAAGGTACATGAGCATTGCCAGATTAGAGATTGAAGTGTTAGTTACAATCAAATAAAAGGCTCACAAAGATATTTAGTATAAATATTTGATGAATTCAAAATTTAAAATGTTAATGTCCTACAAGAATAATCTTATTATCTACAAGTGTGGCTGATGCTAACAATTTTGGATGATTATAGAATTTGTTTTTCTAATTATGTTGACTTATACAATATAATCCTCTTCTTTATGTCACACAATAAAATTCTTTAATTTATGTCACATGATGTATAGTAATTAATATTTGCAAAACGTATGAAATGTTCATTTGTTTAATATTTTTTGTTATGAATTACATAAGTCTTTACTGCATGTGGAAGAAGTTTGATCTCTTATGGATGATATGTTTTATAAACCACTTGGATGGTATATAGGCTAGAAACTGGTGATGCAGCTCAATTGAGGCTTATCGGTGAAAATATTCCACAAGCCTAGGAGTTAGGGTGAGAAGAGCCTTTCTCGATCATGTGGTCTAACAATGCCACGTACCTTGGTGATGTTATGGTGTCAAATTGAAAACTATAATTCATAATTTTGTATATAAAACATAAAAAATCCACATATAATTATGGATGATCTGTTTTATAAATCACTTGGATAGTATATAGGTTGGAAACTCATGATTATTGGGCCTCTCCCAACATTCAGGTTTGTTTTCTTTCCCTTTACATTTCCTTCCATTAATCTTGTTAGAAGATTTAATGACTATCTTTTTTTATTTAGGAAAATTGTGAAAAGGCCAAGGTGAACAGAGGAAAAGTGAAAAATCCTCACAACTATGGCTCATCATTTGTTGTTATGCAAAATGAATATGTAAGATCTTTGTTTACAAGTTATAAGTATATCAATAAACACTATATTATTTATTGTGGATTGTATTTTTTTTCTATAAAATAGGGTCAAAAGGAACTACATAGACAAGAGTGTGATAGGATCACGCTCTACAACCTCACTCACTATAAGGAAGGTCAAGGTGGATATCCGAAGAAGTGCAAAACAACTACGTAAGTAAAAAAATTAAAAATTAGGTTTATTTATTCTTGTAGTACTAACTAATAATATTTGCATTGAATATTGGTTTTGTTTTTTTAATTTTAAAATAAGATATAAGAGTTGTTGTAAACATCAATGTCTGAGGAAATAAGGCAAATGTGGTGCTTAGTACATGACCCGAATATATCAAAGTTCTTAGGTTTGGCCCTAAGTCAACTGTTTCATCCTCATCAAGATTAACATACGTTCAACATCTTAAAGAGGAAAACAAGGCGTTTAAGGTTAAATTACAACATACTGAAAAAAAGTTAGCCAAGCATGAAAAGTACCTTAAATAAAACTTGGCCTGGATTTTGTAAGCAGTGAAGATGAAAATAAAACTAAGTGATTTATATTATATCTTATAAACTATTCTCTATATTTATTAATTTTTTTGTAAGTATTTTGAATTTGTAATTAAAATCTTGTATATGAACAAATTTAATGATATTTTATTTTGTATATACAATGCTTTAAATTATCAATTATTTTTGGATAATAAATTAACAAAAAATATAAATATTATACACAATAATATGGATTAAAAATGTCACAAATAATTATAATTAACATGTTATAAAAATGTATATTAAAATTTTGACTTTATTTTACAAAATGTAGCTTAAAACATTTGGCTATGTATTTAAAAATGTAGGTAAAACTTTTTGGCTATGTTTTTAGAAACATAGCTAAAAACCTTTGGCTACATTTCTAGAAATGTAGCTAAGAAATTTTGGCAACATTCAGAAAATATAGCTAATAATTTTTAGCTACAAAAACAAAGCATAGCTAAAAGTATTCACGATGATTTCTCAAAACGTTGCTAATAGCTTTTAGGAAAAAAATAAAGCGTAGGGAAAAACTATTAGCGACAATTGGCGAAAAACATCACTTATATTTTTCAGCTACAGGGATTTGACGACAAATATAAGTTGACGCTTATGACTGTTATCAAAGATTTAGGGACTTTTAGAAACGATTTTTTTCATAGTCAAATGTCTTTTTTGTTGCAGTGTCACGATTTTGTGTGACGAGAGTTTTGGTTCTGTCACGATTGTGACATGCGACCAAACCAAAGAAGAAACATGATTTTCATTCCCAAACCCCATTTTACCCCTCTTTCTTCAACACTAATCCTATATCTTCATATTTTCTCTTATTTCACATGCTTTCTTTCTCTAAACCTTAGACTCCACTACAAATCTCTCTCACTTCTCTCATCACTTCCTTTAAAATTTTCACTTTTTCTTGCATTTTTCAACCAAGTTTTATTCCCTCCTACAAGCATTTCGTAATCTCCACAAATATTATTTTTGGAGTGGTTTTTCAAAATTTCATGGTTATTTTCTTCATTCCCTTTTTTTGGGTCTTTTTGGTGTATTTGTTGTGTTTTTGGTCTATTTTGCAGGTTTACACTTAATAATGGGGCCAAGAATCAAGCAAAGTGCTAAAAGCTCATAATCGAAAGGAAAAGCACCAATGGCAGGAAGTGGAGCACGTGATAAGGCTATAGACTTTGGAGCTCCTTTTGTATTTATTCAGAAGACAAAGCTATCTTATTGTAAACTCTTCAATCTAAGGTTGTTAGTGGTCCTAGGTATTTTGATTTTGACATTGTAGACAATCTAGGATTGAAAGATAATGTTGAGAATTTAAGTTATAAAATTCAACGGGATAAATTTATTAATTTTGACTACATTGTATATAAGGAATTAACTCTTAAATTTTACACTATTCAATTTGCATTGTGGGATCTGACTGAATTTTGGTTTCATTTGAGAGGTCAACCTTATCATTTGATTTATGATGTTATGCATCATTGGTGGATTTCCTTATTCGAATATAATTAAAAAACATGATGATTTTCGTGCCAAGTAGTATTGCAAAACTTAATGGTTAGATAGTTTTAATGTTTGAACTGCATATAATAATGTCATTCTTACTCCTAAATATTTTTTTTTGCATAAGTTTAGTTGCCTAACTATTTTTAACAAATCTAAAAGTAGACCCATATTTGTCAAGCTATAGCTACTGCTCTTAAAAAGAAAAGCAGTTATCTTGGCATGGGCTATATTGTCACCGCACTAGTTGTGTACAATGTTGTAAATGTTAAAGGACTAACCATTGCGTTTCCTGAGTTTTTAAATCATACTCACTTAAGGCAAGCTAAAATCTTAGTGGTAAATAACATGGAACTCCGAGATGTCTGTTCTAAAACATATGTTAAACACAGAACAGGACAGGCTAGGTTAAGTTCTGCACCACCACAACAACAAACTAAAGGCCCAATAAATGAAGAGATAGAGGATGATGAAGAGCAAGGCTGGGAGAAGGTCTTTAATTGGGTTTTCGACAATAACAAACTTCTAAAGGAGATGGAACAAGAACAGTGACGACAACAAAACAACATCAAAAAGATTTACAAATATTTCATTGCTCAAGGTGTTCAAATTCTATCTCCAACACCGTCACCACCTTAATCTCAAATAGGTTTCGTGCTCTTAAACTTTTCTTTGTGTTATTGCTTGTCATTTTTCTTTTCATATATGTGTTGCTTGTTTTCTCACATTAAGGATAATGTGTTGTTTAAGTGTGAGGAGGATTGTGCATTAACATGTCATGTGCGTGAATTGTGCATATCATATTGACTTAGTTTTTAATTAGGTTGACATTGTGTAAACATATGTTGCATATGTGTGAGTTGTGCGAATCTGTCAGTAGTAATAATTTAATGGAATTAGTATAGCTTTGAACATAGTCATTTAATTTGTAAAGGCATATTGATTTGTGAATTTTATGTTTTAAGTACCTTTGGTTGAATATGCATTTCAATTAGGATATGATATTCATTTTGTTCACCTTAAGAAATTTTTTTTATACATTTATAATTATAAGCCAATTGAATGAGTTAGCATCATTAGTAACTTTCATAAGGAGGATTGATTAAAAAGAAATGAGGTTATGTGAATTAAATAAAAAGAAGTGTGTTAAATAAATAGCTATTATGTTGGCCCTTTTGAAACAAATATTGGGTTATGAATAAAGCTGGTAGCCAGTTCAGAATGTGATATAGCTGAGTAATCGGGGCATTCACAACAAAATGTTTGTCTTAGCCTCAAAATACTAGGATGACATTCCAACCAAGCTAATTAATAAAACATGGCCTAGTTGAGTAACTGGGGGACATTAACGACAAGGTGTTTACCTTCACATCAAAAGACTAAGATAACGTTAAAGAAAATTTTTTTTAAAAAAGTGGCGTTTTGATAAATAAAACCTATTGATCTTTTAAAATAACAAAAATTTTCATGACGGGATACTTAATGAAAGTTGCAATTTTTGATTAATTACTAATTATAAATGTATGTGTACAAAGTGTTATAAGTGAATGAACATGATGATAATGTTTTGGTTAATATGTTTATTCAATTCAAAGTGCTTAAATGTAAAACACATAGGTTAATATGTTGGCACAACTTGATTGATTAATTTTTACGGTTAAATTAATTCCATAAAGTTTAATGTCATAGTTTCATTATTGCATGTTGCATGAATGTATTCTTATACATTTATGTTTGGCTTGTTTGAGTTTGTGTTTTGTTTTTACTTAACGACAAGCAAAAGTTTAGATGCGGGGATGTTGATAAGTGTAGTTTATACTATGTTTTGATAGGTATTTTAGTATATTTATAGGTGTTTAATAAATGATTTTCATATGTATACGCTTAGAATTTTGTTAATGTGAGTGTTTGTTTATATTTTATGTGTTTGTATGGTTTAGCGCATGTTTTCAATCTTAATTTTATGTTTCATAAGGTGTTTGATGTGTTTGTTACTGTTGGAAATCAGATAAGTGAAGAACAAGGAAGTTGGATATGCATGGAGCTACATGGGTAGAGTCATGATCATGACATGGGAGTAATTTTCCAAAGTCATGATCTTGACTCTAATGTCACGATCGTGACAGAAGCTTCCCAAGCACGACTTTTTCCATCTGTTTTAGGGTTCGGGGGCATTTTTGAAATCAATCGAAGTGAGAAAACCCTAGTTACACCTCCAAGACCCTAAGAAACTATTTAAGAACATTAAGAAGCCTAAAAGTACAATAGCCATCATATGGAAGTGGATCAAGTGTGGGAGGTCAAGAGAACGTCCAAGAATTCCAATTTTGTAGATCAAGCTTCAAGCTGAGTTTCATCAAACTTGATGTATAAACTAAATTCCCAGATGTTTATTACATTAATGGTTTTAATTTATGTTATTATTTTCACTCAAATCATAT
The DNA here is from genome assembly GCA_025629805.1 of Erythroxylum baracoense. Taxonomy (NCBI): domain Eukaryota; kingdom Viridiplantae; phylum Streptophyta; class Magnoliopsida; order Malpighiales; family Erythroxylaceae; genus Erythroxylum; species Erythroxylum baracoense. Next base: position 24,991,612 of record JAOTAY010000190.1, read on the forward strand.
TCGAATACTTTACACAAAGTTAGGTTCAATTTGTTTTTTCTAGTTCCTCATAGGATCGACCTTTTTATACTATAAGGTACGATCCATATACTGGTGAGTATTAAGAGTTTTATTATATATAAAACTTGCTCAACATTACAATATCTGTGGGAGTAACCATTGCAATAATAAATGTTAAGCACCATCCTATATGTGGTAGCAACCGTACATATACAATCAAGCTCGAGATGCACCATACAATTCAGAATGGAACAACTTTTTCCACTTATGGATGGAATGATTATGCTTCAGCTGAATATTTATAGTAACAAGAACCTAACATTAAAGAGCAAGTTCTAGAAGATATTATGGCTGATTTTATCCAAGAATCAATCATCAGGAAACAGAGGCTCGTATACAAAACATGGTGAATTGGATCAATCGACAGGTGAAGGTAATATCTGACGAGAAGTAAGGGAGTTTGCCTATTCCTACTAAAACAGTTACTAAAGAACATGGAATGGCAATCACCTTTAGGAGTGGAAACGAGTTTCTAGAAGAAGACGAAGAAGAAGAAGCCTCTATCCAAGAAGAAGAAGTACAAAAGTGGCAAGAGCTAATTAAAGAAGATAAGCTAAAAACCTTTATCTAGGAAGAAGAAGAAGAAGAAGAAGAAAAAGAAGAAGAAGAAGAAGAAGAAGAAGAAGAAGAGTGGAAAAAGGTAGTTAAGAAAGAACTATGAGAGGAAACAAATAAGGAAACTACTGATGAGTCGTTGGTAGTCAACTTAAGTACGGAGGGTTCCCACTTCCTCTATGAAAAACTACTTGCGTTAATTGACGATTCATGGAGTTTTCTTATTCCCTATTTTTTTAATATTTTTCATTAAAGAGGGCATTAATGGAATCTATTGGTGTTATTAATCTAATCAATTATGTCCTTATGATTATCTTGTAATAGGTGGCTTACTTACAAGCTACAAAACCCTTATGCAGAGAAGCGGCTTGAAGCAAGCCACCGATTATAGACCCAGGATGAGGGTAAAAATACACGATATGTCGAGCTAACAACGTTAAACAAATGCTACACAGGAGGCAATCCATGAATTAAGAATGGTTTTGTTTGAAATTTTATGTTATTTTTACTTTCATATTTCGTATTTATTTACTTAGTTATTTTTGTATTTTTATTTTCCTTCATCTTTTTATCTGTTAATGTTTTGATTAATATTTATATTCAATTCAAAGTGCTTAACCGTGAAATACATAGGTTAGTATGTTGGCACAACTTGATTGATTAATTTTTGCGGTGAAATTGGTTCCATAAAATTTGATGCCATAGTTTCATTATTGCATGTTGCATGAATGTATTCTTATATGCTTATGTTTGGTTTGTTTGAGTTTGTGTTTTGTTTTTGCTTGACAACAAGCAAAAGTTTAAGTGCAAGGATGTTGATAAGTGTAGTTTATACTATGTTTTGATAGGTAATTTAGTATAGTTATAGGTGTTTAATAGATGATTTTCACATATATATGCTTAGAATTTTATTAATGTCAGTGTTTGTTTATATTCTATGTTTTTGCATGGTTTAAAGCATGTTTTCAATCTTAATTTTATGTTTCTTAAGGTGTTTGATGTGTTTGTTAGTGTTGGAAATCAGATAAGTGAAGAACAAGTTGGATGTGCATGGAGCTACATGGGTAAAGTCACGAGCGTGACATGGGAGTAACTTTCCAAAGTAATGATCTTGACTCTAATGTTACGATCGTGACAGAGGATTCCCAAGTGTGACTTTTTCCATCTGTTTTAGGGTTTGTGGGCATTTTTGAAATCGATCAAAAGGAGAAAACCCCAGTTTCACCTCCAAGACCCTAAGAAACTATTTAATTAAGAAGCCTAAAAGTACAACAGCCATCATATGGAAGTGGATCAAATGGGGAGGTCAAGAGAACTCCCACGAATTCCAATTTTTCTGATCAAGCTCCAAACTGAGTTTCATCAAACTTGATGTATAAACTGAATTCCCAAATATTTGTTACATTTATGAGTTTTTAATTTCCAAATTAGGTTACTTTTGAATTTATTTTTTGACTTTGATCTTTTTTTGTTCAATACAAAACTCCGGTATTGTCATAATTGCGCATGCTCATACTTTGACAATAAATCAAGAGAGTAAGTCAAAAGTAATCAGATTAGGTTATGCAACGAAAGTTGGCGATTTAATATGTCACTCAATTATCAAATTGACAATCATTTGAAGAGAGATCTTGTGTGAGAACTTGATTATCCAATAGATAACTTCATATTTAATTGAAAATATTAGGAAGCTTTGTGAATCGAGAGGTTGCAAAAATTAGAATTTCATATTCAATTAGGGTTAATTGATTTAGTCTTGAGAGAGAGTAATCAATCATTTAGGAAATCTAGGATCAACACATAATTGGATTAATAATAATTAAGTGAACAAGATAATGAAAGAATAAATCATAAGCATTCATCCTTGATCAATCTGAATTTAATTTGGCAGACTCACTTATTTTTTTATTTTTGGTTTATTTAATGGTTTTAATTTATATTATTATTTTCACTCAAATCATATTCTAATACTTTAGAGAAAGTTAGGATCATTTTGTTTTATCTAGTTCCTTATGAGATCGTTACCTTTCTATACTATAAGATACGATCCATATACTTTTGAGTATTAAGAGTTTTATTAGATATAAAACTTGTTCAACATTACAATATTTGTGAGAGTAACCATTACAATAACAAATGTTAAGCACCATCGTATATGTGGGAGCAACTGTACATGTACAATCAACCTCGAGATGCACCATACAATTCAGAATAGAGCAAATTTTTGCACTTATGGATGGAATGATTATGCTCCAGCTAAATATTTATAGTAACAAAAATCTACAATTAAAGAGCCAGCTCTAGAAGATATGATGGTCGATTTTATCCAAGAATCAATCATCAGGAAACAGAGGCTCGTATACAAAACATAGCGAATTGGATCAACCAACTTTTGAAGATAATATCTGACGAGAAGTAAGCGAGTTTGCCAATTCCTACTAAAACCGTTCCTAAAGAACATAGAATGGAAATCACCTTTAGGAGAGGAAACAAGTTTCCAAAAGAAGGCGAAGAAGTAGAAGAAGAAGAAGCCTCTATCCACGAAGGAGAAGTAGAGAAGTGGCAAGAGCTAATCAAAGGAGATAAGCTAAAAACCTTTCTCCAGGTAGAAGAAGAAGAAGAGTGAACAAAGGTGATTGAGAAAGAACTAGGAGAGGAAACAAATAAGGAAACTACTGATGAGTCGTTGGTAGTCAACTTAAGCACGGAGGATTCTCACTTCCTCTACGAAAAACTGCTTGCGTTAATTGATGACTCATGGAGTTTTGTTATTACCTATGTTTTTAATATTTTTCATTAAAGAGGGCATTAATGGAATCTATTGGTGTTATTAATCTAATCAATTAACCTTATGATTATCTTGCAATAGGTGGCTTACTTACAAGCTACAAAACCCTTATGCAGAGAAGTGGGTAGAAGCAAGCCACTGATTATAGACTCAGGGTGAGGGTAAAAGTGCACGATATGTCGAGCTAACGACGTTAAACAAATGCTACACATGAGGTAATCCATGAATTAGGATTGGTTTTGTTTTAAATTTTATGTTATTTTTACTTTCATAATTTGTATTTATTTGCTTAGTTATTTTTGTTATTTTTATTTTCTTTCAAGATTTGTCAAAAAAAAGGCTAATGGTAACCCACCATTAACTATTCATTTAGGGGCTGTTCTTATTTTACCCGAGGGGTTTGAATTAGCAGCCCCCCCACCCCCCCGATCGTATTTCACCAGAGATGAAAGAAAAGATAGGGAATCTTTATAGAAAGATTTGAAATAACTCTAC
>JAOTAY010000190.1:25003144-25022990 GCA_025629805.1 Erythroxylum baracoense
CCCTAATATAGCTAGATATTACAGCTAAGGATAATCTCTAAGAATAATCCCTTAATTAAGGGACTATCTATTATTACAGGATTATCTACAGAAAGAGAGTGGCACATGCCTCATACTTAAAATGACCGTACAACATAGATACTAAATATACATAGTCATGTTTTAAGGATTTGAATAACGAATCAAGTGCGAAGAATTGCTATGTGGGATGAGATTGCCAGACTAACTATAGCTTTAAAGCATTCTTATTCAACCAGATCATAAATCATAGTTAATTAGATCAAAGGGACTAACGAAATCAAAGAAGAGTTAATGCCAAAGTACCACACAAAATAAACACAGAAGGCCCGAACTTTAAATATAAACATTGAACTTATATCTAGAGAACAAACTGTAGTAGTAGACCAACTCTACGTAAGTTTGAAGAATTTTTGGGGAAAAAAGATTTAACCGGTATACCTAGAGCTTGATCAGTACAATTTGGAGGACTTAAGAGGATGTGTGGATTGGTGCATAGCATGGATACATTAAGAATGGTGAGCTACTAGAAGATCGAAAGGAGGCAAGTAGGATTGCCCGTAAGGCTGCCATATACATGATAGTAGATGACTCGCTTTACCACAATCTTCCATCCTATCATACCCATGATTCGTGCCCTCTTTAGAGGTTAGGCAAATCTGAGGAGTGCCACGAAGATTCAGCAGATCAAGGTACTTCTACCTTCAATCATAGAATACTCAAACAGGAATATTACTGATCAGCGTTGAAGAACAACAGGCAGGATGAAAGCCTATAACAATTGTCAATGACAGTCAAATTTTTTCTATCTATTACACCCTAATTTTGAGTCTCATTCCCTTTGAGCAATGGATAACTGATACTTGGGGTTCCTTCCATCCAACAATCAAGCAGATAAAGTTCATACAGTCAGTTATTATTTCAAGTTAATTATGCTTCAATCATTGGAAGATATATTGAACAATTTCTCAATGACAGAAGAGATTGAGAAATTCAATCACTGGAAGGTATACTGAACAATTTCTAAATGAAAGAAGAGATTGAGAAAATACTTTCTGCATTCATTGTTTACAAGTGTACAAGAGAGTCAATTATATACAAACTATCCTAACAATTAAAAAGGAAATAAAAATAATCAGATTACATGATCATGGGATATCCTAACTAAATAGGGAAAAAATAATAATAATAATCTCCCATAATCATGAGATATCCCAAGTAAATATAAAATCCTAAAATAATCATGTTTTCGCACTCTCTCTCTCATGTTAGTGAATACGTATTTTCTCTTCCCAACTTAGATACAATATCCTCAAAACTTGAACTACTTAATTCCTTGGTAAATATATTGCAAGTTGATTATTTATAGTCACATAAGGTGTGAAATCAAACCGCTCTAATTGTTCTTTTATGAAGTGTCTATCAACTTTGATATGCTTCATTCAATCATGTTGTACCAGATTATAAGCTATATTGGTTGCAGATTTATTATCATAATAGTCTTATTGGGCCGTATCACTTAATCTTCAAGTCTTCTAGGATAATTTTCAACTAAAATAGGTCACACACACCTTGAAACATTGTTCGAAATTTTGCCTCTGCACTAGATCGTGCTACCACATTTTTCTTCTTACTTGTCCAAGTTCCAAGCTGCAAAATCCCAAAGTTGATCTCCTTCCAAAAATTAATCCTACCAATCAACATCTATATATGCCTTAAGTAGTAGACCTCCATTTCTCTTAATCATAATACTTTTCCCTGATGTCCCACTGAGATATTGTAATACTTGGTAAGCTGCCTGTGAATGAACTTATTTTGAGCTATACAACTTGACTTATTACACTCACTGCATATGCTATATCTAGTCATATGTGAGACAAATAAATGAGCCTTCCAACAAAGTGTTGATACATTTCCTATATACTAAAACATCCTCCTTTGTCTTTCTAAGTTTAATGTTTGTGTCTATTGCAGTATTTGCTGGTTTGCAAGTTGTCTTGCATGTTTCTCTTAGGAGATCAATAACATACTTTTGTTTGGAGATATAAATACCATGTCTAGAGTGAGCTACTTCAATATTAAGAAAAAATTTCAGGCTTCCTAACTCGTTGATCTTAAACTTTTTAGTCAAACATTAACTTAGAGACTGTATTTCCTTATTGTCATCCATTGTCACTATCATGTCATCAACATACTCTAAAATTATTGTGATTTCTTATGAAAGAGCGTTTGATGAACAAGGTATGATCCCCTTAGCTTTGTCTCTTGTAGATCTCGCAAAACGACTGTGCCAACTGTTTTAGTCCCTACAATAGCTTCTTCAACTTACAAATAGTTTGAGCAGCCAAATTACTCCTATAACCTAAAGACACTTCCATGTAGATTTCTTCCTCGGGTTCTCAATGGAAAAATCCATTCTTGACATTAAATTGCTGCAATTCCTAGACATAGTTAAATATCAAAGATAAGAGAAATCTAATAGTATTTATCTTTGCAACTGGATCAAAAGTCTTTAAGTAGTCAATTCTGTAAGTTTGAATACAACCATTAGCCATCAATCTTATATCTTTTAACTGATCCATCTGCTTATACTTCACTATGTAAATCCATTTATATCCCACAGTTTTCTTCCTAGCTGACAGCTTCACCAACACCCAAGTTTTATTTTTTCCAATATCTCCATTTTCACATTCACACCTTGTCTCCATTTCTCACTAGTTAAATCCTGATAAGGTTTTAGGGATGACAATATTGTTTAGGCTCCCAATGAAAGCTTTATGAGATGGTGGAAAAGTTTTGAAAAAAATAAAAAGCAAATGAGTAAAAGGATATAGTGGTTGTTTGATACATTCCTTGGTCTGTTTTCTAAACGCAATAGGAAGATCTTGATCAGTATTATTCTTGACATCTCCCTATCCTTTGCTTCTATTGTTGGAATTCTCTATTTGAAAATAACTAGTAGTGAAGAAAGATTCATATGCATTGGAAGTAGTATCTGCCAAGACATAAAACCTTTTTGACAAAGACTGGTAGTATTTATACCCCTTTTTGAGTCAAAGAGAACCCACAAAAAGACATTTCAATGGTCTGGGATCTAACTTTCTCCATGGTTTTGGTTGTGAACATGAACAAATGAGACACACCCAAATACCCTAAGAACAAGATTATTAACAATTTGTATATCAGGGCAAAATATTGAGAGGATTCCCATTGAACTCTTAAATCATAAGACTCTTGAAGGCAAAAGATTTATAAGATAAGCAGTTGTGAGTACTTCCTCCTCCCAAAAGGATTTAGGTATATTTTTCTGGAAAAGGAAGGTTTGGGTTGATTCAAGGAGGTGACCATTTCTCTTCTACTACTCCATTTTTTGATGGAGTATTAACACAAGATGAATCATGTACGATCCTTTCTTTTTAAAAGTATGGAGTTTGTGATGGGGTATTAACAAGAGATGAATCATGTATGATCCTTTCTTTTTAAAAGTATGGAGTTTGTGATGGCGTATTAACACAAGATGAATCATGTATGATCCTTTCTTTTTAAAAGTATAGCGTTAGGACTAGATTGAAATACTCCCTATAGCATTATCAGTCCTAAATCTTTTTATGTTGCCCCCAAATTGATTTTTAATTATGGAACAAAAATTTTGGAAGATAATACTGGCACCAGATTTGTACTTGAGTAAAACTATCAAAATGGAATGAGTACAATCATCAATAAGAGAAAAAATTTATTTTCTATCATAAACATTAGGAAAAGTAGGACTTCAAATATCACTATGAATGTGATAAAAAGGGATAAAATTTCTTTTATTACTAGTTAAAATATATACACATTTGTGTTTAGTAAGCTCACACACTTAACAATTAAAATTATTAATATTTAGACCTTTAAATAAATAAGGAAACATAATTTTAACGACTCTAAATGATGAATGTCCAAGTCATCAATGGTGGAGCCAAATTTTCTATATATCAGATTAAAAAGATTCTAAAAGAAAGGAGAGATAAATTGTCCTTAATCTTGCTTTATAGGTTTAATTCTTCAAGGTAGTTGAGACCATCCTGTACTCTTAACATGTCCAATAAACTTCCCCGAATTCTCATCTTGAAAAATCACATAGCAATTCAAATCTCGAGCGAGTTTGTTGATATAGATCAAGTTTGTGGATAATCTAGGGACAAGAAGAACTTTTTTGGGCTTAGCAGTGGATTTGACAGTTACATCTATTGGAAGCATCAGACGTGGCTATTTTCCTACTGCTAGGACATTGGAAATATATAAGAAAAAAGGTTTGTTGAGTGGGTCATATGGTCAGTAACTCCTAGACATATAATCCAGGAGTTGACAAAAGTTGTTCCCAAGACATTTAGTCAAATAAAGAGTGAAAATTCACCTGAATATGCCAAAAAACAAGTGCTTGAAGATTTGCCAAAGTTGTCAATAAGAAATCCCACCCTCTGAACCTCTTCTTAATTGAGACCACCTAACTCCTAAGGTGTTCCTTTATTTTGTTGAAATGCAGCCACATGGACCTGAACATCTTTTCTTACTTTATTTCCTTTTTGTCCCCACTCTCGGCTTGGAGGTTTACACCAGACCAAATATTTGCTTTGTTGTTAGTGTGGTAAGCCAGGTAATGCATATTCCCTATGAAGAATACTTGGAAGTAGCGTACAGGATCTTAAGATACTTGAAGGGAACTCCAAGAAAAGGATTATTCTTCAAGAAAAGTGATCAACAAAGAGTTGAAGCCTACATTGATGCAAACTGCGTAAGGTCTCTTATTGACAAAAGATCAACTTCTGGGTATTGCACATATTTGTGGGGAAATCTAGTAACCTGGAAGAGTAAAATACAAAGTGTTGTAGCCAGAGGTAGTTGGGAGGTAGAATATACAGCAATGGCTCAAAAACTTTGTGACATAATCTGGCTTAAAAGAGTATGAAAGAACTTAAGAAATCATTACAGCACCAAATGAAATTCTTTTGCGATAGCGAAGCATCCAGTTCAGCATGATCAAACGAGGCATGTTGAGATTGACAAACATTTTATGGAAGAAAAACTTGAAAGTGGACTCATTTGCATACCATTTGTACCTACAACACAAGTTGTCGATGTCTTCACCAAAGAAGGACTAAGACAGAATTTTGAGTTCTTTATAAGCAACTTGGGCATGGTCAAAATTTATGTACCAACTTAAGGGTGAGTATTGATATTATAAAAATAATCAGTTAATTATCTTGATTCTCTATAGATAATTGGTTGATATTCTATTAATTAGTACCTGAATTAATGAGATTGTATTGCTTAGAGATAATTAGCTGATTCTCTATAGATAATTAGTTGATATTCTATTAATTAACAGCTGAATTAATGGATTTTATTGCTTAGAGAATAAATAAATTCTTCTTGATTTAACAAGGTGATTAGGACTATATTGTCTTCTATATTCCTTGTACTATTCACAAAAAATAAAGGAAGAATTGCTTTTTCTTCTTTCTTCAAGTTTTGTAAACTTCTACAAGAAATTAAAATTAAGCAACAATTCACATTTGTGGTGCACCCCCAAACCAACAATCTGACAAAAGTGAAAATAGAACAATCCTATAGAGACCGAAAGTAAGAGTTACGTAGGCCAACGGAATATATGTCAACGAATTCATTTAATATTATGGGCCCATCAAACAGCTCTGCAAACTTTGAAAAAGTGGAGTGCCCATTCACCTTAACCTTTAGCAAAAACCCTAATCCCTATTAAGCTCAAGATTCAAAGTCTAAGAGTAGCTAAGTTTCAACCAAGTACGAACGATAACCTCGAATATGAGTTGATCTTGTTGAACAATGGAAAGAGGTAGCTTAAACAAAAAATATTGCATAATAGCAAAGAATTAGGCTTTATAATATGAAGAAAATTTGTGGCTAGAGCCTCCTTAAAGGGAAACTAGTATTGCGAAGGACTGGTGTCATTTTCAAATCTAAGGCTAAAGGAAAATTAGTTCCAAACTAAATTAGACCATTCCAAATAAATGAGGTCATCAAAATTGGTACATACAAACTTGCTTATATCAATAGTCCTAAAGAACTCTTACTTGATCTTTTTCTAGCCAAGTTTTTTGAGTTACTTTTCCAGTTATTGAAATGAAAGCTCCTTCCTTAAGCTATAAAAAAATTCCACTCCTTTAAGATACAACAGTCACTCCAACATAAAGATGTAAACTTGCTCTTCAATAGTCACACCAACATAAAGACACAAACATGCTCTTTAGTAGTCACATTGCAATAAGAAGCAAACTTACTCTTCAATAGTCACACCAACATGACCTACTCTTAACTAGTCAGGCCCTCCTAAAATGTAGCCTTAAAATGTAGACTTACTCTTTAGTAGCTACATCACCATAAAACACATACTTGCTCTTTAGCTATCACGCTAATGTAAGATTCAAACATACCCCTAAACATTAACATTACCTCGTGACATGACTCGAAACAAAAAGTACCACAACTATTAGAATAAAATCAAGTACATGTAATGCTAAAAACCAAAAGTCATCACAAAGATCATTACATAAAAGAAATTTGAAACGAGAATGCATTATGATGAAGACTAATCTTGAAAAGGCTCAAAATCCAAAATGTTCATAGATATCCAAAAAGGGGCAAGGCTACCACAACCCAGTTTCATCTCAGCAATTCTTGATTCTTTATAGATATATTCCTATAAACTAAAGGTGGGGAAAAGTAGTTGGGTATTTATCCTTTACCTGGGGATTCAAGGTCTTGGTGTCATCTAAATAGATCTGCTTTCAAGGCAAGGAGTATAACTATGAAATCATTTCTCTTGCTCATCTTGGGGCAAATGATACACCCTATAAAACATTTGGTCTCAAGAAGTCTAAGGAGACTTTGTCTTTTGAGTCATCCCTTACGAAGCGTCTAGATTGCAATGTGTGCAACTAATCTAAGTTTTTAATGTAGGACAAGTAGAAGATATATCAAACTAGTGTTTAGAACCTACAAAATTGGAAAATCTGACTATTGAAATTCGAGTTTTCGGCTTGGGATTTCAACTTAAGTTATTGAAATTTCAAGTTTGGAATAGCTGAAAATCTAGGGAAAATATGGTTAGAATTTAATGTTTTGATTGATGGAAATTTAAGTTAGAATTGCTGGAATTTTAGTAAGGTAGACAAGCAATGGAGGGAGGAAACTAGAAATCACTCCCAAAGTCTAGAAATCACTCTTAGAAAAAAGCATTACATCTTCTAATTGAAAACTCAAATTTATAGGAAAAAAAAAGTTAGGATCTTATTATTGAAGGCTGAGCACACATATACATACAGAAAAACTCTTAAACCCTTATTCTAGTAATGAAGGAATTCCTAATTAAAATATCCAAAATAGAACTAAGTCCTACTTTAATAAGAAATGTCTATTTTTAAATAAGTTTGTCATAATAATTCTTTATTTTTAAACAAGTTTTAAGTCCTAAAAAATTAGAATCATACATCTAACTTGTTACCACTTCCTAACTAATAAGGAAACATAACGTAAAATAAATTTCAGTGTTTGTTGTCCCTGCACCAAGCATCTTAACAAATTCCCCAATCTTCTATTCACCACTTATGTTTGTCCTTGGTTTTAAGGATGGAAAGAACATAAAAACTGAAGCTCAATATTCAATATTTTGCATGGAGTTCTCCAAAATAATAAATTTTACAATGTGATCAGATACAATGGTTAAAGATAATCTGTGGAGACATAAATCTCTTTGAAGAAGAGTTTAGCAATATGGACCATCAATCTTGGAGTATAGAACAAAATGACTCGTGTTTAAAAACCTATCCACCACATTACAAAAGTAGAATCATAACCTCTTATAGGTTTAGAAAATCCCAAGACAAAATCCATACTCATGTCCCATTTTCCTGTCATGGTTCATGAGGCATAGGCAGATACGTATACAGTCCAGAATTTTGCTCTTTTCCATTAGCTAATTGACATGGTCGAGATTATCGTATGACCTTAGACACATCCTGCTATAAAGAGGGCTAATAAAGTGATCTTCAATTAATTCTATACTTTTATCTCTTCCAAAGTGATATACTGCCCCTCCTCTATATAATTTCCAGATTACACACTCCTTTATAGAAATATTGAGTAGGCAAAGTCGATTTTCTCTGAAAAAGTACTCATCATGGTTCACAAAAGGAAAGCAGTTGTCCCTTTGTCTAGTTACAATTTTTGAATAAATTATTATTCCAAAATTTTGATCTGAAACATATTTCTTTTTAGTTTTTGAAAGCCCACAACTTTTACCACCCAAGTGTTAAGCAAATGGTTCTTTCTACCTAAACACATAAGCTATCTTGTTCTCAACTCCTAGTTGATGTTTAATAACAAAATTAAATTTTTTAAAAATTCACTCTGTGAATTTTCTTCAATATCTTTTAAAACTTGAAGTGTTTAAAAGACACATGATCAAAATATAGAATAAGTTCTTTTAGGACTTGAGGTGTTTGAAAGATTTATGATCAAAATATAGAATAAACTCCTTTTACGAGAGATATGACACCATATAAAATACATTACCATAGGTCAAATATCGTTGTTTGTCTTTACTTAACTTCTCACTGTAGTAAGCAATTGGGTACCCTTGGTTGAGTATGTCTCCAATTCTCATATGATATGCATTACAAGCAACTTCAAATACTTTAGAAAAAATTGAATGTTGTAAAACAGGAAATTTAGTCATCCTTTTCTTAATTTCTTCAGAGGCTTTAGTTGTTGTCTTTAACAAAATAAAAAGTCCTTTCTTCATATAATCAATCATGAGTGTCATTATGGTGCTAAAATTATGAATAAATCACCCATATAATATTGTTAGACTATGAAAACTCCATCTATCCTTCATAATAAGCTAATTAAGGATAGCTTTACTCTTCTTATGATCCATCTCCACTCTTCAATAGGACATAATAAAATCCAAAATACAACGCTAGCATGAAAGAACACTTCTTTAAGTTGATATAAAGATTCTCTTGTCTCAAAACTCTTAAGACTTGTTAAAGATGTAACAGTTGGTTTTCTATAGTCTTGTTATATATTAATATGCCATCAAAACATACTGCCAAAAATTTATCCAAAAGGGTCAAAACATGTGGTTCAGCACTCTCATAAAAGTGATAGGTGCATTTATTAGCTCAAAGGGCATCACCAACAATTCATAAAGCCCCTATTTAGTCTTGAAGGTCATTTTCCATTCATCTCCAAGTCTAATTCTAAGTTGATGATACAAACTTTGTAAGTCCATCTTGGTAAAGAACTGTAGTCAACATATCTAATATGTCATCAAGGCAAGAGATTGGAAACCTATGCCTTTTTGTTATCTTGTTTATCACCCAACAATCAATGTATATTCGCCAACTTCCATCCTTTTTAGAAATCAACAATGCTGGAACTGCATATAGACTAAGAGTTTCTTGAATAAATTCTTTTTTAGCAACTCTTGTACTTATCTCTTCAACTCTTCATTTTCAATAAGATTTAAGCATTACTGAAAGATTTGGTAAACATCTTGCAAAGGAGGTAATTCTCCTAGTAAAGAATCTAATATTAGGTCTAAAAAATCAACCAATAATTCACTCACTTCTTTTGGTAAATCATCTAATATAAGGTCTAAAAAATCAACCAATAATTCACTCACTTCTTTTGGTAATGTAAGAGTCTCTTGGGTGTTGTTACTATTATGTCCTCACTATCATTGCAAATACAATTACCTTCTCCTTGCCGACAGCTTCAAACTCTGTCTCTCTCATAAGCTTGTAATTGAGTGATTTGCCCTTTTGATTTCTTTTATAAACTTTAATCACTTTTGCATCAATTTCATTCTAACTTTAGTATAAAAAGATAACGTGACTCAAGAAATAGCTACTCACATCATTGCTATTATTCTCAAGTCCTAAAAACTAACTCAAACCTTACATGTCTATACCAGAGAAGTCTTCGATTTTTTTAGGCTAGTCGACTTAGCATTAAAGTTAAGATTAGATCCATAACTTTGCACGTCAACACCAACATTGACTAGGCCCATATCTATAAGGCGTAAACCTAAACTTACATCATAGGGCAGAGTAGAACATCCACAATTATCACTCTTTGGTGCTTCAAATAGTAGAGCAAAAGTAAACATAGAATGAAGCAACTATCAAGAAAGGTCATTTAAAGAAGCAAATGACGGAGAATATATAGAAAATTTTACCATGATATCTTCACGAGGAATTCCCCTATCTGGCGCAATTGGATCATTGGCAGCCTGCAAACAATTGAAAATTAAATTTATTTACAAATATAATTCAAGTATAACTTCATATTTGAAAATTTGAAGGATAAGAAGCAAGAGAAGAACTGACACCAATATGAAATTCTAACATTAGAGTGATCTTTTCTTGATCTATAGTGAGTCCTAATTATTTGCACAACTACCCTTAGCCCAACAATTATGTTCAATGTAGCAAGTGCCATTCCAAAGTTACCATATCAAGAACTTCAATTCACCATCCTCCGTTTAACAAAGAAATGAAAATATGGTAATTCAAATGATCATTACAAATGATTGCTTGAGCGACCAAACATTTGCATGCTAAGAAGCAATTAAGAACTTGTCCCTATCCCAGAACTATGTGCTCAAATTAATCAACACAAAGGTTAGTTTAAGGTGCTAGATGATTTTCAATATTAAGAAGTTACTCACTCTCATCTTAAACACTCTTCAAATAACAAGCTTCATTTTTGCGAACACATCATCCAAATGAAATACTGTAGAGTTTCTTAATAGATTTAAGGTTCATCATGCCATGGCCATACCAAATGAAGTAAACTTCCATCCCAGCCCAAACCCACCCTCACATCCTCTTACTTCACAATTGTACTACACTAATACTTTGAAACAAAATTAAGTTAACCCATTGACAAATTATGTCCAAAAAGTAAGTTATTTGCCTCATTAAAAATTATTAGAAAATTGAATAATATGCGATTATAGGGGAAAACCTTATTTTTCAATATTTGACTCATTTCTATAAAACATAAACATAATCAAAACAAGATGAAATGACAATTGCATAAAAGTATGCCGAAAAAGGCAGACAAAACTAAGTTGTAGATGCAG
The DNA here is from genome assembly GCA_025629805.1 of Erythroxylum baracoense. Taxonomy (NCBI): domain Eukaryota; kingdom Viridiplantae; phylum Streptophyta; class Magnoliopsida; order Malpighiales; family Erythroxylaceae; genus Erythroxylum; species Erythroxylum baracoense. The sequence continues at coordinate 25,014,336 of JAOTAY010000190.1, forward strand.
TAAAAGAAAAAGAATTAATAGTAAGAAGTAGAGGAAGATTTGCTAAACACTCCATATCTATTTAAATTAAGAGTAAAACTAATGTAAGAATTGTCAAAGAAAATAACTTTCAAGTTCTAGAGAAACAAAAACAATAGACAAATTCTACTTGACAATCCACATATATAGAGCATTGATTACATAGACACTGCTGTCATTTGCAACATGTGAATGAAGTTTTACACGTAATTATAGTAGGGCAAGGAGGAGATAAGGCAAAAGGGTAACAAAAGATCCAGATGCTTCTATCAAAATTTAAATTAAACTTTAACGTTTCAACTCGTTCACACCTGTTAGAAAATCAGAATATTTGATCTTCTAAAAGATTTGATATAGTTGAAAATAGCTAATTAATAGATATGATTCTTATTTACTAATTTAGGCTTATTGTAATCTTTCATTTATTTAGGCTGATTATAATTTTCTTAGTCAATGACTAATGTGTAGGGATTAGCTTGTTTCCTAAAATAGGACAAATGACTCTGTATAAATTAGTGTATTCTGTATATGGAGATAACTAAGAAGAATTTCAGATTCTGTTCATGGTATAAGAGCCTCTCTACAACACTTTTAAATCCAAAAACCCTCCTTCATTCAATTCTAATTTTGCCAAACTTCTTTTGAAGATAAATTCTTCTTCACTTAATTTTATTTTTGGCTTCTCATAATGAATCACCAACTTGAGATTTCCATACATATTCCTCATTATTTTATTCTATAGTCAGCACTGTACTCATGCTAAAATTCAAATTGCTCCTAAGCCTCTCTTCTTTAACATCATTATCCATCTTTCTGCCATTAGCGTTATTATAAGATCCTTGATCTTGTCTGTCAGTTATTGTTGTATCAAGAGTAAGGTTGGTATTTTCTAAAGTAGCCATTCTTCTTGATTGCATAAATTGACTGAACATTGCTTTAAGGTTATCTATCTCATATTGATGGCAATTGAATTGTACCTGAATTTTCTACCTCCACTTCTCAATTAAAATCTGAGATGCCTTAATTTTTGGCTACTTTCTTCAAGCTTCTCAATCTCTTCATCCCAATCATCTTCTGTCATGTTTTTGGAATTTCTTGGCCGAGAATCGTAAAGCTCTAATACCATTTGTTATGAATATTTTTCTTTAAAGAGAAAAATGATAAGCAGAGGAGAGAAGAATAGAGAAGAATTCAAAAGGAGAAGAGAAGGCAAAGAAATACACAAGGAGAGAGAGGTAAATAGCTAATTCATATTTTTCTTCTGCTAGGGAAACAATTATAGGGGTATTTTATATTATCCACAGGCACATTTACAGCTGTATAATTGCTATAACATTTTATACGTAACAAAATCCTCAAGTAATCTTTATGTGGATCAAGGTTACGACTATAAATCAAAATATCATTAAAGAAACCAAAATAAATCTTTGAAGATGGGGGTGAAAAAAATTATTCATTACCAACTGGACTGTAGATAGAATGATGGTCAAACCAAAAGGCATGACTAAAAACTCATAGTGCCCATAGTGTGTTGGAAATGTTTCATGGACATTTTCAGGTTTCATTCAGATATGGTGATAGCCTGATCATAGTCAATTTTAGAGAAAAAAAAGGCTCCATTCAACTCTTCCAACAAGTCATCAATATTTGGGATGGGGTACTTATCAGCAACGATGATCTTCTTCAAGCTCCTGTGATTAACACAAAATCTCCAACTCCCATCTTTCTTTCTTACTACTAAAACGGGGTTGCTAACGACTTGGAACTTGGACGTATTAATCCTTTGTCAAGTAACTCAGCAACCACACGTTCAATCTCATTTTTTAGGTAAAAAGGATATATATAGGGTCATATTGGGTGGTTTGGCATCAGGTAGGATATTTATGGCCTAGGATTGACATCAGTCAGGTGGGACTCCATGAGCTGTTTGGAAGACAGTATGGAAAAATTCAAGTAGGTTTTGAACGTCCAGAATCATGGCCTCTTGATTGACTTGAGTTTCAAGCAGTTTACTAATTTGGCAAAACACTCCTTGTTTCACAATATGGATCAATTTTTGCATGGCTTTGAAGGTTACTCCCTTGGCTTCGTAGTTTCACTTTTCCTTGCAATTTGAACTTACTTACCATTATAATTAAATATCATGAACATCTTACTCCAATTTTCTTGGACAGTATTAAGAGAGGCAAGTCATCTAATCCCCAATACCTCGTCAACACCAAAAATCGAAAAGGCACAAAAATCTTGGGTGATTAAGAGATCTTGGAGCTAGATCTTAACTCCTTTACACAGTTACAGCTAATGGTATCACTATTGCCTATCTGCATCCCAAAAAAAGAACTTGAACTAATAGGAGGTGAAGGTCAATGACTACCTTGTCCGATATGATATCATGGGTTGATCCACTGTTAATCAACAAGAGAACGTCTCTCCCTTTAATTTTTCCATGATTTTCCCGGTGGTGCCTAATGTTTTTCCCAAAATTGCATGCATCGGAATTTCTTCCATCTTGGCCACTATTTCTTCTTCATTTGCTTCAAGAGTTTCATCAAAGAAATCTATCTCTCCTTCTTCAGTGTTTATATATTCGACCGTTTGACTTCTATGAATGCCCTTTGTTGTTGCAAGTTTTGCTTCATATTCAAGGGCCAAGCTCACAACTCTTTATACATTCCTAGGTTTTTGAATGTGCATATCAACCTGAAGTTCTTCTCTGATACCAATCAGAAAAATTCCTAATGAACAGTGCTAGCCAATTAGATACTTGTGTAGACCTCCTCACAAACTCTTGAAAGTATTCTTGAATAGTGACTGTTTATTGGATTGCACAAAGGTGCTCATCAGGATCGGCAAACTCAGCTGGGCCAAAATGCTCATGTAGTATTCTGACCAACTCTACCCAATAATATATAATCCGTTCAATGTTGATTGACAAAAACACATCCAAGGCTTCCCCTTTAAATACATGTATGCCACATCAACTTTCTAATCTTTTGGAGTTTAGTAATGTCGCAAATATTTTTCTACCTTCAGGATCCATCCTCGCAAATCTCCATTCTCAAATCTAGGAAAATCCAACTTTGCAAGAATTCTTCGGGAGTGATGTTTTCTCATTCAACATATGCTTCCTCTAGTTCTGTAATAACGTTCTTTTTCTTACCTAATAAAGGTTGACCGGATTCTCCACTAAAGGTATGTTGTCTAGTTTGCAACCTTTGCTGTGCTACCTCTTCGATTCAATTATCTAACCTTTGCAATTATGCTATCAATGATGCTAATTGTTGTAGAAGGGTGTTGAGTTGTTGGAGTACTACTTCTTGAGACTGATTAGCATAGGTTGGAGCTACATTTGGATTGTTGGTGGTGGAGGAGGTAGTGGCACGGAAGAAGAGCCATGGGTCCGAACAACCATAATAGAATCATAGGGCTCTAATACCAAACTTTTAGGAGTAGGAGAAAATAATGGATACGAGTTTTCATTAAATGCAAATAGACTAATATAGGAAGTGCAGGAGAATCTCACAAACTACCACACCAATAGAAAAAGACAATTCCAACTGCCTAAACTCCAAGAATACAATGAAAATAGAAAAACACACTCACTAATGACAACAACTAGAGACCTATTTATAGACTAACTTCTAGAGACTCACTTGTAGATAATAATAACTAATAATACTTATCCTTGACCCACTACTCCTAAAAATCAAGAACTACCCAATTTTTCCTATTTTTCCTCCGATAGCTGTCCACTGTTCTCTAACTGCCTAATCTGCCTTAGACTTGGTCTTCTTGCAAATATATGTCTCTTGTGGCATATCAAATTACTTTCCATTTTATATATATATATATATATAGATACATACATAAATACATACATACATACATAGATAGATAGATAGATATAGATAGATATATTTGTATTTGTTTATTTTTATTATCATTTTTACTTTGTATTTGTCATTACTATTATTTATTTATTCTTTACTATTTATTATATATATTTATTTATTTTTATTTGATTTGATTTGATTTGATTTTTTTTCCTTCTTCATGTGGGTTATTTGAAAACAACATTTCTACAAGTTATAAATAAGGCTGAGTACTACTAGACCTCCTCAGACCCCGCGCTTTAGCGAGATTTTCACTAAGTATTGCTGTTGTTGTTGTTGTTAGATATGGTTGTCAAGATAAGGAAGTATCTATTACCTGGATACATAATAAAGGCTTTTGAACATATTTGACGGAATTTGAGCTGCTTGAATTAGCATAATAGTCATCCACTGACTTGAAACCAAAGGAAACTGCCTCATTTTACAACGAAATTAGGATGCCTGTCAAAACCTAACTCTGAAAGCTACAAGATAAAAATGAGCATGAAAACTTATTCTATCTACAAAACATATACCACGAGTTAGAGCATCATCAAATTCCCTAACAGACTTTGCATTGGCAACCAATGGGATGTTAAACTCACCACCCATATCTTCAAAAAGAAGAGCATGCCTGCACTTAGAAGAGTATATGATGTATCACTAAGTGGAAACATTTGGCAGTAACACAAAAAGTAAATTGTTATAGAATTACCTCTTGAAAATTTTACAGAGACCATTTGTAAGAGCCTTGTCATAAATTACGTTAAAGCCCTTACGGAAGTCCTCATCGGCAACCACTAAATTGAAAGGATTGCATAGTGACACAGCACCAGTTAGAGGACATGTTTGCGAATCCTGAAAATCAAACACAACAAAAATAAGTTGTAAATAGTAACACTATAATAAAATCACAAAAAAAGGCAACAGAAAGAGGTAGAAAGTCTAAATCTTATCTTGTCAAGGTATGCAAAGAACAGAAGATACTCGATCCAAAAAAAAACCATTGAAAATTAAAAGATATGATCAACTCAGCCTTGACATCCTTATTATAACAAAAGTAAATCATCAAGTTGTATCTTAATCAATAAAATTCAATTTTGGCAACGTTGAACCTATTTTTAACCCTAAAACGTCTCCCAAAAAGGTGACCGATGAGCAAAAATTTGATATAGAAGAATCAATAAAGAACTTTTGTGGTACATTTGAAAATAAAAATACATACAGATCCCTCATCAACTTGGTAGGTGGTAGAGGTACTCCCACCCCTAACAACAAGGTGGATAGAACCTGGATAGAACCCCTTGTTAAATATCACAGCAGTCTACTGACGTATTCCCTCAGGATTGGTTTTGAAAAGTACCTGACCCAAGTAATTTACGAGAATGTTGGCACCTAAAGACCAACCAACAGCATACAAGTTGGCATTGGGGTATCTAGTGGCAACATGAGCCACTACTTCACGCATGTCTCCTAAAAATGAAGCCGAATAGAACTGCATCATCACTATCAGTTTCATCACAAGTCAAAATCAACTACTCCTACTTCTTATATATAAGAATAATCACCACTTGGTAGATGGACAATGGGGTTCACCTGAGGAGTGGTAACAGGGCTATTTCCACAACCTCTGCTATTGAAAACGACCACACGCCATCCTTTACTCCTCGCTCTAACTAACATGTGCCTCACATACGAGTCCTCACTTCCTCCTGTTAAACCTGGCTGCAAAATATTTTTTCTTTATTGATTTATATCATAATTTTCTCTAACTAACTAGAAATGGTGATTCACAGACCAGTAAAATGACAAGCGGAGACTCAGCAGGCAACAAGCGGTGGTCGCCGGATGCCCAGTCTAAGGCGACGGAGCCATCGTCTTTGGTACGGAGGCACTCACGCTTGTACCTAACGTGGGGAGTGGAACGAAAAAAGGAAGCAAAGATGGTTTCCACATGTGGGTTGTGGGCGATGACAGGAAAGGCAGAGTAGGGCAGGTGTAGGGAGGTGAAGGCTGGGAGGAACAGGTCGCTACCGCCGCCGACGACTTCCAGAGATGAGTGGCCAGTGAGCATTGTGGTGGTGGAGGTCGTGCTGCTGAAGTGGGCGGCGGAGATTGGATGAAGGATATAACGGTAACGGAATGGCAGGTTACCGGACAGGGAGGAGGGAAAAAAAGGTCCGGCCATTCGGCTTGGAAAGTAAAGGATAGTCCAACTAATGGCAAAGCTAAATTCGGATTTACATGATTATTCTCCCGATTTTGGGCCTGATTGGCGATCGGCGATAAGTTGATTACATTATTTGGCAGTTGATGATTTTATTAGCACTTAGCTGATAATTAATTATTTTGATTTCGATTTATTTAACTAATGATAGTATTAATTATTTCAATTTCTATTTATTTAATGATAGTATTAATTATTTCGATTTCGATTTAATTAACTAGTGATAGTATTATTTGTCCATTAAAAATATTTAGTAAAATTAGATGTTTAGTATTAACTATTCATATATAAAATAATTTATAAAAGTATAATTTTAAAAAATTATAAAAATATAAGTACTATATGTTAATATTTTTAATATTTTAAGAATTTAGATTTTAAATATTTATCTTTAAAAAAACTAATTTTATCAATTTAATGAAAAACATTTTAATTTGATCCATTTTTAAATTTAATTTAATATTTTTATAATTTATAAATTAATTACACAATTTTAGTAAATTAATTATTTAAAATAAATTGTTAAAATCAAAATAAATTTTCTTACCAACTTGTTTAAAATCAAACAAAACCAGTCTCAATTTTTTTTATATTGATGTGTGGTTATTATATGCAGATCCTGCAAACACTAAGCACCTGTTTGGTTAAGCTTTTGGAAGGTTAAAATGTACTTTTTTCCACCGCAAAAGTTATTTTTAAGAAAAATGAGTGTTTGATCGTAGAATCCAAAAGCACTTTTTTAATAGAAATGACTTTTTTAGAAGCTAAAATACAGTATTTTAAGAAACTCAAATTTGAAGCTTTTCAGAAAAGCCCCCTATTTTAGCTTTTTCGAGTAGATTTTTTTCCGTCACTTACGTTTATAATATATCCGACATTTAACATTTATCATAGATCTTCCATAGTTGTTTTGCAAATCGATTTTCATAAGGGAAAAGTGACCACCGATTTCTCAAGGGACACAGCTAACCCATCTTCACTCGGTTCATTTCAGGTACTTGCTTTATTTTGCTTTTTTATCATTTCTCAATCTGTTAGTTTCATTTTTTTGATGTTAGTTGCTTCCATTTCTCGATCTGTTGGTTTCATTTTTGTTCTTATGTGAACTGTGGTTAGGTGTAGAAGATTTTGAGTTGCATTCTGAGTAATTTGTATTTAAGTCTGAGTGAGATCTATTTTCTGGGTCAATCTTATAATTGTCGTGACCTTCTGGGTCAATCGTTTATTCGCTAATGTATGATTGTATTTTGAGGAATGAGATTGTTGTATCACCGACTATTCTTTCTACCTACAATAGATGACACTTTTCTAGTTGTCCTGTAATCCAATTCCATATACGCGTGTTCTTATCACATAATGTTTGCAGTTCATCGTTTCCTTCTTGGAATGCAATCACCACGCATCTGTTGCTTGTTGCTTGACTGAGTCCAGAGCTCAAAGCTCCTGTACACTTGCTGAGGTCACCTTCAACTCTTTGTAATGAATGACTTGTTGTGCACCAATTGTTTGATTATATTTCCAATTCACACCGACCAAGTCAGTTGGTTTTAAAAATGGCCAAAGTTTGCTACTTTCAATACGCTGAAATGTAAACAAATGATAAAAACCAGAGGTGACCTTTTCAATTTTTCATCTTGTGGTTCCCTTTTTTCTTCTTTCTTATTTTTTCTGTTTAACTTGATTTATGGGGTCAAGCTCCCCCACATCCATTAGTTTCTGGTATACATTCAAATGTTAGAAAACAGAGTAATGGTCAAAACAGGCTTTCAGATTCTTGCTCTGAATCTTCGAGATTTCTTGTACTAGTCCTACAAGAAAAATGAAAGTCCTCAAAATTGTCATATGTCAAAGGATTTTTTCTTCTGCTAGACGCCCCTTTTTTTACTCGTCTTTTGTTTCATTCCTTTTTCTTGTAATTACCTTTAGCTAATCAAACTGGATATGTCTACCCTTTTAAAACTTATGTGTTTGTCTCTTTTATCGACTATTTTCTGATAAGTTCTCAACTCTATCGTCGACCTTCTTTAACATGCTTGATCTTCTACGATTATGCTTTTATATTTTCTTATGCTTGCTTAATTCATTCTTATATGTAGTGGAGATTTTGTTGTTGATAGAAAATGTCAAATCCAAGTCAAGATATTCAAGGTGGGGATAAATTAAAAAAAAGGGTTAAAGCGGAATGGAATGATAGAACTCTTGAAATTGTAATCAAAATTTTTGTGGAAGAGACATTAGCTGGAAATCGACCAAATAGTCACTTTAACAAGATTGGATAGAAAAATATAGTTTCAAATTTTGCTCATGAAACTAAGAAGAATTATGAATACAAACAATTTAAGAATAAATGGGATAGATTAAAAAATGATTAGCAGCTTTGGACAAATTTAGTAGGTAAGGAAACTGGACTGGGATAGGATCCTACCAATCAAACTATTGATGCAAATGACGAATGGTGGGGAAAGAAATTGAAGGTAAGCATTTAAGCTTTAGATTTATAATGTTCTAATGTTACTTGATAGTTTAATAACTTAAACA
>JAOTAY010000190.1:25027162-25037952 GCA_025629805.1 Erythroxylum baracoense
TTATTTCAAATCAAATGTAAACATAATATATATTGTGCTTTGCATATTGTGTAATATACTTTAAATATTATTTATATGCATAAACAATTTTTAGTAAAAAATAAAGTATAGTTAAAATTCATAAAAGTGCTTTTTATTTTATGTTGCCAAATAGTCTACTGTATGAAGCTTTTTCAAAAAAGCTGTTTTTTTAATTGACAGTCAAACAGTCAACTGGCTTCTTAGAAAAGTTCTTCTCAGAAAAGCTCTACTGATATAAGTTCATCCAAACAGGCACTAAAACTCTCATTGAAGAAGATGCAAGAGCTGCTTCCAAATAAAGAGCCATTGAAGTATATGTATTTAGTTTCAATAAACCTCTTGTTATTGTTCTTTCCCTTGTTGGTTTATGTGCTTACTATCGTAGTTTGTTTGAATAACGTAATCCTTTTTACTATTCACATTTCTTAGTAGAGAGGCAAAGCTACAACACTTAATTTAACTTCTGAAAATAAAATATGAAAATTTATTAATTGAATGAACAAGAAGAAGTGGACTAAGAAGAGCAGCCAAGAATTGAATAGCAGCCACGAACCTAGAGAAATGAGAACGAAGAGCAACCAAGAGTCGAGGGCACAATCGTCATTGCCAAACAACTAATTCAGTTGTTAGGTCCAAAACACTCCACATTTGGAGCTTTTAAAAAATCAATTGGTTTAGTTGAATCAGCTAACTCAATTAGCTTATAAATAAACAAAAAAACAACTTTTTAATATAGTCAAACCTTTAATTTAGGTCAACCAGCTAAAAAATAGTTTATCAGTTGTTTACCAAATGACCCTTTATTCGCAAAAGTTTTAAAGTTGGTCCTGTATATTTATCTACTCGCTTCAACTGGGGTTGGACAGGAATAAAATTGAGACTAGATATTAAGGTAAATGTCATATGAAATAGTTTACACGTTTATGGTATATAATTATTAGTCCCAACTCTTTTTAGATGAATGATTTAAATTATTAAAATAATTTTTACATTGATGTTTTTCTTAACGATAAAAAAGGTGGAAGAAGTTTAATATTCATCGATAACAAATCAACTGGAAATTAGTCAACTTAATACACTAAAAGGGCATAAGAACACTAAGGGGTGGGTATAAGAATGAACAAGAAGTGATTCTTAACAAATTTCTAGTTTATAAAAAAATACTCATTTGAAATGTGAATTTGGACGTAGACTTTATGAATCTTAATAAAGATATCAAAAGTTCTAAATGAGGGAAACTATGATGCCATACGTAATAGGTGTCAATTTCTCTAAAAAGAAATATGGGGATAAAATGATTTGTAAGTCTAAATATTAATTATGTCGTAACTAACTTTCTTTTTAACTATTTGACAACAACCTCTCTATTAGTTAAGGATAAAGTTGCGTATTTCGGTAATAACTCATCAAATCCGCATATCAGCAAGATTCATACTTAATGTTGTTGTTGTAAATTTATTTTTAAATAAATAGTGAAGAATCTTATAATAAATTTGTTAGTAAAGTAGCTTAGATTTGGAATGTTACATAATCAGTCATGCTAACAAAAGATATATTATGCTTATGTTGCAACTCATTTAACTCAAATTTTACTTAAATGAAATTGTTAAAATATATCTCTTTATTTTTAATATAAATTAGAAAATAAATATATTAATTAATATATCAAATTATATATTTATTTATTTATACACACAGAGATAAGATTCTCCTATATATATATATATATATATAAGATTCTCTTATAGTTGGAGCTTTTTTCAATTCATTTCCTAAATTTTAAAAACTATCATTAATTCTCATATAGTTTAGGCTTTATAACACTTGACCCTTATTGTTAATTTATATTGAAAAACCTAGTAGAAAATAGAAAATAGAAAATTGAGATTACTTCATGTTACATGGTACAATATATGAAATAAATGTGTTAAATAACACACAACATCGTGCTTCATGCAACATCTTTATTCAATCCACATGATGTCACAAAAAATATTTGTTGCTTGAAAGAAAATCAAGCAAATCACAACCATTGGAAGTAAGTGTTTTTGTTTCATAATATGTTGCTTTTCTTTTATTTTTTTGTCCATTAAGGTTTTGGTTCTTATTTTGTTAAAAAATATGTCATTTTTCTTTTTTGTTTGAGTTTTGGTTGCTTAGCTTTTTTTTTTCCATTGAAATCATTTTCTATGATCATGTTTCCATTTTGGATTTACTTTATGTTGAATGAACTATGGTTGTGGTGTAATTGTATGATTTGTCATTTAAAGAACTATAATATAAGATTGGTTTCGTTATTTTGGTTTGGAGAACCATCATTTATGATTGGTTTTAGTATTCTTTCATAGTATAATTACTATTCCTCATTCCTTACTTATATTTTCCCAAAAGACAAAATTGTATTTGTAAAAGGAGAATCTCTCCACACATATGAAGTTAGTTATGTTCAAGGGATATATATGCATCTAGTGTGGCATATAGCGTGGCCTAAATGTTGATGATTTAAACATGCTTAATGCTAGCTAGTTAACTGATTGCTAGCTAATTATGTCAAATATAGATTTACTGATTTTCATTTTGTTATTTAGTATTTTTGTTGAATTTGTTTAATGCTTAGATAAGGTTAGATATGAATTTATAATTGATTATTAATGATGATTTTCACTAAAATAATGCTAAAATTGTTATTTCTCTATTTGATATTGATAAAATGCTCAAAGAAGAAGTTTGGTGGTCACTGGTCTAATTTATTTGTGTAGTGTAAAAAAAACTTGTATAGTTCATTGTATTGTTATTTACAATTTAAACACAATAATATGAATATATTCTATGACAGATTTAAAATATTTTAATCTAGGGAATCATCTACATCAATAGTAATAAGTGTGCAGTAATATGTCTATACATATCACATAGACAACAAGGAATCCCGAAAGAAGTTCTCGATGCATAATTTAATTATTCTTAAGAAAAGAGCATTATTAAAAGATGGTAACTATTTTTGTTGTTTGTTGCAGTGAAAGGAATGTTGCAATTTCTTTAAGTGGTTTAATGAAAATTTTACTCTAAGAAGTGTCGATGTTATAAATGACTTAAAAGAAAAAAAGATGTTAATGGCATGCAATGAGCAAAAAGGAGATGATAGTAAACTAAGTTGGTATAAGGTTTGATAATATTATATTTGATTATGTTGTGTATATAAAAGCAATGGGAATAAGCTAAAGTTTTATGTATATATAAACCTAGGTATATGTAAATGTATCTATATAGGTATTTATAATGGATAATGATGGAATAATAATGAGAATGAGCTTAATTTTATTTAATATGTATTTAATAATATAATTTATGTATAAGTGGCAATATATATGGCTCTGAGCATATTACATAACTAAAAACAACGCATATATGTTCAACAAAATGTTAAAAAACTAACACTACATATGGCACTATCCAAAAAGTAATCAATACAAAGGATCAAAATAAAAGATTAACAATATTACACATGGGCCATCAAAATATCATTAACACATGTAAAATATTATCAATATTACACATAGGATTATCTAAAAGATCATCAACACATACAAAAGATCATCAATATTGTATATGGGACTATCCAAAAGATCATCAATACATATAATGGGACAACCTAAAAGATCATTAATATATATATAAGGATATCCAAAAAGTTATAAATCCATAAGACCACATGTTATATAAGACCACGTGTTATACACATTAATATAACCAAATATGTGGTCTACATCCATGTCTAAAGGTTTTGAGTTCTACTTTATTGCTTGTTACTTAGCTAGTCCCACTTTATCTTGTGTTGTTAATCTTATTGAAATATCTGATCTTCTAACTTAATTGTTAGTTTCCTTCCTCTTGTTCCAGTTTCTTGAATTGATGTCTTACTCTTGTTCTATTATGTATTGAGTACTTTACTTTATTAAGAGGGAATATGCAATTGACTCTGCATAAAAGAGATAAGATGTTTCCATTGTATACATTTTAGTATTAGTCATCATTACATTATGGGGAAGCTTACTGTCATTGAGGATTAGGATTGGCTTATTTCATGTGACCTAGGAATTGGCATTTCACATGTTCTGAAATTATGTCCAACAATTTTGAATTTCTTGTAGGTGACATGTCCTATATTCTTTATTGAAATAATACCCTTCTTACCTTTACAACATCTTTTATTCCCTTTTTCTTTAGCCTTATAAGCTCTTTTCTTATCAGTGGAAGGATTGAGATTATGTTTATATTATTTCCAATCTCTAGAATGTCATTATTAAAATACATACTCATTTTATATAAGCCATGCATGAATTCTCCATTCACATTTCTTTTTGCACTCTGTAATAACTCTTTGCCTTTCATTTTTTATATACCTTTAGTCAAACCCCATATGAATAATCATATTCTTCAAACCTTTTCTAAAAGTGTTGACAAAATAAAAAATCATTCCTCACTTAAATTTGAAGCACTAAAGTGAGGATATTTTGGCTTCTTCTTCCCATCATCTAAACTTCCTTATAGACTACCAATATCTTCGTTAAGAATTTTAATCTCAATATACTCTAAATTAATGAGCAGTAATGAACAACTTAATCATGGTAGGTAATTCTTTTTTTATACCATATTCAAATATATCATTTACAATTTCTTCACTTGAATATCCCAACAAATTGAATTTTATTGATTGACTATGATTAAATGTTAGTTAATATGATTTCAGGCCTGCTTCATTGACTACTTCAATAAATGCATTTATGGATGCCTCAATGTTTACGCAAATCCCAAAAACACATAGTTTCTCCTTCAAAACTACTTCTCCGGTGCATTATATATTTACCTAAACTGATAAGACCTTGAGCAGATTACACATTAGCCCCATTAATAGCTGCTATTGTAGCTTCCTCAATAGGAATATCTACTATAGAGTTATTAAGTGTGTATAATTTGAGGTACTTATCCTCGTCTAAATACACCTCAATTGTCTTTAATTTTCTTTCTTCAATTGCTTGTATCAACTTCTTAACTTCATTATCATTATGCAATGGCCTTAACTTTTCTCCAAATGACTCATTTAGGAATTTATAAGTGAAATCCCATACTTGCCCATACCCCAACCTCTTAGCATTAAGCATAAAATAAACCAAGGTAATCTTTTCCATTTTTAGTACCAAAACAACTTATCTTTCTGGCTTCGTATGTCATTTCTGATTTGAAATTGAAACATCCTCCATAAAGATACTCAAACCTAATTAAAGGGTAATACCAACCATTTTTCAATCAAAACCTAAAACAATGTAACATACTACTTCCATAGAGCATATGCTCGAACATCCAGAGGATATTCGAGAACATACCTTATGAGAATGACACGTTAGAATAGTCACATTAACTTATTATGGCATCACACATAGCACAAGTATTCAAAATAATCAAATCTCCTCATTTCATTCACAAAATAAAATTACTTACATTGTACCATTATAATTCATATCTATGTATTTACATTACATAGCATTTGAGAGTTTACAACTCCATATAAAATGTTAACATGAAATGAGAAGTTAAACAAACACATCGTAACTAGACTCCTCAAATATCAGCTGACCAGACCTTTGAGCCATTCTTGTTCTCAAAATGACAGTACTAAAATTCTACTTGGTTGCCTTAGAAGCTAGAACTCCCTTGTACCTGAAAATAAATGTTATAATTTTGATGAGTTTGCGAACTTAGTAAACGAACCATCATCGATGTGCTCACTCTAATCAAAACACAAAGTCAAGTATATAACCAATTTCAAGAAGTTTAACACATCATCCAGTATCAAATCCCACGTCACATTTTGTCATATTTCATCAACTATAAGTACAACATGTATGCAAACATTTCATAACACTATTTCAAAACAATCAATTAATTCATCTCAATCAATCATATGATGCATATAAAGTTATATATATGCAAATGTCCATGTGATTCCATTTTCATTTTATTTTGTTGTGATCGAGTGCCTATTTATTGTCCCATACCCATTGTGGATACTGAGCTCATTTCATTTACTATCTCATATTTGTTGTAGATACCGGGCTTATTATTAATTGAGCCTGTGGTTTTTTATGCACAATTTCTGAGCTTAAAGTTCTTTTTCACGTTGGTCACTCTAGTCACAACTCCTTTATCTGATCATGCATATCAATGTAATGAAATGCAACAATTCACATAATATGTTATCAATACTTTTCATTCAATATGTTCATGTCATTTATCACATTCTTTGGACCTGAGTCCAGCATTTAATATTCAGTTGAGTACACATTCCATATTACACATACAATTTGAAAACACTTCCATATACAGTCTCAAGTATCAAAATTCTCAGACCAACAATATCCAGAATCATAGCAATCATACAAGTAACCGTTTAATAACTGAAAGTTAATCAAAATCATAGTGAGAAATATCTAGGTTAACTCACAGTAAGCTCCAGATAAACTATTGCTTTGATGATTCGGCAATATCGGGATGTTGTCAATTGACTTGTGCATCTAAAGTCATGCAATACATGCATAGTTCACATATTACCAAGTTGTTTAATCCTGTGAATATTCAATCATGCATATGTATATATGTCATGTTCAATGTATGCTCAATCGACTTTTCGGGTATGTATCCTTATTTACAAATCTTGACCATTCAAACATCGTAACTTGTATATAACTAGTTGCAATTAGGTTTATACCTTAAGTAAACTTGATTACTCTAAATTCATCATTCATGCATTTACTAACCCTTTTCTAGCAATATATTCACACAATTTTTTCCCAATTCTCATTCATTTATACCTAATACACTTTACTCATATCCTTTGGATCATATTTGCATTCATAAGAACACCTTTATACCTTTAACAACTTATAATTTCCAAATTTAAACACATTGATATCAAGACAATCCATTCCTTAAGTTATAACATCAATTAACAACCTAAACTATCAAACCCTTAACCAATTAATCAAACAACTATCTAAGTTCAATTCAAGCCCCAATCAAATCCAAATGCACCAAAGTAAAGTGATTTATCCTCATGTGGTTCGACAATTACACAAAACATAAAATTTTCATTTCAAAGCATTGCCCACAATCATGGGAGACCTTCCCATGACTGTGGGATAAGAGCCCCAAAGTGCACTACCCAATTTCCCTTAATTTTCTATATTCTAACACCTTCATACCAAATTCAAAATATCTTTAGATTAGTCCATTAATTATATCTCAATTATACCTTAATTATACTTTAATTCCTCATCAATTACATCTCCAATTCCAACTCAAAATCATTCAATTGGTAGCTCATAAACTATTTATCTTTCATGCATACAAAAACAAAACAGAAACTTTCATTCATTTAATCTCATCATATATGTAGCTCTAGTTTTTTTTTTAAATCCAAGAACACTTCACTAGCACGTTTCTTTAGCATAAATTCACCTTCATTTAAACTCCAAATCTCAATCTAAATCATCCATATAGCAACCTATAACCTACATTTCTCATGCATAAAAAATAAAGCAGAAAAGTATCCAATTCACGTATCATATTTCAGCACACTTCATCAGCAACATCACATGAAATCCATCCCAATTCAATCATTATAAACTTTCTATTACAACATGCCATAAAGCTCAATACTTTACTTATTTAACTCCAGTTTCACCTTAATTCATCAAGTCTACTTTGCCTTATATGCATACAAGATCACTTCAAATACAAGGTGGGAATTGGATGGGTTTTTAGCAAGGATAAAAGCCAATAGCAAAAACAAAACAATGTTCTATAACTATCTTGTGAAAGGTGAAAGCATGGATTTTTGGTGTAGAAATTGGACACAAACTTAAGCAAAACAAAGGGATGTGATGGCATGGTGTTTTGGTGGTGAGAGGAAAGGAGAAGAAGAATGAACCCAACAAAAACTATCCCTCAAATAGCTTAACTCATTAGGTGCTAAGTGTCACCATTTCATAACGACATTTGTCACCTATGCATGCATTCCATTTGTCCCATATATAAGCTGCCAAATGTCACCAATATCCTAGGCCATTTGTCACTCAATCATTGTTGCCATTTGTCACTTAATTTTCTATGCCAAATGTCACTCAATTCTACTATCATATGTACCTTATTTCATAGGCTTAGTCATCCTAAATTTTCACATTTCAATTTGACATTTTGCCTAAACTAAATGTACATTTTAATTCATCAATTTTCCAATTGGAACAATTAATTCCAAATTTATTAATTATAATCCACCAAACCAAAATTCAAGACATAAGTAATACACAATTCACATCATGATCATTTTAAACCTTTCACACCCCTAAATATGTCAATTGAGTGTACATACAATCTTGGCAATGTTTACTAAATCATGATTTATGTGTGTACGCAAATATTATGCATGTGAATGAAATGCACTTTATAAATTATCAAATGATATGACTCAATAGTCTAATATTCTAACCCTTAGGAAGTTTTGGAACCCAGGGTATTACAAACAACGTCACAACAAAATTATTATATATAATGAAAACATAAAGAAAGGAAATGTGAACTTTAGCATTTCTTGTGTTCATTCCGTGCACAAACTACGATTACAAAAAAATGAAAGAATAAGATGTTGCAATGATAGCTTGTACAGTGATATCATGATAGTATAAAATTAACCTAATGATACTTCTGTAATTCATACAGTAGCTTAAAATATCTCACAAATAGGCAATAACCAATGTTAAGAATATTTCATTACAAAGCATTAATACTTATAATAGTCCCTTTTAGATCCTTAGAAGAATATGAAAATACAACCTCCACCTCTTTATTTTCTTATAACTAAAAAAATATTATAGAAATAAAAGGATCATAAATTTTGTAAAGTAATTGACTTGATAAGTCGTATGCAAATGTATAAAATAAAATTCATATACGAAACCCAAATCACGTGTAAAAGATGTAGCTTTCATTATTTCACATATACTTGTCTTTAAAACTATTTCTTTTTGAAAAAGTAAAGTGAATTAACGAAAGAGGAGATAATTAAAAGCCACTGTTCTAGGCACTAAACTCACAAAACATATACCAAAGCTTTACTAAACTATGAGCTCGTGTCAAGATGATTTTATCTTCTATAATAAATCAGATGAATAGGTGGTGGTTATAAGGTTGTAGTGGTAATATTGATTTGATAGGAAACCTCATAAACTAAAAAATCACTCTTCCTTTATAGGTATTAAGGAGAAGGAAAG
This sequence comes from Erythroxylum baracoense, assembly GCA_025629805.1. Taxonomy (NCBI): domain Eukaryota; kingdom Viridiplantae; phylum Streptophyta; class Magnoliopsida; order Malpighiales; family Erythroxylaceae; genus Erythroxylum; species Erythroxylum baracoense. Next base: position 25,036,510 of record JAOTAY010000190.1, read on the forward strand.
AAAGAAATATGTTTAAAAAAAAATAACATCGGCAGACATAAGATATTTATCAAGAGTTGATAGTAGCACTGATATCCTTTTTGCAAACAAGATTAGCTAAAAATACATGTTTCAAAGATTTAGGACCTAACTTGGTGACCTAAGGATGAATATCACGAGCAAAACAAGTACTGTTAAAAATTTGTGGCATGAGAGAGAACAAGGGTTTAGTAGGAAAAAGGAGATTATAAGAAATCTCAGCCTAAACAGATGAAGGCATGTCATTTTGAAGCATGTGGAAAAGTAATTTTTGGCGTTATCACTTCTTAGAGTATAGACAGAAAGATTAAACTATGTTTTGATTTTGATACAAAAATTAGTAAAATGGGAAAGTATTTCGAAACGATTTATCATTAGCTAAAGCCAAGTCGTATGAGAAAAATTGTCAACAATTGCAACAAAGTATTAAAAACTAGTTTTGGACACCACAGGACAAGGACCTCAAACATTATAACATCATCATCATCATCATCATCACCCAGTCTGAAATCCCGCATTGAAGCGGGGTTTGGGGAGGTCCGATAGTACGCAGCCTTACCCCTACATAGTAGAGAGGCTGTTTCCGGTGGACCCACATGCAAATGAGGCAATTACGAATGATGCAAAAAAATAGAAAAATAAACACAAATAAATTAATTAATTAAAAATAAAAACTATAAATAAAACTATAAAGAAAAATAAATACCTGAAGGAGACAAGGTCTGCACAAACCGACTAGGCTAATAAGAGTAATATTATAATTACGAATAATAATAATAATAATAATAATAATAATAATAATAATAAAACAACCTAAGGGCCAAACGCGAGAAAAGAAAAAGCCAAAACATAGTAGGTAGGCTGAGAGCAACGACAAAGTCAGGCTTGAAAACGGACACATAAGGGAGGTAGAGATGGGATTTAAAAGTAGCTAACCCTAAAAGTAATAAAGGGAGCATGCAAAGAAAGAGGGCAGACTTGAAGTTTTGGCACGCGTTGTAGACCTGAGGCGCCAAAGAGAATAGTTAATAAAGAGGCATGGAAGTGACAGCGAACGAAGAAGTTGGGAAGGAGTGCGTCCAAAGAAATATGGAGCGTGTGGTTTGGACTGAATCTAAACAGAACGCCAATTGACTAGAAAGGCGGAAGCTAAAAAAAGTAATTTCCGACTGCTCGAAAGATGGCTATAACGTGTACTTATTATCACGCAGTCCCTGTCAGGAGTTTCGAGCAGAACAACTGAAAAGACAATTGAAGTGCCACAGCCCTATACAAGGACCCTGTGTTTCTCGGGTGTGGCACTGGAACCCAACCTTCCCCGTACCAGCCTATTGAACACCAGCCATATCAACCTCTAGGACTCTGAGTGCAACACGCCTGAGAATGCGTATGCCAGTCTAGTTGCAGGAAGATTAAAACACAAAC
>JAOTAY010000190.1:25044426-25080666 GCA_025629805.1 Erythroxylum baracoense
TTAATAATAATATTTTAATTAAATATAATGTAATTAATTAAGTAATAATAATAATATAATTAATTATATTGTAATTAATTAATTAATTACAATATTTTAATTAATTAATTACAATATTTTAATTAATTATAGTGTAATTAATTATTTAATTGATTTCAATATAAATTTGATTATTGAAATTAAAGCTTTCCTTATGAAGTTATTTGGTTCATAATTATACCTTTTATCTATCCTCTATAAATAAAAAATTAAAAAACATACCAATCACTCTTATTCCTCTCTTCCATTCCTCTAGATTATGAAAGGAATAGAGGATTGCCCAAAACCAAGGAATGAAACTCTTAGGTCTTCAATGATAAATTCATACCAAACATCAATTTTTATTCCATACCCATACCCCTTTTTTCATACCCCCAAACAAGCACCTCCTTAGTGATCTCATTTCTTTGTATAAGAGAGCTAAAGTTTGACCAGTTTTCAAACCAAAACTATGTATTTGCTCCATTTCCCAAATTGTTTTTGATCCAGGGATAAATCATGTTTTTCATATTCAATAATTGATTGAAAGTCTAGGAAAATCTCTTATGTTTGTAATCTGCCAGAAGTACAGGTTTTTAAGATGATATTCATGCATCTATTCGATCTAGAGGGCCTTTTTATCTGTATATAGTCTCCAAATTCTCTTACTTAAAAGTACCTTTTGCATTAGTGAAATGGGGATGATTCCTAGTCCACCTTGCTTATTTGGAATGGTGAGTTCACTCCATTTTACTTTTGCACTTTTGGAATTCTCTAATTTTCTAGTCCAAAGAAAAGTTTTAACAATTCTATCAATCTCCTTGATGACTTTCTTTGGCAATACAATACAACGTTCCAATGTATATGCAAACTATTGAGAACTGAATTGATAAGTGCAAGTTTAACAGTATAAGAAAGAAACTAATTTGCCATGCATTTATCCTGGATTTGATCTTTTTCAATAAGAGGAATACAATAAGAGAATTTGGGATTAGATGCAGTAATAGGCACTCCAAGGTATCTTAATGGTGTGGAATGCAAATTTAGTCCTGTAATTCTGCTAATCTCAACTTGATTCCTCACATCTAATCAAATGTACAAGCTACTCTTATCAGCATTGAACTTTAACCTAGACCATTCTGAGAACAATTTAAGTATTTGTAGCAGTATGTTGATGGAATGATAATCTGCGCCACAGAGAAGCATAAGATCATTTACATAGATCAAATGTGTTAATATGATTTCTCTACACGTATGGTGAAATTGAAAACTTCCATACAGGATGTGAAATTGACAAGCAATCGAGACAGTCCTTCCATCACTAGGGTGAAAAGATAAGGGGATAGAGGGTCCCTTGTCTAATCCCCGTAGCATTTTTGAAAGTTTTAGTGGGGATTCCATTGACCATCACACTGAGAGAAGAGGTTTGGATGCATTTCATGATCCATTTCACAACTCTTTTAGGTAGATCCATTGCTTTGAGGCAAAGCCGTATAAAACTCCAACTGACTATGCAAATGCTTTATAAAAATCAACTTTCAACAAACAACTTTAGATTCTTTTGCCTTAGTTGTACTCCTTTAGCAACTCTTGTAAGAGTAGGATATTATCACCTATATTTCTTTCAGGAATACAGGCCCCTTGTGCAGGATTTATGATTTCAATTAGAGTAGTCTTCAACCTTTCAGCTAGGAGTTTTGCAATTACTTTGTAGATTGTATTGCAACAAAATATTAGTCTGAAGTCAACTATAGTCGAGGGGTTTTGCATCTTTGGTACTAGACAAATGTAGGTTTAATTAATCTCATTAAGATAATAAATATTAGATTTCATTTTGCAACAGGAGGCTTGGTTTACATAGATTCTTATTTGTAGTTTTCCTAAGCATATTTATCTGTTGTTTTTCGTTCTTTCTATTGCAATATTGCTTCGGCAATTGGAATCAATTGCAAGAGTACATTTCCCTTACTTTTTCCATATATATATTTTTGATGTAAACAAGTTATGGTGTTTAATATGTTTGTTAATAAGAGAATAAGAATCTAAAGAAACTAAAGAGTTATCAATTACTTTTTCAATATGTAAAGTAGTTATGATTTTTTTTTACTATTAACATATATGAAGAAATATAGTTATATTTTTCGTGGTGAAATATATATGTTTTATGTTTTATGAAGGGTTTTGTCCTATATCAAACATTTTTTGATTGCTTGCTTGCACCAAAAGACTATCAAAAGCAAATACAATAAATTGATAATATGCCTGCAACTAGGGAAATGAGATTGATGATATTGCTCTAGCACTGTTTTTTAAAATATTTTTAAGACTAGAAACTTAGCATAAATGGGTGTTCACTTTAATCATATATACATCACCAATAAATCTATAATCTTGAAAGATCAAAATATTATTTTGATTAGAAATGATTTTTTATGGATTTATGTCAGATGAGATATGGATTTTGAGGTTATTATGCAGTTGAGCCTTAATTGCTTGAAAATTCATTATTCTAATATCATATTTAAGTAATTTCTTTGGCATATAACAACGATTTTTTGTTGAAAAGATATATAGAGCAAAAATATATTTTCATTTGTTTAATAGGTTTGTCTTTTCAATTTGATTTTGTGCAGTAAGTTATGATTGGGCATTATGAGTCAAAGAACATATGCAAGTTTGACTTCTAAAGTGGACGAAGAACTTATTTGTTTTTGTGAGTTAAATGGTTTTCATGTAGACTTTATGGACAGAGTCTCGATGTAGGGTAAATTATTTCTTTATTTTATGATTTTGTTAGTTATTGACTTTTTAATCTTAACATTATTGTTAACTCTTTTATTACTCAATTAATTTAAACCACTTTTAAATTTTCTACATTATTGTATACTTTATATTATTAGATTAATCTTAGCATTGAAGTTGTCCATTTTTTTAGTGGGTTTATTTGCTAATGTACAAAAGAGTTATTGTGTATTGTACCAAGATTGTTAAAGAAAATAAACAAGCTAGAAGAAGAAAAAACTATGATGATGAAAACTAAAATTTTCAATATTGTATTATTAATAATTGTAATTAAAAATTACTATGAGTGGATGTAAAATATTAAGTATTATATTATTAATGTTTTATAAACTTCTAGTTATTTTTCAATGTATCCTAACAATTTGAATATGCTTGTGAACATAATAGTCAATAGTGTATTATTCTATTTTTAATGACTGACTGAGTGCAACATTATAGCTTCCTTGTTTTTAAACCATTTTGTATGTTATCAAAAGGGGACTTTAATAAATAAGTCTAAAATTGATAGCTTCAATATGTATTGATGATCCCGATAATCAAAATTTGAATCAATATCATTAATCCTATTTCCTTCATTAGCTTACAAAGATTTTCTCATGATTCCAATCACCAAGTTCCTAAATCAATCTTGTTAACACTTAATTGACTTAGTAAAAGGAAATGAGTACATACGAAAACACTTAAAACATATAAGCATTTAGTTTTTCCCATCTAGTAGTATAAGGCATATATGCATTGTATAATCCAAAAGTATTTGTTTGTTACAAAACCATAATTTTTACAAATCTTATAGGATAAAGGGAACATTGGTATAATGCATCTCCAAGTAGAACTTCCTGAAGCTTTTGATCTTATCCTCCTTATCCTCTCACTTGTTTCATCCTAAAAGAAATGGCAACACATAACCAAAGGATAACTCAATCAACAAAATCTGTTTAAGACATAATTCAATACCTATAACATTTGACGAGTTATAAGTCACATTGTTACCATTGATTGGGGCTCTTCACCCTATAATATCACTTTATCTACCAACTACTCTCTTTCTTTTATTTGGGTTTGAAATATGTGGTCGATTTGAAGGATTAATAGTATAACAGTTTGTTTGGACATTACTTGTAGACTGTATTGGAATAAATGAAAACAAATAATGCTTAAGGATGAAGACATATATGAAAATGAATAATATAAAATTTATTAACATGTGAACCTATCGAAACTTGTTGCGACGCTTTTATCATAGGACATGATTTTTTATTGTGCATTTGCTGGAAGCATTATTGACAAGCCATCTTTATGCCTCTCCTTGACATCTTGATACCCTTAGTAGTATTCTCCTAATCCTCCTTTTTATGCCTCTCCTTGATATCTCGTTAACCTTAGTAGGACTCTCCCAATCCCCCTTTTCTTATTCTTTTATGGTCTACAAGGCATTTTTCAAAATACAGGTGGTAATGATGGTTCATGTTCAGTCTAGGCCTTGAAATGGCTCCATCATATATTGATATGCTAGTAGGCCCTTCTCCTTCACAAACCAATGAGATATATTTTGCCGAGTCTTCATTATTGTAAACAATGGAATAAATGGCATGTGTATATGGGATACCCGACATATCCCAACTTATACAACTGCATGGCTTACTCCTCAAATTGACAACATACTTAACTTTTTTATGTATCACTTTAACCCCACCAACATCATTGCTCTCAAATTCACAATCTATGCTCAACTTCTTATTAATTCTCAATTTAGCCTTTATTCTTAGATCAATGTCACCTATCCATTTAATTTCCATAGCACTCTAGTTTCCTCAAGCATGGTGATAATAATGTTTTTACTCTCGTCTTCCATTATACTTCAATTAAATGCTTCACAACGATTGTTATCCATAATATCACACTTGAATGAGGTGTTGAAAAATGCTCTTGCATTTTTTCTTTGGAATTCTTATAAGATCACTATGAGCATTTTTTGACTCCTCTTCTACTATCTTGAATTATAAAGTAAGTCAAGTTCATTGGATGACTTACAACATTATCAAAAAAGTCTCTCTAATTTGAGCCCCTTGTGATTGCTTTTTCTACAATTGGCAAACATGTATCTTGCACAAAACCTCACTTCAGTCCTTGGAAGTTACCTACCGAGTGACTCCACAAGACCCTATTTAATAAATATTGAAAATTTTAGTAAATCAATAATAAGAGTAAGTATATCCACAAAAATGAAGCAGCTAAATGCCTAGATAATTCCAACTCTTCATCATTCAAATCCGAATCAAACTCCTTTCTAATCCTTTCATCAATAACTAAATTCTCTTCATATTCTTCTTGGTCAACTTCAGTCCCATTTACACCTAAATCTTATTGTTCAGCTACATCTTTAATCGATTGCACAATAGTGGACTGGGTAATATTGATGGCAACATCATCTGTAATCTTGGTAATGACATACACCTCAACATCATCATCAAAAGATTATTCTAATTTAGATCCATGATCAAAATAGATCTCTATCACCTTATATTCTGCAATTATCTTATAACTCTATCACACAAGCATAACTCTTATCCACCTCCATTAAGCCATTTTTCAGAGTAGTTCCTCGCACCCTATACATAAACTTACCAGTTCTCGGACCTTTAACATCCTCCATAAGCACCCTCTCAAGATCCTAATAGCAAAACCTATTCAACATCTTCTCCATATACAAGCTTTCCACTTTAAAACATAGTCAATTTTTCATCCCAACCATTCATCTTCCTTTACCTACATACAACAACAATAACAATCTAGTGTGAGTTCTGCTAATATGTAGGATCTAGGGAGGTTTAATAGTATGTACTCTTATCCTTAATTAGTAAAGAGACTATTTTCGATAGACTCAAACAATATATGTACACCCACACACCCCCCCACACACATGTAAAATATACATATACATATTAAGGATATAATCCTACCATTATTCCTCTTTACCCCCACAACATGATATATGAATTCCTTGACAATCAAAATACCTACCACATTTTATCGTCTCGAACACCCTAGATACGAAATTTTGAACTTGTTAATCTTTTTGCTTTATCTCCTGTCCACTTTGTCTCTTTAAATGTACATGTTATAACTAAAAACAAAATATAATTCTATAGAACATCCACCTCAAAGTCTTCTGTAATCCTTTATGTGATTTTGGTCTTTATAGTAGATCCACCACAACTTTTTTTTAATTTTCTTCAAAACCTAAGAGTGGAAAAAAACCATGCACTACACTATAGGCTTTGTGGTGTTCAAGCAATTCCATTTCTCATTCAATTCAATTCATTTAACTATAGCATGCATAACATATAATACTTTTCAAATATAAATATATTCATCTATTTCTAAACATAAATAAGCATTCAAATTAATTTATGAAATTTAAGCATGTATCTATTACATTAATTTATATCTAATTACATAATGATCAATAAATTTTAAAATTAATAACTACTTCAAATTGAAGTTCTTTAATTATTAGTTATGCATTAATATGTTTTTGTAATTGCCCCAAGAAAAATGTAGTGGAATTGCACCACCGAGTTAGATAAGTAGGATTTTAAAATACAGGATCGAGTTCTCAGAACCATATGGTCCATTTGCATTTATAGTTACTCTATTTTATTATATATTTTTTATATTTACATATTGAGACCAAGCTCTTAGAGTGATGCAATCTGTAACACAAATCAAATATCTTGCATTGAAATCGAACTCTCAAAGCCATACATTCTGGTAACATATATCATGATGCAGTACTGCTAACTCCCTAATTAGCATGCCAACTTTATCACATTCTTCTAATTCTTATCTATTTTACTAAGGACAAATCTAATTAAATTTCATTGAAATTTAATGATATAGTGTCATAATAGCCAATTTAAGCTATTCCATATTCGACCATACTAGAAGAATTTAGTTTTAATGGTTTAACTAAAAATTTATATCAAGTGAGTATTAAATATAACCAATTAAGCTTAGATTCACAACTAAACTAAATATTTCTCACATACATAAATTTGGCCAAAGTAAATCTCACTCCTTAATATCATTTTTTCTTTCATTATTGGTTTTAATTTGGTTCATATAACATTCCAGACATTTTATCTCACAAATTAGTCAAAATAACATATATATCAAATTTCCAAATTCAAACATAACGTAAGCCAATTGAGAGAAATACAAATTATAAGTCCAAAATTCAAATTAATGACATATATTACTTCATTTAACATCCAATTAAATATCTTTTAACATCAATTTCATAACCTCCTAACTTTATATCAAGAACTCTAAATTACATAATACAAAATTTTTAGGGAAAAATAAATTTGCATAAACACATACCAAATTGATTTTATTTTACTCATTAATGCATGCAACTACACTAAAATAATGTACTAAAAACAACTAAAATTCCATTAACTTACCTTGTTAAATTCGGGTACCATTCATAAAAAACTCATACTTTGTCTTCATCTTTTTTTTTTTCCAAAATTCTTATTCATATGATGATTTTATAAACCCTAGGTTGATAATTTAGTATTTAATTATTGATTAGGAATTAAAGATAGGAAAATTTAGCTTAAAAATAGAAGAAAAATGAAAGAAAGTTGAGAAGGAAGAAGGAGGGTTGTTCTCGACAGACTAGGGGGAAGAAAAGAATATATAGGTGGCAAAAATAAAAACACAATTTGATCCTTTAACAAAATTCAATAGTTTTAATAAAAAAGGAAAGTTGATATAAGAAATATCAAACTTTCACTCTTTTATTTTATTTTCCAAGATCCAAAATTAACTTTCAATTTTAATCCATTAGTTGGATTTAATCTCACTAAAATATCTTCATTTAATAATTTTTATAGTTCATAGGAAAAATTATTCGAGTGGTATTTAGTTCACGGGTCCAAAAATAACATCGTTGAAACTTATGAGTTCTTTTCTTCTTCTCAATAAATAATATCCATTAAAATATCAACCTCACATAAATACCTTAATAAATATTATTTATTTTTTACTAATATTTTCGAGTTTGACTTTTATCCTTTTTTTAGGGCAAGCTTTGATCACTGGCCAACTCTTGATCAAACCTTCAAAATGAACTCGTTTTAATCTTAAATTTGATCATCGAGTTATCCTTGAATAATACTATCCGAAGTCAAATAAAGTGTAATTTGAGTCCCAAATGTCATTATTTAGCTCACGATGTACTATTCACAGCCTAAAAAGTACTATTCATAAAATCAAAAAATTTGAACCTTTACATAATGCAACATAGATAATTACCGAACACTTTATTGAACTTCACGGCACAACAATAACTTACATAATTATACCCATTCATATTTGCACAAAGAAAACAAAGGAACTTACTGGTATCACAAAAACTAGAAGAAAAGAAGTTGCTAACAAATGTATGCTGAGGCAGTTTGAATCCCATAACAGAGATCAAACTTTTTTCATAAGATGCAATTTAATTCATCATTACCAACCAAGAAATGAAACAGGTGCAAAGATGGGTACGTCGAGTTAACAGCATTTGAAGGGGGAAGAAAAAAAGAACAGTATATGCTAGTCTTACCCAACCAAAAAATGAGACAAATATAAAACGAAAATTCTTTTTGGGGTAAAAAGTTAACTAAAATAAACAAGAATTTGTATTGATATGGAATTAAAAATTAAAGTCCAAAGAAAGCTTTAAGGGAATTTATAAACAACTTGAAAAGCGATAATAACAGAGTACAAATTGACATTCAGGATCAAGTTGACTAAAATATCTATTCAAACAAAACTACAATAAAATAAAGGGGTTACACTTTGCAGGATTGAATGAACAGATTACTAGCAAGTCAGAAAAATTGATAGCAGTATAATTTGTGCAATGACAATTTGCAATTCTGTCTAACTGCATATTCTCAGAAAGACAGGAACGATTCATATTCGCCCATGCACGGAAGAATTCAGTCAAGACTCCAGCTAACACACACCAAAACGCACGAAAGAAAGAAATTGCAAATAAAGTGAAATCGAAGAAATTTGTTTAAAACAAAAGATGAGCTTACCTTTGATCACGACAAACAACGGGCTTACGAGGACCAACGAGTGACCAACCAACACAAATGAGAACCAACGAAGACGAATAAGCAATAAAGACGGAGGACGGTTGTGCTTTCTAGTGTGTGCGAGATCTCCAAACGAAGGTGAATGCAGAGAAAATGGATCTACGGATTTTCTTGTTCAAGTAAGGTTAATTTGGGTAGAGTTAGATGGGTCATGGGTATCCGAGTTGATCATGCATTACTGTGCTTTCATTGGTCACGTTAAGAACAGAATTAACACTTTAATAATGTTATTCCCAATATTTAATAACATTGATTATTCTAAATAATTTTCAAAAGTAGTTTATGTCATGATAAAAAAATTATATTTAGTAAAGGCAAGTATTAAGATCATAAAATATTATTTAACTACCAAACATTAATAATGATCAAAATTAAAAAAATGACAAATATAATAATGTGTAAAAGAATCTTACGATAAAGTTTACATTTTTACCAAATTAGATATGAGCTTTCTTAAAACAAATCGAATAATGTTAAACTTAGAATAAATGACGCCATGCAATTGCAAAACTTCATCTAATGGTTCTTGTTTTTTTCCTCAATTAGAAAATATTTTGGACTCATTGTCTAATCACATATTTCCTCTTAGTAAAACATGGAACAACTGAAGTGCTCAGTTTATTAGTGTGTGTAGATAACTAAGCTGTGCAGCTTTCATCAGGATCCTTCGATTCTCGTCTCCATTTCTACCGACAGATCAATGTTAAAAGTTACGCTTAATCAGCTAAGTTTGTTGAAAATTTCCTCCATTTCATACAGCTCCACGTTCTGTTCTTTCATCTAAAAATAAAAGGTCTTTGATACCACAGGTGGCATTGTTCCAACAATGTTGTACAGAATACTCACTCTCAAGATGCCCAAGAATTCACTAAAAGACTCCACAAAATGTGGCAACAGCAAAAACAAGAAACAAAGCTCCGCCCAAGTAGCCCACCTGAATAAAGATAGAGCAAGTTAAACTTGAGAAGCAGAAACAGGAGTTTTGTCATTAGCAGAAAGAAGTGAAGTTGATGGATTGTACCATACCAGTTTCTCAGAGATATAGTTGGCAAGAAATGCTCCTCCTAAAACTGCAATAGATGTTGCAATCAGGTGTCCAGCAATGGCTCCAGTTGCCACACCCCATGGAGACTGCAGAAAAAGAAAAATTAATCAAATTGATAATGTGAATGTTAAATAGGATTGGCAGGTTTTATATCCTTGTGAAAAACACCTGTGCAGCACCCAGAGCAATTGTGGCAAGCATTGAGCGGTCTCCCCATTCCTAAAACAAATCACACCATTACAAAACCTGAGCCTTTGAAAGATACAAGAGATATTAAGATTATATCAGAGTGAACTTCTCAATCATTATTCTCAGAAGTTGCCCGTGAAGTTATAGAATCTGTAAAAAAATTGTCTTCCCAATTTATTATTGTGCCAGAAGTTGTAATAAAATTGCGTTTAAAAATAAAGTAAATAGTACGGGATATTGTCCAGAAAGCAAAAAGGAATGCTTACAGCAAAGAATACAAGGCTGAATGACTTCCAGACAATCTCGAATGGATTTGTGAGTCGTTTTGAGACCTGATGGGGGCAAAAAAAAAATTCTTATGCTGTTACCAATTCTTGAATTATCATACAGGGCAAGATCTAGCGTGCTTGGAAAACACCAAACATATGCCTTTGTCTATCAAGCAATATTATGGCATGAAATAACCAAAATCAAAGCCCAACAGCTTAAGGTAATGCCTAAAAAGTATACTTTTTCTTTCACAAGCTCCTCAGCTTCAACAAGTTCATCAAGTTCGGGACTGCCCTTCTTATCACTCTTAACCTCTCTTGATGGAAGATCCCATGCGTCTTTTATTGCTTTAAGGCCAAAGAACATTAGAAGAGTTACTGCTGCATATTCTCCAATTGGAAGGGCTGTTCACACGCCAAGATGACAGAAATATTTAATTTAAGCACAAAGCAGAATATAGCTATTACATAAGTTTCAATCTCAAGATGTAGCAAAGCTTAGCGAACCTCATAGACATGACATAGAATAGAAGAAATACTAGGAATTGAAAATCTGAAGTCATGATGAGTGAACTAAAGTAATTTGAACAAGAACTAACATATGCTGTTATTTATAGCTGGATTAGTTCTTTCACATGCTTCACCAAATAGCTGAATAATTACCCAAGTTTTGCCTCCTGAGTGGTAAGGTGGCAAGATGGGGTCTCCATCCACTAGCTTTCAAACCCTAGGGCTGGCTAGGGAATGGGGAAGGGAATAATTGTCCAAAATGGCTCCATATGTACCAAAGGGAAAAAAAATGGAGAAACATACACACACACAGAAAAGAGTAAATTTGTAAATGAATTTTGTTATCATATTTATTCTCCTTTCCCGTACTTTTCTTTAGTCTGTCTTCTCTAATAATTTTGATATTTCATTTGGAAGAATAGCCTTCCCAGTACACAAAAATGGAGTGCAACATAAATTATGAATAAATCAACAAACTAAGAAATGAGACCATATGAGAACATGAATTGTAAGAATTCTATATTGTACATATTTGTAAGAGTACAAGATGTACAGATTTATAGCAATACAACCACCTAAATAAGGAAAGTATCCTAGAAATAAAGGTTAATTGTTAACTAGATATGAGCTATTCTAGAAAACTAAATTACAACCAAATCACCCTAATCATGCAAATCTTGCAACAATCCCCCTCAAGCTGGCTTGAAGATACCCTCCATATCTAGCTTGCTGACTATAAATTCAAATTAAATCTTGTGTAGTCCTTTAGTGAGTATATCAACTATTTGATCAGCGGTTGGTACATAAGAAACACAAATTAACCCATTTTGATATTCTCTTTGATAAAATGCTAGTCAACCTTAATGTGTTTCATTCTATCATGTAAAATTGGTTGTGAGCAATTGAGATGGCAACTTTGTTATCACAGTAGACCTTAATGGGAAGTGTCATTCGGATCTTCAGATCTTCAAGGAATCCTTTGTTTTCATATTATCTGGCAAGCTCCATGAGTAAGAGACATGAACTCTACCTCGGTGATGCTTCGAGCCATAACATTCTATTTTTTTTACTTCGCTAGTATAAATTTCTATTTGTAGGTTGTTAAATTTCCAAAACATAAAACCATTTCCAAGAGTTCCTTTCAGGTATCTTAATATCCTATAAGTTGTATAAAAATGTACTTGCTCAAGTGAGTGCCTATATTGGCTAACTATACTCACAGTCAACGTATGAGACAAGTAAATTAATTTTTCCACTAGTCTCGAAAACATCTCCCTATTGACCACATCTTCAGCTTTAGCAAGATCAAGTTTCAGATTAGCATCAAGAGAAGTTTCAGCGGCTTTATAACTTAGGAGACATTTCTCTAAGAAGATAAAAAATATATTCCTCTATTTCACAAAGATACCTTCTTTTGATCTAACAAACTCCATTCCAAGGAAACATTTTAATGATCCTAGATAATCTCAAAGACTCGTGCCAATTTCTTTTTCAAGTCTGATAGTCCTTCAACATAATCATCTGTCAAGACTAAACCATCTACAAAAACAATTACAATAGATAACTTCTGTCGATCACTGATAGAAAGCTTGGCTTTGATGATAACCATAATTTTTTATCGTTTTTCTAAAGCTTTCAAACCATGCTCGCGGAGATAGTTAAAACCATACATGAATCTTTTAAATTTGCAGACTTTATTCTTCCAAACATCTTCTCAAATCCTAGAAGTAGGCTCAAACACTTCTTCTAAATCTCCATTAAGAATAGCAGTTTTGACATGTAACTAGTGTAGGGGCCAGTTGCAATTAACGGTTAAGGATACTAACACCTGAATGGAGTTAATTTTGAAATTGGAGCAAACATTTCTTGATAATCAATCTATCAAGTTCAGATTAAATCCTCAGCAGCGGGTCTTACTTTGAACCTCTCTACACTTCCATCTGCCTTACACTTTAATGTCAACACCCATTTATACCCAACTGTTTTCTAATCTTTGGGTAAATCAACAACTTCCCATGTTCCACTTCTCCTCACAGCATTTATCTCTTCCATCACTGCTAATTTCCGGTCAAGGTCATTTAGTGCTTCCAGCATGTTTCTCGACGTAAATAGATTGGATGGCTTTAATGAGAAGGCATTATGTTCTTTTTGAGAGTTTAACATAGGAAAGATAGCAAGATAAAGGATGAAAAGTACAAGAGCGTTTTCCTTTTTTGATTGCTATGGTAATATCAAAATTAGTTGGCTCAATATTAGGTATAGAAGGAGGGATAGTATCACTATGTTGTTTTATTAGGAGAAAAAAGGAGTACCAAGAATACCTAGAGTAGCGTCACAATCAATCCTCAAGGCAAGTGCTTAAGCCCGTTCCAAAAGAATAGTGGCCTTCTTGCCCTTTTGATGATCCTTCCTCCTTGAATAAGTGAGAAGTTGTCTTTCATGTTCCATGGGAACTATCGGTAGTGTTTTTCTCTATGTCAAGGATTTAGTAGTGTTTGACACAATGGATGTGAATTTATCACTCCTAAGTATTAGTCATTTCTTCTTTATTGAAAGGTTCTTTGGGAGATATGGGACTACTAACTGAATTAATAGGTGATGTAGGACAAATAAAAGAAGTATTAACTAGTGGCTAAGACTCGCAAAATTAGTAAATATGGCTGATATTAGGCTGCTAAAATATCAAATTTTAGGTCTAGCTTTCAACTTGGAATGCTAGAATTTCAAATTTCATCTAGCTGGATTTTTTGGGTTTGTTTGCTGGAAATATAGTCTAGGATTTTAGGGTTTAATATGGCTAGAATTTGGATCTGATATGGCTAAAATTTAAGGTTTTGGTAGCTGGAACTTTAGGTTAGAATTTTTAGAATTCAGTGAGGAACATAAACAATGGAGCATAAGAAATTAAGAATCACTCCTAAGGTCTAACAACCACTCTTAGAAGAAAGCATAAGATCTTCTAGTTGAAAACTCAAATTTGTAGGAAAAAAAATTCAAGATGTCTTCTTATTGAAGGATTGAGTAAACATTTATAAAGAATTTCATAGAACCTTATACTAGTAGCAAAGGGGGTCCTATCAAATTTAAATCCTATTCTGATAAAAATTCCATATAAGTTTAAGTCATAAACAACTAGGGTAACATATCTAAGACTAGAATAACATAATTATTTTACTACTACTCCTTGTCTAATAACGAATCCTAACATAATCTAATTTTCAGCTTTTGTTATCTTCATTACAAACTCAATTCACCCTCCACCTCATCAAATTAAGACTTATAGATGACTAACTTTTTCCTTTTTTATTTTTTCTATAGATTTTAAACTCATTTGCATCAACTCTCCCCGACTTGTTTGAAGTTGTCCTCCACGTAGAATATAACAAAATTGATCATATAAATTTGGATTCAACTTCTGAAATTCAAATTTTAAAATCCAGATACTGATAAAAATTAGTCTTCCTTTTCACTTGATAAGAAATTGCCAATATCCTTCATCTCTTATAGCTACAATTTGTTCATCAAGATGAGGAGTGGTTGGAATCCTCAGAGTTGCAATAAGGGATTGCATATCATCATGTTCGTGATAAATAGTTAAGTCTGCAACATTAAATATTGGACCAATTCTCATGTCTCCTGATAATTCCAAGCCATAAGCATTAGCAATATCTTCTTGAAGATTTTATAAGGTCCAACACTCTGTGAATGAAAATTGTCAATCTTTTATTTTTGTAAAACTCTTTGGACGAATCCTAACCATAACCATATCCCCTTCATTTAATTCCATCAATTGAGGTTGTTGATCAACATATTCTTTATAAGACAAGTTGCTAGTTGTTATCTCTCATCATATTTCATCAAAAATGTCCCTCATGTATTATGCAAAACTTTCAGTTAACTCGTATTATTTGTGGTAAAGGAACTAGATCAATAAGCTTCCTTGGTTGAACTCTTGAAACTATCTTAAAAGGACTCTTACTAGTATAGAACTGTTATGTGCAAATTCTATCATAGAAAGAATTAAGTCCCAATTATTCATATTGTCTACAACCAAACATCTTAATAAGTCTCACAAATTTCTATTCACCACCTCTGTTTGTCCATCGATCTGGGGTCCAAAAATAACGCATAAGCTTCATATCACGATCAAAGATCCATGGAAACATATCACCTCTTTGAAGAATATTTTAATAGTGTGGAGAGTATCATAAGTCTTGACTATTATATTTGCACATGATTTTGTAACAAAACCACATGGCATCTCTACCACATAGGCATGAAGAACATACACATTGTTGCTTCTTATAGTTAAATCCATTAACTTTTTGTCATTACTAAATTTTGACATTGCAAGTGCACTAATAACTTCTCGTTTATTCATATGTTTTCTTTTCTTTTTAATTTCATATCTTCATACATATCTACTTCTCCATCATCACATACTGCAACATAATCATCACTAAAAATACCATCAAGTTTTGAGCCAACATAATCTTCATCTCCTGCTGCCCTACTATTTCAATCTGTTGTTCTAATGTTCAAGGTTTTCAACCATTTTTTGAAGTGTTTCAACCTCCTGTTCAAATATTCCAGCTTGATGTTTAAGAGTATTTTTTCTTGAAAATTAAAGATTTCATTGATTAAAGATAATTACAGCTAGAATACAAAAGGTCAAGGACAATCCAAAAAGTCTAGATTATAAAGAGTTGTGATTCCTATTAATCGTCTACATCTTGTTATCTAAGGGGTACTTTTGAGAACACATAAACCAGTATTACTCCAATCCCCATCGTCTCTTCATACTACTTGACAGATTTACAACTATTCCTCTTACAAACATGGCCAATTTGCAATGCAGGAAAATGTCCTGAAAAATCATTTCAACGCTTCCGCTTTGTTGTCTAAAAATTTTACAATTATGCTATTTCCAGACGTAGTACACCAAAGTTGCCTAACTTAATTGCTTTAAAATCAGCTGCATTATGCACTCTAAGGTTCTCCAACTAAGTAATAATTTCACTCCAAGAGTCCACTGGTCTGTCCAAGTTGAGAATAATCTGCATCCGCTCCCATACTTTC
Organism: Erythroxylum baracoense; assembly: GCA_025629805.1. NCBI lineage: Eukaryota > Viridiplantae > Streptophyta > Magnoliopsida > Malpighiales > Erythroxylaceae > Erythroxylum > Erythroxylum baracoense. The sequence goes on from JAOTAY010000190.1 coordinate 25,060,497, forward strand.
CTGATATATCTGCATCTAATCATAAGATGCTCCAAAATTTCCATTTATGTACTACATAACTCACAGTGCAATGTGCTTATGGAGAACTTGATCCTATCCCTCGTAAGCAACTCTCCATTGACTTGCATCCGTAAGATAAATGAATGAGCTGGATGGATGTCACTATCCCATACTAGCTCTGTCCACTCCAGCCTTGTGTTCTGCGAAGTCTGCAAAAGTATTTTGCATGCTTTGGTGCTGAATTGCCTTGATTTTTCGGCTAGCCATTGAATTTCATGTTGTTTTTCGTCCTGGCATCTACGCAATTCTTCCATTATGTGGCTAGCACTTCTATTGTTATGGAATGGCCATATCCATTGTTGTTAAAGAGTTTCAACTTGATGTTCAGTTGTTTCAACTTTAGGACTTGTCAAAGAATCCACTTGGTTTTGTTTTTCATCATCTTTAACGCTTTGATCATCTCCCACTGTCAAACTCTACATATCATGATCATCTTCCATTTTCAAACTCTCTATGTCATCAAATATTTGAGCACCTTGTATATGTAGGCTTAAAGATTCTAATTGATCAGTTGAAGGAGAAGTCTCAATAATTTCACTACCGATAACAAACACTTTCTCTAAGGTAGTGCTTGTTAAATTTGAGGAATCAAAATCATAATATGTTTTTTCAATAAAGATTTTCTCTTGCACTGCATGTTGTTGATTAATATCAATCCCTTCATCTTGCTTATTACTACCGTCTTCATGTTTAGCATCAAATATAAGTTGTCGGTTTGCATAATTTTTTCTTGTGGAAGTTTTGGGAATGCATGTTAAGGTTGTCTAGTCTCTCCAAAACTTGTCCAATATACTTCTTTATAGGAGTTGTTACATGTAAGTTTTTAGAGCACCTTGTGATCGAGGACCTTCGATATCCAATTTTTGCATAATTCTTAGAAGTATTTCATCTTGCTCTTTTAGTCGTTGAATATTCTTTTATATGCCCTTTCCAATGTGTTGTCATTGTAAACTAAAGCTCTAATATTAAATTGATGTTGGACAAATAGAAGGATTACCTAGTAGCTAAAAACTCACAAAATTAAGAAATATGGTTGACATTAGGTTGCTAGAATATTAAGTTTCAGGTCTAGATTTCATCTTGGAATGTTGAAATTTCAAATTTGGTATAATTGAGCTTTTATGAATTGTTTGTTGGAAATTTGGGCTAGGATTTTATGATTTAATATGATTGGAATTTCTATTTGATATGGCTAGAATTTAGGATTTTGGGTTACTGAAACTTTAGATTAAAATTATTGGAATTTAATAAAAAACACAAACAATGGAGAGTACGAAACGAATAATCACTCCTAGAGTCTAAGAATCACACTTATTAGTTAAAAACTCAAGTTTGTTGAAAAAAATTCAATATCTCTTCTTCTTGAAGGGCTGAGTAACATTTTGATAGATAAGTTATTAAAATCCTTATTCTAGTAGGAAAATGTTCCTATCAAATTTAAATCTTATTCTAATAAAATTACATAGGTTTAAGTCCTAAACAACTGGGGCATCATATCTGAGACCAGAATAACATAATTATGTTACTATTACTTCCTATCTAAGAAAATCCTAACATAATCGAAATTTCAATCCTTGTTGTCTTTGCTATTAACTCAATTTCTATCCTCCATCCCACCAAATTAAGGCTTGCAATTGACTATTTTTTCTTCTTTTATTTCTTCTATAGACTTCAAGCTCTTCCACATCAATAGGTTTAGGCAACATAATAGTATTTATATCCCAAAAACTTTCTTTTCCTATGTTCTCCCCTTAATGTGGAACGTGTTGAAGAAAAGGTTGATGTTTCAGGAATATGACACCTATAAAGACAATTTTTTTTTTTTAGTTTTTGGATTAAAACACTCTTATCCCTTTTTGTTTGGTACATAATCAATAAAAATACACTTTTCAGCCATTGGTTCAAGTTTTGATATTCCTTTACTATTTATGTGGGCATAAGTCATGAACCCAAATACTTGTAGAAGTAAAATATGTTCACTCCTTCACTTTCCAAGAAATCCTACGAACAAGAAGCTTCAAGCAAGCTTATATCAAGCACAAAATAGGCATCGACAGCGCTACATAGTTTTGGTTTGACAACTGGCATCCTCTAAGGACACTTTATAAGCTCAGCGATTTCACTTCTCTGAAGGTTATTGACCCTTCCACAACCAAGGTCAGCGACCTCATTGAGAATGGAGTCTAGCATTGGCCTTATCATTCATCTCGTGGCCTCTAGGAAATTTTTGCAAAGTCTGCCTGAATGCTCTTCTAGCTCAAATGCACCTAATTGCATCCTCTTAACTTAAGAAAAGAGCTCAAAGTTCACTACTCAATCGTGTAGGAGGTTGCTATTGGAACAATCTAAGTACACTACTTTGATTTAGTTTGGGATTCCAATCTTGCTCCATCCCCTCTCATTCTTGCTTTAGCTAGCTGCATCACAAAGACTCGGTTAAAGAGACAAAATCAAGTTCAAAATCAACTACATGGATTGTATTATGTGGTGGATCTTAAGAGAGTCTTTTGCATTTATTCTTTGAGTGCTCCCTCTCTCAAGTGTTGTCGAATAGATCGTTGGCCATATTCAATCTTTATTATACAAACACGGAATGGCCAAGAATAATTGAGTGGGTTTCAAGTCTCAGAATGAAGAACAAGGCTAATAGGAGTTATCCAGAATTGACTTTGGAATGTTGGTTCATCATATATGGAGGGAAAGAAAGAGCATAATGTTTGGTAAGGCGTGTTGGATACCACAGGTAGCTTAAACAAACTCTCGACCAAACTTCGACCGCCTGCTTTGGCAAATGGATATGAACTAGAGATATCTCTTATGCTACACCCCAAGCTCTCCTTAGGAAGTTAAGAATATGACCTTTAGCTTTAGCTTGGACTTCTATGTTGCTGCTAAACAATGCAAGGGATAACTAATTCAATTAGAGATACTAGCTTTAATGCACTTGTATTAGTTACACTTTTGCATTTACCTCTAATGATACTTTGAGGTTGTATTTGATGTATACTTTTGTGCATAGTTAATGAAATTTCCTTAATTACTTTAAAAAAATAATGCAGTTCTCACAATATAATTTAGAACAATCCAAGTGTTTAAATAAACTAGGAATTAGTGCTTTTTGATACAAAAAACCAGAATGTCCTTGTCTATAATGCCAAAGCATGACTTGATCCATAACTGCAGTTGGACTAATACTAATGAAGCCTTAAAACTTCTTTATTATTGGAATCCTCATCTTTAAAATAATAGAAGTCATCTATCAATTTACCACTGCCGCTCGTCTTCCCCAAGCTTAGTTCTTGAAAAAACACGATGGGATTTAGAAAAAGTAACACAATTGTTAGAGTCCCCAGATAATTTAATATCGGCAAATTACAAGTTTAGCACATTTTTTAAAGAAATAGCTTTCGAGAGATCTATCAAACTTTTTCCAGCTATACAAGAATAAGAACTATCTACTACACAAATTTTATCATGACGAGAACATGGGTAATAAGTATAGAATAAAATAAATATTCTTGTCATTTGATTATATAATCCAAGGAGTAGTGTAATTAGGTAAATGACAAGACAGTATTTTGAAATGCTACCTGCTTGAGCAATGGAATAGTACTCAATAAACCTAAGTTGGATTTCAACAGCTTCATGAGTTGATCAAAATGCTCCTTTTTGAAGGAAATTGACTTTGCCTCATATGCAATAGGACAATTGAACAGACCTTCATGAGAGCCCTTCAAGTTAGCTAGTTTTCCATGAAGCTTAAACCAGGTATCATGCATATGACAAGCCTTATAACAATAATCACACCAGACATGAGATTTGTCATCAGGTTTCTTGATACTGTTTCAGCCAGCACTCACATCGGCAACCAAGGTTGAGTTTTCAATAGATATATTAAGGCTCTTTCTGTTGAGCAGGACAAGACAGTGACTCTCCTCACGACAGACCTCAAAGAAGGCTTCTCCAACTGATGGAAGGGATTGTTGGCCAATAATCCTACCTCTAACTTCATCAAACTCCACACTTAGACCAATAAGAAATTTAAAAATATAATTATTCTCCATGGTTTCCTTATAATAGTTAAAATCATCCAAAGATTTCCACTCATAATCATTGAAAAGATTCAAATCTTGCCAAAGAAGTTTCAAAGATTTAAAATACTTGGTGATGCTAACCTCATCTTGAAAGAATTCACCAAGCTTCAAGGTTAACTCATATATGTGAAAATTTATTTTCCAAGCTCCATTTGGTTGATATTGTCATGAAGCTCCTTGGTCGTGTGATAGCACTAGTTGGAGCTTATGTCCTCATCTATTGAGTTCCCCAACCACATCATCACCATTGAGTTCTCCGCATCCCATATTGGATAAGTTGGATCACCCTTTTTAGGTTCTTGGCTCCAGTCAAGTAGCCAATTTTTCCTTTCCCACAGATATACATCCACATAGATTGGCAAATAATTCTCTCCACGCAATTTGATAGTGGTGATCTAGACGGAGTGGGAGTCCGAGATTGGAGCCTGAGTAGTAGCAACTGACGTAAGCAAGCTTGCAGGCGTGCTTATAGGCTGTTCAAGAGCGCTAGTTGTCTTAGAAATTTCATACGTGATAGAAAGAAAGAATAGGTAGAGGAAGATGAATTGGTTCAGGTAAGAGGCTAGTGTTTAGGTTTTTCTACAGGTTTATTGGTGACTAAGGCTAACAAGAATAAATTTCTACTTTGACACCATACGAATGTGTATAAAAGTTCTATATTGCATATATTTGTAAGAGTACAAGGAGAAAACATTTATAACTATACAACGACCTAAATAAGGGAAAACCTGAAAAATAAAGGTTAGTTGACAAATATAAATGAGTTCTTCTAAGAAACTAAATTATAACCAAATCATACAAATCACATGAATCTTGCAATAGATCAACCCAACATTATTTGGGGCACTCTACACGTGCTCCATAAAAGCAAAAATAGGTCAGGGCATCACTTCAAAAACAATCATCAAATCGAGATATATGGAAGATATATAAAAAAATACATCCACAAGCATAAAGGAGGCTGTAAAAGTGAAGGGTAGTCTGATAATAGATCTTGTTGAGAAAAAAGGCAACAAAGTAAAGGTTGGAAGAAGTCTTATATTTTGACGCATAAATTTGTTGAATTGTAGAACTATACAATGTTTTTTATAGTAGTTTTACTGGCAATGTATAGTAGCACTAGAATTTACAGCATGTACTCTTATCCCTCATTTCTAATTTAAAGTAAAGAATGCAAGCATAGAGGGAGGCTTAGAAGCTTACTGGTTTGAAACTGAGCTGGCACAGAATGGAATATTCGCCCAATTACAACAGACAAGATTGTCATCAATGATAAAGCACCCATTGATCCTAGAAGAACCTATTCAGGTATCACAATAGATCAACTACAACTTCAGCTTTACAATCATCATGCTATAATTGTCCAAAAAATTATCCCCATCAAACTATTAAAAAAATTAGGATCTTGAAATGAAAGAAATACTACAAATATCATCCAAGAAATACAAACACAAACCAAGTATTAAATAAGAAAATATGATATATGATAAAGCTAAAAGTACAAGAAGATTATGATAAACTAAAAATTTTATATCTTATAAGCTTACAAACTCTTTTTGGAAACAATGATTAGTACATAGTTACACTTTTTCTTTGCATGAGGTAGCAGAATTAATTACATTTTGGCCCTTGATTCATTCTATGCTTAATATAAACTGTAATGTGAAGGAGCTTGCTCAATTTAAGATGATTAGACCAGGATGGAACAAATGTTATCATCATCCCCTTTAAATTAGAAGGGAAGTAGCACTTACAAAATTAATGAAAAACTAAAGACGTAGTGACAATATTGACACAAATGAAAGGAAAAATGAATTGTCTTCTTACAATAGATTTAGAATTACATGATTATATACATCTTAACGTAGGAGGGAAAATATGAATCAATCTCCTAGGATTCCACACTCTCATAGGAAAAGAAAGTAGTCTCCTAGGATTCCACACTTTCCTAAAAGGAAAAACAGTCTCTTAGGATCCAACAATCTTTGGAATGCCAAAAGATTGACTTTCCTAAAGACTCCCTCTCAAGCTAAGGAATAGATGTCGTCTATTCCCATCTTAAAAGTAATATCATGAAAACTTTAATTGATCAACCCCTTTATTAGAACATTAGCTAGTTGGCTTCCTAATGGAACATATGACATATATACATGTTAGCGATCATTCAGGCGTAGGCCAAGAGAATGTTGTGGATGTCAGCAATTTTGTTAGCTTGCAAGAGGGACCACCTAACCGCCCTCTATTGGTTTATAGTCGCAGGAAGAGGGGTAGTACATCTGTGACCAATAACTAATTATGACACCTAGGCAGCAGGTTGTTATGTTATAAGGAATATTAGATATATAAAGAACTAGAAATCTATTAGGGGGGATTATCTTTTTTATATCCTGTATTTCGGCTTAGGTTTGGGAGGGATTGCAGAGGCGCCCTTGTTTCTCTGTTCTTAACAATACGAATCGGTATTTTTTTTCCTCTTGTCCTCGTGCTGTTGCTTAGATCCTAACTCTACCAAATAGAACCCATAACCACTGATGATTAATACCAAGATGGAGACAAGAATGGAAACGGTAGAAAGGACCCTTGGATTGCTTGAGCAGCGTTTGAGTGGCTTAGGCGTGGAAGTGAATGAAGGGAAGCAACGTGTTGAAGGCCAACTCACTGAAATCAAAATAATGCTTGCTACAGCCATCAAAGGGAAGGTGATGGAGGAGACAGCATCGAGAAGCTCAGGAGCAGTACACAAAGGAACGATGATGGCAACGTCAGTGACAGGCAAGACAGTCCCCAAGATGATTACACTGAGTTAGGTGAGCAGAGCCGAGTAGTATTTCCAGATTCAACAAACCCCCTGAGGATATGAAGGTGACCTTGTCCCTTGTTTGTATGGAGGGGCATGCGTTGCACTGGATGATGTTGTTGCATCGGAGGAGGCCACTTCTTGGTTGGGAAGATGTTTGTCAAGAGGTTTTGGCTCATTTTGGAGGAGCCTTGGCATCAAACCCATATGAGATGTTGGTTGCTACAAAACAAGATAGTTTGATGGATGAATACATTCGTGACTTTGTCGCAAAGTCTACAAAGATCGAAGGGATGTCACAGAAAGCTTTTACAGGACAATTTTTGAATGGGTTGAAGGAGGAAATCAGAGCTAGAATAAGAACCCATGAAGTGTCCGATCTCTACAAAACGATGAACTTGGCTAGGAAGGTGGAGCATGAGATCGATCTGTAGGGAAGAAGAAGAATAGTTTGGGTTGAGGGGAGAAAGGATGGTTTTGGGCAGGGTAACAAGGCTGGAACCATAGCACGCCTTCCTACATCAGGGTCCAATGCTGGGTATTTGGCAGGCCAAAAAATTACTTCAGTGGTGGGCACAAACTTAGGAGTTGTTGGGCCAAATAATAAAGTTGGTATCCCACAAACTAATGCTCCTGGGACTGGAAATCGAACCATCAATGCCAAACCAGTAAACAAAGGCGAGGTTCGTCGACTTTCTCAAGCTGAGTTTCACGATCTTAGGGCACGGAGCTTGTGTTTCAGGTGCCAATAGCTGTATGGCCCTCTTCACCGTTGCCATAGCAAGACGCTCCAGACGGTCATCTTATGGGATGGTGAAGGCGAATCTGAGGAAAAAAAAATCATTGAAGTTACGAACGATTTTGTGGAAGCTGTACCGAAAGAAGAAGCACTGATCGAGACACAGTTAATGAGTCTCGACTTACCTTGTTTAGGATTGTCCAGAAACAGCGTAGTAGTACTATGAAGCTTAAAGGGAACATTGGAATGGCTAAAGTAATAGTAATGATTGATAGTGGCGCTAGCCATTGTTTCATGGCTAGAAATGTGGCAACAACGTTGGGCATACCAATTGAAGGAACTTCACGAATCGATGTGAAGTTGCGAGATGGATAGAAAAGAGAAACAATGGGGGTTTGCCGTGATCTAGAGATGACTTTGGGAGGAGAAAAAATACCGGGCGGATTGTTATCTATTTCCGTTGGGAGGAGTGGATGTGATTCTTGGAGTTTCATGGCTGGAAACTTTAGGAGACGTTAAGGCCAACTGGTCAAGGATGAGAATGGAGTTTGTTCGTCGAGGCAGAAGGATCCAGTTGGAAGGGGATGCAACTTTATGAAATAACCCAGTCTCCTTTCGAGCGCTGAGTAAGGTTTCAGAAATTGAGTTTGCAGTAATGTTGTGGATGACAACAAAGGAGAACAAATCAAATGAAGTTGAGGAAACAGAGCAAGAACTTAGGGCATGTAATTTCGACAGGAGGAGTAGCAATGGATCCTTTCAAGGTGGCCAGTGTGCTGCAGTGGCCCATACCGAGGTTTGTGAAGGCTATGAGGGGATTTCTGGGTTTAACCGGCTATTATCGTCGATTTATATGAGATTATGGACAGATAGCACGTTCATTAACGAATTTATTGAAGGAGGGTGCAAACAGTTTCTGCTGGACAGAAGATGCGCAAAAAGCCTTCCAACAGCTACAACAAGCCATCACGTCCGCACCCGTTTTGATTCTGCCCGATTTTAGCCAGCCATTTGTCTTGGAATGTGATGCTTTTGATGGTGGGATTGGGGCGGTATTGATGTAGAAAAATCTGTCGATTGCTTACTATAGCAAAATCCTTGCTGCGAGGAATTTGTCTAAACTAGCATATGAAAAGGAATTGATGGCATTGGTTATGGCAATTCGGCATTGGAGGCCATATCTAGTGGGAAGAAGATTTGTGGTGAGAACAGATCACAGTAGCCTACAACACCTTCTACACCAGCAAATAACGACACCCGCGCAGCAAAATTGGGTAGCGAAGTTAATGAGCTACGAGTTTGACATTGAGTATAAACCCGGTTCGCTCAATCGGCTGCTGACTCCTTATCACGCCGGAATGAAGAAGCAGAATTGGCAGTAGTCTCGTTGTCTATATGGGCACAATGGGACAGCCTAGATGCGGAGATGTAGACTGATGAAAATTATCAAAAGTTCAAGGAGAAAGTACAACAACATCGAGCAGATCATCCTCATTATAAGCTCGTTAATGGCAAACTATTTTACAATGGTCGAATTATGCTACCGGTTTCCTCTCGATGGATACGTAAGTTGATTGAGGAGTTCCATTCAACTCCATAGGGTGGACATTATGGCGCATACAGGACATATCGACGCCCAGCTGCTAGCGTGTATTGGCCTGGAATGATGAAGGAGGTTCAACGCTATGTGGCCGCATGTGTCATTTGCCAAAAGAATAAGTACGAGACACTCACACCTGCGGGGCTATTGCAACCTTTGCCTATTCCCGAATGTGTGTAGGAAGACATCTCTATGGACTTCATTACCGGTCTCCCTCGCTCCTATGGCATGGATTGTGTATTCGTTGTGGTGGATAGGCTAAGCAAGTTTGCCCATTTTATGGGATTAAAGCATCCGTATACTGCCCAGAATGTATATGAAATTTTTGTCAAGGAGGTTGTACGATTGCATGGAGTACCCCGTTCTATAGTGAGCGATAAGGATCCGATATTCATGAGTTGTTTTTGGAGGGAGCTATTTAAAAGTTGGGGAACTACGCTCAAGATGAGCACGGCATATCACCCTGAGATAGATGGACAAACGGAGGTGTCAAATCGTTGTCTAGTGATGTACCTCTGTTGTCTTTCTGTAGAACAGCTGGAGGGATGGGCAAAGTGGCTGCACTAGGCAGAATTCTGGTATAATACGAATTATCAAGGTGCTGCCCAAACCACACCTTTTGAAATTGTTTATGGGAGACCACCACCAGCACTAATACAATATCTTCCTGGTGAGTTTCGCATAGTTGCAGTGGCAGAAGAGTATGCAGATCGCGCAGAGATTTTAAGGTAGCTACAGTTTAATTTGTCAAAGGCGTAGCAAAGAATGTCAAAGGCTGCTAATAGAAGAAGGCGTGACCTAGAATTGGCTGTGGGAGATTTAGCTTTTTTGAAGATCAGACCACATAGGCAAACAACTATCTCACAGTGGGTTTATCAAAAACTCAGTCCTCGATATTACGGTCCATTTATGAATTTACAACGTGTGGGAAAGGTTGCATATCGCCTGGAACTACCTCCTTCCTCAAGAGTGCACCTGGTGTTTCATATTTCGCAACTTAAGAAAGCTGCTGGTAATCATCCGGTGGAAGCAGGGTTGCCACAAAATCTGTTAGTTCAGGAGGCTGAATATTTTCCAGAAGAAATTTCAGAAGTACAACTGTTGGGAGATAACTCAATACCTTGTCACTGTTTACTAATTAAGTGGATTGGAAGACATAAGGATGAGGCATCATGGGTCACTTACTCTGACTTGCGAGGTCAGTTTCTAGATTCTAACCTTGTGGACAAGGTTTGTTCTCAGAAGCTGGGAATTGTAAGCGATCATTCAGGTGTAGGCCAAGAGAATGTTGTGGATGTCAAAAATTTTGTCAGCTTGCAGGAGGGACCACCTAACTGCCCTCTATTGGTTTATAGTCGTAGGAAGAGGCGTAGTACATCTGTGACCAATAACTAATTTTGACACCTAAGCAGCAAGTTGTTACATATGGGGAATATTAGATATATAAAGAACTAGAAATCTATTAGGGGGGGATTATCTTTTTTATATCCTGTATTTCGGCTTAGGCTTGGGAGGGATTGCAGAGGCGCCCTCGTTTCTCTATTCTTATCAATACGAATAACAGAATAAGTATTTTTTTTCCTCTTGTCCTTGTGCTGTTGCTTAGATCCTAACTCTACCAATACAAGCCCTTCCTCCAATTTCTTTTTGATGAAATGTCTATCAATCTCAATGTGCTTTGTTTTATCATATTGAGTAGAGTTATGAGCAATATTGATGGCTGATTTGCTGTCACAATAGAGCTTCATATGACCTTCCCACGGAATTTTCAAGTAATCTATAACAATCTTCAACCATAATAACTTGCACAAGCCTTAAGCAATTGCCCTTTTTGTTGATGATGTAGCCACAAAATTTTGTTTCTTGCTCCTCCAATTCACCAAATTGCATCCAAGAGAAGTACAATAAATTGCAATTAATCTTTGGTCTACTATAGATCCTGCAAAGTCCATAGCAGTGTAGGGTTTTAGGGTGAGATGATTATTCCTCTTAAATAGAATTCTTTTGCTTGGATTTCCTTTTTAAGTAATGCAATATCCTATACACAACTTTTACATATGACTCTCTTGAATCATGCATAAACTGACTAACTGAGTATGCTATGTTGGGTGGAGCATGAGCAAAACATATGAGCTTACCTACAAACCTTTGGCACATCTTTCTATCAACAATTGGTTCGTTTCGCTTCTTAATAAGTTATGATTTGGGCCCATTGGAGTAGAGATCCGTTTGCACACAATCTTTGCCATCTTTTAAGAGATCAACCACATATTTCTATTGAGATATGAAAGTTCTTGGTGGAATATGCCACATCGATACCAAGGAAATATTTCTTGGTCTTGAATTCTTTGTTTGGTCATTTCATCAACTCTTCTTTTTCTTTTTCATCGTTTTCACTTATAATAATTCATCAACATACACTAGAAGTGTAGTCACTCCCCCCACAGTTGTGGGTTTGATGAAGATGGTGTGATCACCTTGACTTGATTTATATCCCAACCATTTCATATGTTTAACAAATATACCAAACCATGCTCTAAGTGGTTGTTTCAACCTATATAGGGCCTTTTTTAGCTTACACACTTTATTACATATGTTTTCTTTAAAGCCCAGTGGAATGTTCATGTCGATTTCTTTATCTAGATCTCTATGAAGGCATTCCTCAGATCATACTGGAGAGGTTGCCAATCAACGTGAATTGCCATAGATGACAAATCCTCACACAATATTTACTGATTGCCAATCCTGTAAGTTTGAATGTACACTTTAGCAAACAATTGTGCTTTATATCCCTCTAACAATCCATTAGCTTTATATTTCAACATGAAGATCCATTTAGATATCAACTGTGTTCTTCCCTTTGGTTTATCAACAGTCTCTCCTGTCCTGCTCTTCTCTAACGCGTCCATTCCCTCTCTCATAGCATTCTTCCATTCCTTTTTTGAGAATGCCTCAAAATGAGTATCAGGAATGAAAATAGAATTTAGAGTCGAATTGAATTTTGTGTAGGTTGGTAACAAGTGTTTAAGTGATCTATAGTGAGGCATGGGTATAATGGTCTCTTTGTGCAATTTCTAGTACCTTTCCTAATAGCAATAGAAAGGTGGGAGCCATTTGTGGGTTCTTCAACTAATTGTGTATGTCAAGGAGGATCAAATCTTATCGTGGACTCATTTCCAGAGTTTGATTGGATTCTTAGACTTGTTTCGAGTCTGGAGCAATTGCTCTTTAAGAATACCCTTATGAATATATTGGAAAATCTTGAGTATCCCGAATGGACACAAGAGAGATTTCTATATTTTTTGGGACATACGCAAGACCAGATGACATGAAAGATTTCAACATTTTTTGGTCAAACGTAGGACTAAAGGTTGAAGATGGGTTTGGAACAGACAAAACAAGGTCAAGTGGCATAAAAGACTCAAAGTATTATCTTCCATCATTGACGTCTCTTGATGAAGATGGGAATTGGCAAAACATGGTTTGTTTTCAATGAAAGTGAGGTTAGCCGAGGTATAAAACTTTCATGATGAAGGGTTCTAGCACTTATACACCTTTTGTCTAAGTGAGTATCTTAAAAAGATGCATCTGATGGGCACGAGGATCTAACTTTCATCTGTATTAACCATGCACATGTAGAAAGACAGTGCAACCAAATACCCTAAAAGTAAGCCCACCTGAGGTTCTGAGGTTCGGGTAATAATAGTAAGGGTTTCCATGGGACTTTTATTGTCTAACACAAGTGAGGGAAGTTTATTTATCACATGTGTGGGGGCTGTTCCATTGGATTTAGGAACATTCCCCTGAAAGATTAGAGCCCAAGTTATACTAAATAAATGCCCATTTTTTCTTCTTTGCTACCCCATTTTGTCAACGCATGATGAGTCATTAACAATTCCCTCTTTTTGAAAGTAGGTGACAAAATCTAATTAAAATAATCTTTAGCATTATCTAACCTAAAGCTTTTAATCTTAAAATCAAATTAGTTTTGGATTATGGAATGAAAATTAACAATAATTGTGCCAACATCAAATTTTTGTTTGACTACGAAAAACCACGTAATCCAAGTACAATCATCAATCAAGGAGGCCAACAAGCCCTAGAAATATTACAAACAATAGAGGGACCCCATATATCACCATGAATCAAAGGAAAAGGATGGACTTCTTTTCGTACTAATAGGAAAGGATATACATGTATGTTTTTGTCAATTCACAAATTTCACAATGAAAAATTAAGATATCTAATCCTTCTAACAAATGTGAAAACATGAATTTAAAACTCTAAAATATGGAAGATATAAATGGTAAAGTCAAATGACATCTTTATCTAAAGTATCAAGAAATGACATTTACAAATTATTCATGATTTTTTTAGAAGATTCAAGATGATGGAGACCATTTGTTTCCTTAACAAGTCTAATCCTCTTCCTTGAACCCAACTCCTCAAGAACACAATAAGAAGAAGAAAAAATTGCATAATATTTAAGGTCATATGTAAGTTTTTGGATAGACACAAGGCTATTTTTGGATTAATACAATGTTGGTAGATAGTTTTGGCACATGAAGAACACCTTTTTTTCTTTGATAGAGAAGAGGTGTAATATATACATCTCCTAATCTTGCAACAATAGCCAATGAACCATTGGCCACTACATCTCCTACTCCTGCAACAATAGCCAAAGAACCATTGGCCACTATAATCTTCCTATTATTAAGGCATAGGGTACACGTATGAAGTAAATGTGAGTGAGTTAGATGGTCTATGACATCAGAGATAATTATCAAAGTAGAGGCATAATACTTGTTTGCGGCATTCATGCAAAAAGCAGATAAAGGTTTACCCAAGAGACCTAAACAACTAGCTCCAGAGTGCTTCTCAGGAGATCCCAATAAATTTCTCAATTTCTCAATATCCTAACTATGAAAACCTCCTTATACCGAACCTTAGGCAATCTCAGATATAGATATTGGGCACAAGGAAAAAAAATAGAAGAATGAAGTCCTAAGAAAATGTAGCAATGAAGGTTGCTAGAAGAAGTCCCAATAAAAAACCCTTAGCATGATGTGAAATAGAAGGAAAAATGAGTTGTTTGATTACAAAATTTAGGATTACATCCTTGAATACATCTTCGTATAGGAGGAAAAATAAGAATCAATCTCCTATGATTCTACACTCCCTTAGGAAAAGAAAATAGTCTCCTAGGATTTTGTAATTTCCTTTTCCCTCTTAGGATCCCACACTCTTTGGAATACAAAAAATTGACTTCCCTAAAAAGATATACAGCTAATATACAACTTGACAAATAGTTTTTTTTTTTTAATGAAATCCAATGCCAAAAACTCCCATAGTATTTAGCCATGTTTTATTAGTTTCAATGAGATTGCTTATTACTCGTTTATGGAAACCAATCTCATGCAAAATGGTCAGCTATAAGCTTACCTAATAGCATATCTGATGAATCAACAACAGAAATAGGCAAACAAAAAAAGAAAAAAGTTGAAAAGGAGACCATACCAGCCCTTTCTCATATTGCATAGCCAAGAGTGCAGCGATAAAAAAGGTCTGGTCAATACATGAAGAAGTCATCTCCAAGCTCGAGAAGAATGGGTAGACATAAGGATAAATAACTTAGAGAACCTACTAGCATCATTCAAGTTTTCAGTATTCATATTACAGGTATTAAGTCATTGAGCCATTGAACCAATGCCAACAGTACTAGAACATAAAGACAATATCAATCCCAATGAAGAGCACATTGTCCATACTACTTGATACTAGAACTTCACATTACTCCTATTTAACAAACTAATGGATTAGTTGATATGTTTACATTCAGTAGAAGATATCAGAAAGATGCAACAAACAACAAATATATGCTCAAATGCTAGGTCTTTCGAGCAGTTATTATATGAAATAAGCCAATCAAAAAGTGTTGTTTCTATAACAAAATTTGTTGCTTCCTTTTCTTTTTTTGTCGATTCAAGGGTTGTGTAGCCATTAAGATGAATGGTTGATTACTTTTATTTAGACAGGTTCGTAGAAGTTCAACTATGAAAATGAGTAAGATAAGATTACAGTGATTACCTCTAAGATTTCTGTTAAATCCTCCCTCCTTATAAATAGGACATTAATTCAACACTGTTAAATTACTGAACCACCAAAGTTTTATCATTGTACTTGTAATTACAATAGAAAAGTACAGTTTGCAGGTAATCAAAATGATAAACCTCTTATTTTCTTAAAAAAATTATTCAATCTTTTCCTTTTTCCATTTTGGAAAATTTTGGCTAGCAAAATAAAATGAGAATGCAGATACTCTATAGCTACACGATATGCCATAAAACCGTAGACACAATTTATATTAAAAAGTATAAACACCAAAAAAATGACCATGAGATTGGAATAAAGTTGGTGCTTATTAAGATTGGAGCTTATTTGGCAATATACAATGGAAACAAAGTCCATATACTGAAGTAAAGAATGTAGAGAAAAATATGTAGACAAATGTTGTCTTTAAGTAGATTGGAAAAAGTCGTATCAAATGAAAAATCTTAATTTATTGGAAAGGTTTTCTTTTTTCACATTGTTATTGAATTACTTGGCATTATTTCTATAAACTTTTCAGCATGTGGCACCAATACAAATCCTATATCATTCAGAAATTTTTTTATTGTATTAACTTCTCATGATTCTCCTTATCTTTTGTCCTACATATTTCTTAAATTTTTCATTCGGAACAATCACAACGACATTATCAATTTGATAGGCATACAATTTTATTGTAAGTCTAAATAAGGTAAGTTGCATTCAACTTGGAAAACAAAATTCATAATTCGAAGATGTTAGATAGTTACCTTGTCCCCAATTTCTGAAACAAATATCAATGTAAATGCAGCAGTTAACCCTGACTTTGCAATTGTCGCTAAGATTGATGAAGGTCCACCTTTCGCAAATGCAATCAACGAAAATACAAGGGCACATCCAACTAGCACCATGGCTATAGATAGTGGATAAGGAATTTTGTTGGGATCTTTAACGCTGCAATCATTCATAACTGTAGTCAATGAGTCAGAATCAAGGTGATCCAACCTCAATGACTGTTAAGCTAAAACTCAAGACAAGTCCAAGTTTACAGGTTATTTACAACAAGGAATTATAGAATAAAAATAAAAGGATTTCAAATTAAAAGAGAAAGTAGTTTAAATAAACAAAATAAACCAAGCCACACTTGTCTATAGCATCCTATTTTTCAAAAGGTAAAAACCATGAAATTTGTGGAAGGCAAGTCTCATACTGTTGTAAAATCCACATATCAAATTGTAGATAATCCCGTAATAATAGATACTACCTTAATTAAGGGATTATTCTTAGAGATT
Source organism: Erythroxylum baracoense (assembly GCA_025629805.1). NCBI lineage: Eukaryota > Viridiplantae > Streptophyta > Magnoliopsida > Malpighiales > Erythroxylaceae > Erythroxylum > Erythroxylum baracoense. Next base: position 25,077,166 of record JAOTAY010000190.1, read on the forward strand.
ATCCTTAGCCGTAATATCTAACTATATTAGGGATATTTCCAAATAGGGAGTCTTCCTAAATTAGGAGACTACCAAAACTATGTAACCTAGCTCTATATAAGAACCTATGAGTCTGCAGCATAAAAACAGAACTTTCAATATATATTAAAGTTGTTACATGGTATTAGAGCCTCACGCTCTTCCATGAATTACAAGGCTGCAATGATGGGATCTCGATCTTCATCCTGGGAGACTGCCAGCAACTCTACCCCTTTCTCTGGATCAGGAAATCAACCTAATTCAGTTAGCATACAACCAGAAAATTCCCTACAAATTTCAATCTAGAAGCTGAATGGAAGAAACAACCTAGAATGGTCCCAATCAGTCGGTCTCGTGATTACTGGAAAAGGAAAGATAGGGTACATAATAGGAGCAATCCAAACTCAAGGTCAAAAGACCCTAATTTTGACCAGTGGTGCTTGGAGAATGCCATGGTTACAGCCTGGCTCATCAATTCCATGGAACCAAGGGTAGGAATACCCTTTATTTTCCTCCCAACAGCCAAAGATGTATGGGAAGCAGTCAAAGAAACATACTCAGACCTGGAAAACTATGCTCAGCTGTTTGAACTTAATTCAAAAATGCGGAAGATGCAGTAGGATGAACAAGATGTGGCTGCATATTATAATGAGATGACTATAATATGGCAGGAGTTGGATCTATTTGAGGAAACGAAGTGGAAAGATCCAGAAGATGCAGCCCAACATAGAGAGAAAGTTGACAGGGGACGAGTGTTTGTTTTTCTTGCTGGCTTGAAGGCAGAATTGGATGAAGTCAGAGAACGGATTTTGAGGCGAAGGCCACTACCCTCAATCCGAGAAGTGTTCTCTGAAGTCAGAAGAGAGGAAGCTAGGAAGGGTGTCATGTTGGGAAAAAATGACACTATGCACTTCCAGAATGAAGGTTCAGCATTTGTCTCAAAGAATAGTGACAGTGAGGGTGAGAAAGGTAAAAACAAGCAGAAAACTTGGTGTGATTTTTGCAAAAAACCGTGGCATACAAAAGATACCTGCTGGAAGATACATGGCAAACCAGCAAACTGGAAGAAAAAATGGGCTAGTGACGCAGGAGACGGGAAAGCTTTGCAAGCTGGAACCTAATCCAGTCATGACCAAGATACCTCCAGCTCAACCAGGACCTTTCCTTTCACGAAGGAACAACTTGATCATCTGTACAGATTCCTTCTAGCTGAGAATACCCAAAAACCCTCTTGTTCTGTAGTCCAATCAGGTATAATCCTTCCAAGAGCCTTTGTTTGTTCTATATCTTCCTACTCTTGGATAGTTGACTCTGGAGCCACCGATCACATGACTGGTAGCTCCAAATTTTTTTCCTCTTACTCACCGTGTGTAGGGAACCAGAAAATAAGAATTGCAGATGGTTCCCTAGCTTCAGTAGCAGGAAAAGGGACAATCCCTATTTCAGACACCTTAACACTAAAAAATGTTCTTCACATTCCCAATCTTTCGTATAATCTTGTTTCTGTTAGCAAGCTTACCAAAGATATGAATTGCAAAGCTAATTTTTGGTCGACTCATTGTATGTTTCAGGATTTGGAATCGGGGAGGATGACTGGGTTGCTAAGGTTACTGGAGACTTATATATCTTGCAAGAAGAAGGCAAGGAACATGAAGAAGGTGGTTGTCACACTACTATTAGCAAGAAGGAGGAAGAAATAATGATGTGGCATTGTAGATTAGGACATCCTAGTTTACTACACCTAAAGTATGCATTACCTCATTTATCTATCAATAAAACTGCTAGCTTTCAATGTGAATGTTGTGAATTAGCTAAACTTCACAGAAGTCATTACCCCATTCAAAACAGCCGATGTCCGGAGCCATTTATGTTAATACACAGTGATTTATGGGGTCCCTCTAGAATTCGAACACCTAATGGAAAACGGTGGTTCCTCACTTTCATTGATGATTGTTCTAGGGTCACATGGGTGTTTCTTTTGGGAGATAAATCTGATGTTTGTGCCACATTAGGGGTCCTTCTATAACATGGTTAAAACTTAATTTCAAAAGGAGATTAGAATGTTAAGAAGTGATAACAGGAAGGAGTATGTGAACTTGGCCTTAAAAAATTTCCTAGATAGCAAAGGGATTATCCACCAAACCTCCTGCAATTACACCCCACAGTAGAATGGAATTTTTGAACGCAAAAATAGACATCTTTTAGAGGTAGCTAGAACAATCAGCTTTCAAACACTGTCCCAAAATACCTATGGGGAGAAGCGGTTCTCACTTCCAATTTTTTGATCAATAGACTTCCCTCTAAAACCTTAAAATTCCAAACCCCATTACAAATCTTCTCTTCCTTCTTTCCTAACACAAAACTGAACCCACCTGTCCCTTTAAAAATATTTGGAAGCACTGTGTTTGTCTATAACCATGATCCCAAGAAATCTTTTTTGATCAATAGACTTTCCTCCAAAACCTTAAAATTCCTAACCCCATTACAAATCTTATCTCCCTTCTTTCCTGACACAAAACCGAACCCACCTATCCCTCTAAAAATATTTGGAAGCACTGTGTTTATCTATAACCATGATACTAAGAAATCCAAACTAGATCCTAAAGCTATCAAATGTATTTTTGTTGGATACTCTAGAACCCAAAAGGGGTATAAGTGTTTTGATCCAACATCTCGGAAATTTTTTACTTCTATGGATGTTACATTTTTTGAAGGTAAACCTGATGATAGTCACACTCATCTTAAGGGGGAGTATTTCAATGAGGAAGATGAGAGATCTAGTGGAAAAAAATTGAGATATTAAACCTAGAAGGACCAGCAGTAGACAAGCTTATTGGTCAGGGGGAGGAAAAAGAAAATCAGGAAGAAGACGAGGTTGAGAAGGCGGTAGGAAGTGAAAAGCAGAGAACACTTCACGGTGCAGTATATAGTAGGGGAGCAAGGGAAGTAATCTTTGACACAACCCAATTATTATCTCTGAATCTAAGTCCTGACATCTCATAATCCGAGACTGAAATTACTAGAACCCAACCAGGTAACTCAAATGATCTCCCTGGTGATATTTTTCTTCCTATTGCAATGAGAAAAGGGAAAAGATCATGCACACAATACCCTATTTCCAACTTTGTCTCTAATGCAAAATTGTCTCCAACTTTTTCTGCCTTTATTTCCACACTAACCAGTGCAGAAATTCCAAACAATATACATGATGCTTTGGCTGTTCCTGAGTGGAACGAGGCAGTGTTGGAAGAGTTGAAGGCCTTGGAAAAGAATGGCACATGGGAGAAAACAGATCTACCAAGAGGAAAGAAATTGGTTGGATGCCGGTGGATATTTACCATTAAATACAATGCAGATGGGTCAATAGAAAGATTTAAAGCTCGATTGGTGGCAAAGGGTTATACTCAAACATTTGGGGTGGACTACACTGAGACATTCTCCCCAGTGGCAAAGTTGAATACTGTCAGGATCCTATTATCAGTG
>JAOTAY010000190.1:25107596-25127798 GCA_025629805.1 Erythroxylum baracoense
ACGGGCAGTTTTGCTTATTGAAAGTGTGCCACTGGGTTGTTTTCCTACCGAAGGCACGTAATGGACTATTTTTCCTACCGAAAGTGCCTTAACGACTGTGCCAATGGGCTATTTTGCCTACTGAAGGTGTCTAGCGGTTGTGCCAACGGGCTATTGTGCCCTCCAAAGCTATGGCACTAGGCTATTTTTCCCATTGAAGGTGCCCAATGTGTTAATTTTCCCATAGAAGGTGCCTAGCGAACGTGCTGACGGCTATTTTCCCATTAAAGGTGCCTAACAACCATGCCAATGTGCAGTTTTTCCCACCGAAGGTGTGCCAACGGGCTTTTTTTGCCACCGACACTGCCTAACGGGCTATCTTTCCCACCAGAGGTGCATAGTGACTGTGCCAATGGGTTGTTTTGTCCAAAGAAGGTGTGCCAACTGTGTTTTCTCTACCAAAGGAGTGCCAACGACCTGTGTTTTTACCACTTAAGGTGCCCAGCGACTGTGCCAATGGAATGTTTTATCCACCAAAGGTCTGTTAACGGACTGTTTTGCCTACCTACGGAGTGCCGACGAGCTATTTTTCCCATCGATGGTGCCCAACTGATTGTTTTGCCCATGGAAGATGCATGGTGAGGTGCCAACAGGCTATTTTTCCCACTGAAGGTTCCTAACTGAATATTTTGCCCACCAAAGATGCCTAGCGACTGTGCCAACGAGCTGTGTTGCCCACCGGAGTGTGCCAAAGTGTTGTTTTTCCCACTAAAGGTGTACTAGCGGGCTATTTTCCCACCGAAGATGCCTAACGAATGTTCCAACTGGTTTGTTTTTCCCATCGAAGGTGCCTAGCGAATGTGCCAATGGGCTATTTTTCCAATCAAAGGTGCCAATCGATCGTGCCAATATGATGTTTTTCCTAACGAAGTTATCCCAACGGGCTATGTTTCCCACCGATGCTACACAACAGATTGTTTTTCCCACCAAAGGTGTGCCAACGAACTGTTTTGTCCAATGAAGGTGTGCCAATAGACTATTTTGTCCACAAAAGGTGTGCCAACCGGCTATTTTTCCCATCGAAGGTGTCCAACGGGCAATTTTCCCACTAAAGGTGCCAAGCAACCGTGACAACGAGATGTTTTCCCACCAATGGTCTACCAACGGGCTGTTTTGCCTACCAAAGGTGTGCCAGCGAGTTTTTTTGGCCATAGAAGGTGCCCAACTGATTGTTTTACCGGCTGAAGACGTGTGGTGACGTGCCGATAGGATGTTTTTCCCATCGAAGGTTCCTAATTGACTATTTTGCCCACCAAAGATGCCTAGCGACTATGCCAACGGGTTGTGTTGCCCACCAGAGTGTGCCAAATGGTTGTTTTTCCTACCAAAGGTGTGCTAATAGGCCATTTTCCTACTGAAGGTGCCTAGCGAACATGCCAATTGGATGTTTTTCCTACCACAGGTGCTAAACGACCAAGCCAATGTGATGTTTTTCCCACCAACGTTGTCCCAACGAGCTATGTTTCCTACCGATGCTGCCCAACGGGCTATTTTTCCCATCGAAGGTATGCCAATGGGCTATTTTGTCCATCGAAGGTGTGCCAATAGGATGTTTTGTCTACCGAATGTGTGCCAATGGGTTGGGTTTCCCACCGAAGGTGCCCAACAGGAATTTTTTCCCACTTAAATGCCTAGTGACTATGCCAATGGACTATTTTGTCCACCAAAGGTGTACCAACAGGCTGTTTTGCCAACCAAAGGCATGCCAACGAGTTATTTTTCCCATCGAAAGTGCCCAAATGACTGTTTTTCCCACTGAAGATGCTCCAATGGGCTGTTTTTCCCACTAAAGGTGCCTAACGAACATGCCAACGGGTTGTTTTACCCACCGAAGGTGCCTAATGACTGTGTCAATGTGATGTTTTACCCACCGAAGGTATGCCAACGGGCTATTTTACTTTCTGAAGGTGTGCCAACGAGCTGCTTTTCCCATCGAAGATGCCCAATTGACTGTTTTACCCGCCGAAGATGCCTAGCGAGGTCCTAACAGGCTTTGTTTCCCATCGAAGGTGTGCCAATGGGCTCTTTTCCCTTCAAAGGTGTCTAGAGAGCATACTAATGTGTATTTTTATCGACCGAAGACACCTAATGATCATGCCAATGGGTTGTTTTGCCCACCGAAGGTGTGCTGATAGTAGTGTTTTGCATTACGCTTTAAGGTTTAATTTGTTGTGTGTTTAGTGTTAAATTGAGTGTTGACCAGACATTCAGGGTTTAATTAGATTAGTTTTTATGTTTAAGTATTTTAGTGGTTAGTCTGAATCTTTGAGCTTAAATTGTATATTTTTGAGGTACCTTGATGTGTGTGCTAGTATTGCAGGATAAGAAGGGAAGAGCAGTGAAGATTTGAAGAATTTCGGGCTAAAAGACATAGGTCATAATCGTGCATAGTGGCCACAATCATGACAAAAGAGGATGAGCCAGTAGTAGCTAGGCCCAGATCGTGCATCATGGGCCACGATCATGACAGAGAGCGCCAAGTTAGGCCACGATCATGGCAGGCAGGGCAACGATCATGCCCTGCATTGGGCTGATAGAAAAACTCAAATTTTAGGGTATTTTCAAACTATTCCCCTAAGTTTGACCTAGGGTTGCTACAGAATAAATAGAACAATGCCTAGCAGTTACAGAGGAGAGATTAAAGAGCCAAGAGCTGCAAAAAAGAGAGACTCTGCCGAAAATACAAGGGAAAACCTAGTTACAGATCAATCAATCGAGGAAGGAGATGAAGGAAGAGAGGCACGGAGACATGCTTGACGCGACATACTTCCCATAATAGGTGGTTTCCCGCAATCACGACTCTGAGTTCCATTCTGAAAGTATATTCTAGTTGTTATTTTGATTTCATTGATGTATGGAGTCTTGAGATTGATTAGAGATATTTGTCGTTGAATGTTGATACTTATGTCTAAACTTACCTTTGAGTTTATTTATTCTTGAGATTAATAAGATTGATTTGATTGTGTTTTATTTCGATTTATTATGATTTAATTCGATTCTTCATAACAGGGCAATAAACTGAGAGGGTGAGCTGGTGAAAATCATTGATTTAGGTTAACGAGAGTTAGGTAAATCGATAGGTAGAGAATTGAATCAAACTGGTAGAGTTCTGTAACGAGAGATCGAGCACAGATTCCTCGTAGGTTAATAGACAGCGTTAAAACTAATTTAGGTTTTGGACAAATTGCAAATCGAGAGATCGCAATTTCCACAATTTGAATTGGGGAATATTAATTAGGGTTCTGAATTATAACTCGAGAGAGAGTAATTCACCCTAGGATCGTCTAGGCCCATTAATTCGAAAATTTCATAACTGGATAGATTTTCCTTAATTTGAAATAAATTCCCCCTTTCTCTCAATTGGTCACTTATAGGTTGAATTTTGGATTATTTGTGTGGGTTTGCTTCTACTTGTTCTTTTGGTTATTTAAATTCTCATATTTGACTCTTGATTAATTTTAAGTCCTGTAATAGTTGTTTAATTAGGTATTGTGAACTTAGCTGCCGTTAGACTTTAGAACTACTAACCTTGAGCGAACATGTGCAAACGGGCTGTTTTGCCTACCAAAGGTGTGCCAACGGGTGGTTTTTCCCACCGAAGGCATCTAACGGACTGTTTTTCCCATTGAAAGTGCCTAACGACCGTGCCAACGAACCATTTTTTCCACTGAAGGTGCCTAACGAACGTGGCAACGGGCTATTTTGCCCACAGAACCTATGCCAACAGGCTATGTTTCCTATCGAAGGTGCCCAATGGGCTATTTTTCCCATCAAATATGCCTAGCAAATGTGCTGAAGGGATATTTTTCCCATCGAAGGCACCTAACCATCGTGCCAACGGGCTATTTTGTCCACTGAAAGTGTGAAAACTGGTTGTTTTGTCTATCGAAGGGGCACCAACGGGCTGTCTGAAGGTTACCAATAGGTATTTTCTCACACATAAGGTGCCCAGCTGCCATGTCAATGGGATATTTGACCCACCGAAGATCTGCCAATGGGATGTTTTGCTTACCAAAGGTATACCAACGAGCTATTTTTCTTATCAAAGATGCCCAACTAACTGTTTTGCCCGTCAAAGATGCGTGGCAAGGTGCCAACAGACTTGTTGCCCACCAAAGGTGTGCCAATGGGTTGTTTTTCCCACCAAAGGTGCCTAGAGAATGTGCCAATGGGCTGTTTTGCCTACCGAAGGTGTCAAATGATCGTGTCAACGGGCTGTTTTGCCCATTGAAGGTGTTCCAACGGGCTATTTTTCCTATCAAAGGCATGCCAATGGGTTATTTTTCCCACTGAAGATGCCCTATGAATTGTTTTGCCGGTCGAAGGTGCCTAGTGACCGTGCCAACAGGCTATTTTGCCCACCATAGGTGTGCCAACGAGTTGTTTTCTTATAAAAGGTGTGCTAACGGGCTGTTTATCCCACCGAAGGTTCCTAACTGACTGTTTTGCCCACCGAAGATTACTAGCAACTGTGCCAACAGGCTGTGTTGCCCACCGGAGAGTGGCAACGGTGTGTTTTTCCTTCAAAAATGCTTAGTGACTGTGCGAATAGGCTATTTTGCCCACCGAAGGTGCCTTTTCCTTTGCTAATGTGGTGTTTTTCCCACCAAAGGTGTGCCAAAGGGTCGATTTTTCCACCGAAGGTGCCTAGCAAACATGCCAATAGGCTATTTTTCCTACCATAGGTGTGCCATCAAGCTGTTTTGACCATCAAAGGTGTGCCAACAGGCTATTTTCCCACAAAGGTTCCTAACTAACTATTTTGCACACCAAAGATGCCTAGCGACTGTGCCAATGAGCTGTGTTGGCCACTGGAATGTACCAACGGGCTGTTTTTTCCACCGAAGATTCCTAGTGACCATGCCAACAGGCTATTTCGCCCACCTTAGGTGTGCCAACAAGCTGTTTTTCCCACCAACAGTTCCTAACTGACTTTTTTACCCACCAAAGATGCCTAGAAACTGTGCCAACAGGCTGTGTTGCCCACTAATGTGTGCCAACGGGTTGTTTTTCCCACTGAAGATGCCTAGTGACCGTGCCAACGGGCTATTTTTCCCCTCGAAGGTGCCTTTCCCTTTTCCAACGCTGTGTTTTTCCCACCGAAGGTGCCTTACAAATATGCCAACGGGTTATTTTTCCAATCGAAGGCATATAGTAAACGTGCCAATGGGCTATTTTTCTGACTGAAGGTGCCTAGCAATCATGCCAACGTGATGTTTTTCTCGCCAAAGGTATCCCAACGGGCTATGTTTCCCACTGATACTACCCAACGAGCTGTTTTTCCTACCAAAGTGGTGCCATCGGGCTATTTTGCCTACCAAAGGTGTGCTAACAAGCTGTTTTGCTTACCGAAGGTGTTCCAACGAGCTGTTTTGTCTACCAAAGGTGCGCCAATAGGTTGTTTTTCCCACCAAAGGTGCCCTATGTATTGTTTTGCCCATCGAAGGTGCCTAGCGATTGTGCCAACATGATGTTTTTCCCACCAAAGGTGATCCAATTGGCTATGCTTCCCACTAATGTTGCCCAACAAGCTATTTTTCCCACTGAAGGTTTGCCAACGTGCTGTTATGTCCACCGAATGTGTGCCAAAGGGCTGTTTATTCTACTAAAGGCGCCTAACTGACTGTTTTGCCCACCGAAGATGCTTGACAAGATGCCAACAGGTTGTGTTGCCCATCGAAGGTGTGCCAATGGGTTGTTTTTCGTACCAAACGTACCTAGCAAACATGTCAACGGATTGTTTCACCCACCGAAGGTTCCTAATGATAGTGCCATTGTGTTGTTTTGCCCACCGAAGGTGTACCAACATGTATAAATGATTTATATATGTGAAATGTGATTTTTATTGAGAATTGTGGGTTTTATATATTAAAAATTGTTTTGGAGAGTGTATTTGTTAATTTAGAATTTTTGAAAAAATTTTGGTGATGACTTCAGAATTTTTGAGTTAATGATATTGAAAACTTTAGAGATAATTGGAATAAAAAATGAGAGTTATGGGTCTAGTTCAACAAGAACATAGTTAAAGCCTTAGAAGTTAGAAAAGTGACAAGTGTCACTTGTCTAGTTCAAGTTTCATTATACAACGACATTTGATGTAAATTTCTTCCTTTTGTATATGTATGATAAGTAATAATTCATAAATTGTTTTAAAGATGTTTTAGAGGTAGAATGATCATCATAATGGTGTTATGATGAGTGCAGAAAATTGATAATGAATGGTATATGCACATGTTCTGTTTTGAGTTAATGATCAAATATAGATCATGAATTGGTTTGTGAATGATAATGAGTTGAAATGGAGTTAAGAATGAAGAGTAATGAAGTAGGAAAAGTGATCTTTGTACAAGTTGTGTTAGGGGTAAAATCTAGAAAATTGGAAGATGAGTGCTAGAAAATGTAGCAGTAACATGTTCACTGATTATGCTTCTGTGTTTTATCTATAACTTAATCTGTAGTTATCCAAATGAGATGATTCTTATTCTGGATTAAATTAGAGACATAAGGCTATAATTTTCATGAGACATCAAGTTTAAATTCTATCCTTTAGAGTCTCAAAATTTAACATGAAATTGAGAACTAGGCAGTAAATTGGTGGATGAATGTATATGTTTGTGTTCTGTTTTGAGAGTATAAGAATATGATCTATTTTGAGTGTTTTTAGAGATGCTTTAAAATAGATTTGGAGTTAAGGAAGAAGTGTAAGATGATGTTCTAATATGGGAAAGTGATTTAAAATGAAAGTTTAAGAAGAAAAATGAAGAATGTGTAGGGAATAAATATGTAGAAAAATGAAAGTGCAAAAAACGTGAAGAGCATGCGTGAATTTTTCTATTTTAATGTTTGAGTCTTAATATGGGATTTTTGCTTTGTTTGTTGATGATTTGAGTTAAATGGAAGCTGAAAATGGGGTAGATATAAAGTAAAAATGTTAGATTGAGAAAAAGAAAATAAGAAGATGAGAAAAATGCAAAAACATTAAGGAAAGTGCAAGAAATGAAGAACATGCGTGGAGAATTTTCTAGTTTTTGATATTTGGTGTTAATTAGGGTTTTCAATTTGTTTAAGAATGTGTTGCGCTGAATGGGGTTTTAACTAACAAATTCAAAACACATTGTTCTACATCTCCACCAAAAATTATGATCTTTTGAAATCATTTGGTAGAGATTGAGTGATAAATTTGAGACGAAAACGATGAACAATTCTGGAAAATTTATGAACGGAGTATTTTCATTAAACATACTTCGGTATTTTGGCAATATATTGATCTGTATTTATCCAAAAGGAATGCTTCTTAATTTAGATTAAATTAGAGACATAGGGCTACAATTTTTCTGAAGAAGTAGAATTTTAATTCTATTTCTAGAATTCCAGAATCTGACTTAAATTTTGGTACAAAATACTATTACAGTTGAAGAATAGTCTGAATTATTTGGCGTATAAATTTTGGAATACTAAACTAAATTGAATGATCTTAGTGTCATTAGAAACTTAAGACAGTGGGGAACATTTTTATAGAAGAAAGTATTTCCAAATAACTTCATTTTCATTGTTAGATTGATCATGTATAGTAGACTCGAAGGTATGTTTTAGGAAAAATCTGAATTGACGGAAAGTGTTATGAATTTAGATTTTAATGGTTTTATTGAGGTATAAGCCATAAGTATAAATGATACTTATATGAGTTTGGAAATATGAATGTTTATATGGTGAGAATAATAGAGCGATACCTAGGATTGTTATGAACATGCATTGTGTATATGTCATATACATACCTGTGCATTAACAAACACTTATAATTGTGCAAAAGTCTGATATGTGTATATTGCTTGATATAGAGGAGCAATTGGAACATCAACATCCAAACGTTGCTGGAATTTCAAGGCAATAGCTTCAGGAGGAACCAATGAGTAACCTAGACGATTTCACATAATTAATTGTTTGCCTTAGAATATGTTTTGAATGATGATATGAATATGATTTGATTATGTTGATGCCGGATAATGAAGGTCCAAGACTTGATGAATGAATGTGATATTGAAGTGCTACTTATATGTGAATGTGACGAACTAAATGCTTCTTGACATGATTGATTGATTATAAGAGATGCATCCCATACATAAATTCATGATTAGATAACGAAAGTTGTGACCTGAGTAGCCACCGAAAACAATGTAAATATTCAGTTTTATAAAATGAAAAAAGAAATTTGGGTTTTAAAATATGGTTTTTTTCATTATGATGTCTTATAAGAAAATAAAGAGTCATGATGCCATGTTAAGTGAATGTTGTGATTGAACATAGTGCACCATGGAATGTTCTCAGGATGTTCCAGTATGTACCCTATAGTAACGGGGCACTACATTGTGTGGTATCAGAGCATGGTTTGGCATCCATAGGGACATATAGGAATTTTAAGTATGAAATATCATGAGAAATGTAAATAATGATTAAAGTTATTGTTTATTATAGGTCATCCGCCATAGGTAATCAAGTGGGGTAATCAGCTGACCTAGGATCTGTAGGAGCCAGTAGAGAGTCTTTGGTACCTCGACTTGAGGAAATGCCTCTTAGAGTTCTCGAGGAAAGGGAGAGGAGGTATGATAGGCTGTAGAAGCAGGGGACTGTGGACTTCTATGAAAGTACAAACCTTACAGAGGCCAAGGGATGGCTAGAGAGGATGGAGATTCGATCAGATGGACTGCAAGCCGAACGAGAAGTTCAACTATGCAGTGTCTTTACTACAAGGCTTAACTTACCAGTGGTGGAAGACTATTCCAGGCAATACCACCAGGACTTGCAACCTAAAGTGGGAAGACTTCCTGAGGGTCTTCAAGGAGAACTACATGCCCAAGATCTACTTGGACAGGAAGATGAAAGAGTTCCTGGATCTGAAGTAGGATAGGTGTTAGTGGCAGAGTATGAGATCAGGTTTAATGAGTTAATGGGTTATGCTACTGCTTTGATTCCTATCGAAGAAGATAACTATAGAAGATTCAAAAATGGGCTAAACATAGAGATCAGGACAAGACTAGCGATCTCTAACCTGAGTAGTTTCACTGAGTTGAGAGCTGCTTAGATCAAAATTGAGCAGCTATTGAGAGAGGGACAAGCAGACTGGGCAAGGGTCCAGATTAAAGAGGTCCATTGAGATTCAAAGTGGTTATGGCAAAAGATTCAGGAAGTGCCAGAACTAAGCTTTCATACCACCGACTGGATCAAGATAGTCAGGATTCAGACAGATGGGTGGTTTTTTATAGTCTAGTAGTGGAAGAGATACAACGCAGAACCAGTTACCCCCTTGTGAGCATAGTAGGAAGAGGCACGATGGTGAGTTCTAGAGATTGTCTAGAGCTTGCCTTAGATGCGACTCCTTTGACCATCAGATTAGAGATTGTCCTGCTGCTATAGGAACTCAGTTTGGTATGAGTGGGAGATCTAGAAGTAAGCTACAGTCCAGCAAAGTTGAAGTAGTGGGACTGGACAGAGAGGTCATGGGAGAGGCAGAGTGAACTTTAGGAGTCCTTCTATCAGGATTGAGGTGTGGACCAGGTGACCTTAATCTCAAGCCTAAGTGTATGCCATAACTAGGCAGGAGGCTCAGGACTGTCCTGATGTCGTTGTAAGTGCGCTAATTATTTATGATTATGAAGCATTTGCATTGCTAGATCCAGGATCTACACTAGGCTGCATTGTGATAAAGAGTTATTATAATATGGATTAGAGGTGAGTACATTAATAGGTAGTACTACAGTTATAAGAGAGGTTTGCAGGAGATGCTTGATTCGGATTGATCAAGTAGAATTGGAGGCAGACTTAATTATACTACAACTGAGAGAGATAGATATTATCCTAGGCATGGATTGTCTCATTGCCCGTAGGGCTATCATGAACTGCTACACCAAGAAGGTAGTACTAGAATCTCTTAGTCAACCGAGAGCAATTTTCAAAGGAATTAGTCAAGCAATGCCAGCTAGGTTGATATCATTTATGAGTGCATTGAGGATGATGCAAGGTGGATGTTAGGCTTATCTGGCCTACCTGAGCTGAGTAGAATGTGCAGGACATTTCTGTGGTTAAGGAATTCCTGGATGTGTTTCCCAACAAGCTATCTAGTTTACCTCTAGATCGAGAAACAGAGTTTACGATTGACTTAGTTCCAGGTGCTGCTCCTATATCCATTCCTCCATATAGGATGGCACCTAAGGAACTAAAGGAGTTGAAGGCTCAGCTACAAGAGTTGCTAGAAAAGGGTTTCATTAGACCTAGCGTTTCACCTTGGGGAGCTCCAGTTTTGTTTGTAAAGAAGAAAGATGAGACTTTGAGGTTATGCATCAATTGTAGGAAACTAAATCGGGTGATAGTGAAGAATAAATACCCTTTGCCTAGAATTGATGATTTACTTAATCAATTGCAGGGAGCTCAGGTATTCACTAAGCTAGATTTAATATTGGGATACTGTTAGTTGAAGATAGCAGAGGCTAATGTACTTAAAAGTGCATTCAGGAGCAGGTATGGGCTTGAGTTTTCAGTAATGCCATTTGGGTTAACTAATACCCCGATAACATTTATGGACTTGATGAATAAGGTATTTTAGCTCTACCTAGACCACTTTGTGCTAGTGTTTATCGATGATATTTGGTGTATTCAAAGAATATAGAAGAACGTGCCAGAGATTTGAGGGTAGTACTACAGATTATAAGGGAGAAACAGTTGTATGCAAGATTTAGTAAGTGTGAATTTTGGCTAGATCAAGTAGTGTTTCTGGGACGTATAGTGACTGGAAAAGGCATACAGGTAGATGCGAAGAAGATAGAGGCATTGATGAATTAGGAAGCTCTGAGAAATGTATCAAAAATTCAAAGCTTCCTAGGATTAGCTAGATATTACCGGAGGTTTGTCGAGGGGTTTTCTTTAATCTCAACCCCTCTAACAAAACTTCTAAGGAAGAATGTAGTATTCAGATGGAATGAGGAATGTCAGAAGAGCTTTGAAGAACTGAAGCATACGTTGACTACGACGCCGGTGTTGTCTATTCTTTCAAGGACCGGAGGATATGTGGTATATAATGATGCTTCGCATCAAAGATTGGAATGTGTATTGATGCAATATGGCAAGGTGATCACCTATGTATTGAGACAATTAAAGTTTCACGAGATTAACTATCCAGTACATGATTTAGAGCTTGTTACAGTTGTCTTTGCTCTAAAGATATGGAGACACTATCTATATGGAGAGACATTCCAGATTTATATAGATAATAAGAGTTTGAACTATCTGTTGAGTTAGAAGGAGTTGAACATGAGATAAAGAAGATGGATTAAGTTATTAAAGGACTATGACTGCACGATTGAGTACCACCCGGGGAAAGCTAATATGGTGGCTGATGTTTTGAGCAGGAAGTCTAATACCAGTGCCGCTCAGATTCAGTTATCGAGGTCACCAAACTTGATTCATTTGAGAGCTCCGAATACGGAATTGAATCTGGAGCAAAATGAGGCATTGATCATTACACTAAATTTGAGACTGATGTTATAAGATAGAATTAGAAAAGTCCAGAGGAAAGATCCTAATATGTTGAAGCTTATAGAGAAAGTCAAGATGAGTTTGGATTCTGAGTTTGAGTTAAGGGATGAGACATTGTGGTTGAAACAGAGGTTATGTATGCCTAATGTGGATGATATAAGGAAAGAAATTCTAGTGGAAGCTCATATGGCTGCCTATGCTATGCATCCTGGTACTACCAAGATGTATAACGCGCTGAAGCAGCATTTCTAGTGGCCTGAAATGAAGAAACAAGTGGTGGAGTATGTTTCTAAGTGTATGACATGCCAGTAGGTTAAGGTTGAGCATCAGGCTCCAGTAGGAAAGCTACATTCGTTACCTATTCCAGACTAGAAATGGGAACAAATTATCATGGACTTCATTATGGGATTGCCTAAGACTTTGAGGCAGAAAGATGTTATATAGGTTATAGTGGACCAATTGACTAAGTTGACCCATTTCTTACCAGTGAGAGAGAATAACTCACTAGATCAGTTGGCTTGGAGATATATGAATGAAATGGTTAGACTGCATGAGTCCAGTGTCCATTGTATCAGACAAGGATCCCAGATTTACTTCGAGATTTTGGAAGAGCTTGCAGTCTATTATGGGTACTAAGTTGAACTTCAGTACTACATTTCATCCTCAAACAGATGGACAGAGTGAGAGGACATCAAGACTGTTGAGGATATGCTCATAGCATATGTATTGGAGTTTCAAGGAGCTTGGGATCAATACATAACACTAATAGAGTTTGCTTATAATAATCATTATCACAGTAGTATCAGAATGGCATCATATAAGGCATTATATGGAAGAAAGTTTAGATCACCTTTATATTGGGATGAAGAGGGCTTGAGAATGGTTGAAGGCCCAGAATTGATACAACATACTGTGGATAAGGTGAAATTGATCCAAAGCTGAATTAAAGCGGCTCAAAATAGACAAAAGAGTTATGTGGATCAATATTGAAGGGATATGGAATACAGTGTGGGAGACAGAGTATTTCTGAGAGTGTCACCTTGGAGAGGAGTTTTGAGATTTGGTAAAAAGGGCAAGTTGAGTCCAAAGTACATTGGTCTTTATGAAATCATTGAGAGGATAGGACCTTTGACATATAAGTTAGCTTTACCGAATGAGATGTCTTAATTACATAATGTGTTTCATGTGAGGATGCTCCAAAGATATTGATCGAATTCGACACATTCCGAAGATACTGATCGAATTTGACACCTGTGAGACCGGCTCAAGAGATTGAGGTTACTAGTAACTTAGGCTATGTTAAGGAGCCAATCAAGATAGTGGAGTCTTAGGCCAAGCAGTTGAGGAACCGAGTCATTCCATTGGTGAAAGTCCTTTGGAGGAATCACTCAATTGAGGAAGCAACTTGGGAAATGGAGGAGCATATGAGGAGGCAATATCCCCACTTGTTCGAACAATCAGGTAAGAATTTTGAGGATGAAATTTCTTTTAAGGAGGGGAGAATTGTAACATCCCATTACCATGTTGAAGCTAGAACAGTGTATATATGAGAGATTATTGAGAGATTAGAAAATGCACTTCATACTCATGCATTATATGATATGCACATACACGTGAATATTGAATTTTTGCACATGAAAATAATTATACATGCATTCATTAACATTTTCCGGGTATAATTGATTTATATATGTGAAATCTGATTTTTATTGAGAATTGTGGGTTTTATATATTAAAAATTATTGTGAAGAGTATATTTGTTAATTTATAAATTTTCAAGAAATTTTAGAGATGACTTTAGAATTTATGAGTTAATGATATTGAAAATTTTAGTGATAATTGGAATAAAAAGATGAGAGTTATAGGACTAGTTCAATAAGACCTTAGTTAAAGACTTAGAAGTTAGATAAGTGACAAGTGTCACTTGTCTAGTTCAAGTTTCATTATACAATTACATTTTAAACGACCAAGTCATGTTTCTTCTATCTTTGGAAGACTAAGTCATTCTTTTTTGTCTTGTCTTATTTCCTTCTTCGTCGCTTTCTTCTCTAAGCTTCATCTTCTTCACAGTTTTCTCACCAAAGTTACACCTTGCTTCCATCTATTTTTTACTAGTCCCATTTTGTTGTCTCTTTCTTTTGCTACAAGAAAACCGAACCTAATCCACCTTCAAGATGATGTATGTGGATTGCATGAGAATTAAGGCTTCTTGGAGATTTTGAAGAAATTGAAGTTTTAACAAGTAACTTATCCTTTAAATATCATGGGTATGATTAAATGAAGCTAGAATGATGATTAAGAGTGATGACTTGATTTTTTTTACAATGTGTATGTATGTGTCATAGGTGATCGATAGTTGATGTAAATGTCTTGCTTTTCTATATGTATGATGAGTAATAATTCATAAATTGTTTTAGAGGTAGAATGGTCATCATAATGGTGTTAGGATGAGTGCAGAAAATTGATAATGAATGGTATATGCATATGTTCTGTTTTGAGTTAATGATCAAATATACATCATGAATTGGTTTGTGAATGATATTAAGTTGAAATGGAGTTAAGAATGAAGAGTAATAAAGTAGGAAAAGTGATCTTTGTATAAGTTGTGTTAGGGGTAAAATCTGGAAAATTGGAAGATGAGTGCTGGAAAATGTAGCAGTAACATGTTCACTGGTTATGCTTCTGTGTTTTACCCATAACTTGATCTGTAGTAATCCAAATGAGCTGATTCTTGATCTGGATTAAACTAGAGACATGATGCTAGATTTTTTATGAAGACATAAGTTTAAATTCTGTCATTATTAGCCTTAAAATTTAACATGAAATTTAGAACTGGGTACAACAAAGTGGTGGATGAATGTATATGTTTGTATTCTGTTTTGAGAGTATGAGAATATGTTCTATTTTGAGTATTTTTAGAGATGCTTTAAAATGGGTTTAGAGTTAAGAAAGAGGTGTAAGATGATGTTCTGATATGGGAAGTTGATTGAAAACGAATGTTTGAGAAGAAAAATGAATAATGTGTAGGGAATAAATATGCAAAAAAATGAAAGTGTAGAAAATGTGAAGAACATGCGTGAATTTTTTTGTTTTAATGTTTGAGTTTTAATATGGGATTTTTGCTTTGTTTGTTGATTCTTTGAGTTAAATGGAAGTAGAAAATGGGGTATGTATAAATTAGAAACGTTATATTGAGAAAAAGAAAAGAAGGTGATGAACAAAATGTAAAAAAATGAAGGAAAGTGTAGGAAATGAAGAACATGCATGGAGAATTTTCTGGTTTTTGATATTTGGTGCGAATTATGGATTTTGATTTGTTTAAGGATGTGTTGAGCTGAATGGGATTTGAACCAACAAATTCAAAACACATTGTTCTACATCTCCACCAAAAGTTATGATCTTCTGAAATCATTTGGGAGAGTTTGAGTGATAAATTTGTCACGAAAATGATGAACAGTTCTATAAAATTTATGAATGGAGCATTTTCATTAAACATGATTCAGTATTTTGGCAATATATTGATCTATATTTATCTAAAAGGAATGATTCTTGATTTATATTAAACTAGAGACATAGGGATACAATTTTTCTGAAGAAGTCGAGTTTTAATTCTAACTATAAATTCCAGAATTTGACTTGAAGTTTGGTATAGAATACTGTTACAATTGAAGAATAGTCCGAATTATTTGGAGTATAAATTTTGTAATAATGAACCAAATTGAATGATCTTGGTGTCATTAGAAACTTAAGACTGTGGGGAACATTTTCCTAGAAGAAATTATTGCCAAATTACTTCATTTTCATTATCAGATTGATCATGTATAATAGATCTGAAGGTGTGGTTCAGGAAAAATCTGAATTGACGAAATGAGTTATGAATTTTGATTTTAATGATTTTAATGAGGTATAAACCATAACTATAAATGATACTTATGTGAGTTTGGAAATGTGAATGTTTACATGACGAGAATAATAGAGCGATACCCAGGATTGTCATGAACATGCATTTTGCATATTTCATACACATACATGTGTATTAACAAACACTTATAATTGTGCAAAAGTGTGATATGTGTATATTGCTTGATATAGAAGAGCAATTAGAACGTCAATATATAGACGTTGCCAAAACTTCGATGCAATAGCTTTGGGAGCAATCAGTGAGTAACCTAGATGTTTTCACACAATTAATTATTTGCTTTAGAATATGTTTTGAATGATGATATGAATGTGATTTGATTATGTTGATGCTAGACAATGAAGGTCCAAGACTTGATGCATGAATGTGATATTGAAGTGCAACTTGTATGTGAACGTGACAAACTAAATACTTCTTGACATGATTGATTGATTATGAGAGATGCATTTGATACATGAATGCATGATCAGATAATGAGAGTCATGACTTGAGTAGCCACCAAAAATGAGCTTAAAGCTCCAAATGTGATTAAAAGCCAAAGGCTCACTATGTAAAATGAGTCCTGTATCCCCAACGGATAAGGGACAGTATAAATGAGCCCAATATCCACAATGGATATAGGATAGTTTAGGCACTCGGTCACAACAATATAATAATTGGAAAGGAGTCACATAAGCATTTCATTTACATTTTAATAAGTATGTTTGATTGTTTGAAATGCAAAATTGTCTTACCCTTAAGTGAGAATGTGATATGTGATAATTTATGCAAATGCAAAGATGTGAATTATATGTTATATGTGTAATGTGTTGCATCAATAGAGTGAACCATCGATGATGGTTACGTCATTGAGTTCGTAAAACTCACCAAAGTTGCAACATTGATTTTTCAAGACTAAGAAACGTCTTTAGCTACTAAAAGACACTACAAGAATTATAATCTTGTACTTTTGGGAAAAAGAAGAAATGGCTCAAAGGTCAGTTAGTTGAGATTGGAAGATTAGATAGATCTTTTTGTGTATTTCCTCTTCCATATAGTGTATTTTGTATTAGGATATGATGATGTTCATATTTGTACGATATTGAAAATTGTCAGTGTAAATATTTGGTTTTATAAAATGAAAAGAGAAATTTAGGTTTTAAAATATGGTGTTTTTCATTATAATGTCTTATAAGAAAATAAAGAATGATGATGCCATGTTAAGTGAATGTTGTGATTGAACATAGAGCACCATTATCATAGGTTATGTACTGGAATGTCCTCAGGGTGTTCCAGTATGTACCCATGGTAACGGGGGCACTACATCATAGATGAGCCAACGGGTTGTTTTACACATCGAAGGTGTGTCAATAGACTGTTTTTCCCACTGAAGGTTCCTAACTGACCGTTTTTCCCACCGAAAGTGCCTAGTAACCGTGCCAACTTGATGTTTTTCCCATCGAAGGTGTCCCAATGGGCTATGTTTCCTATCGATGCTGCCCAATGGGCTATTTTTCCCACCAAAGGTGTGTCAATGTGTTCTTTTGTCGACCGATGGTACCCAACGGGTAGTTTTTTGCACTGAAGATGCCCAACAACCATGCCAAAGGGCTATTTTACCCATCAAAGGTGTGCTAACGGGTTGTTTTGCCTACCGAAAGCATGCCAACAAGTTGTTTTTGCCATCAAAGGTGCCCAACTGACTATTTTGCCTGTCAAAGATGACTGTCGAGGTGCCAGCAGGTTGTGTTGCCAACCGAACGTGTGCCAACGGGTTGTTTTTCCCACCGAAGATGCTTAGCGAATGTGCCAACGGGTTGTTTTGCCTACCGAAGGTGCCTAACGGTGATGCCAATGAGCTGTTTTGCCCACCGAAGGTGTGCCAATGGGTTGTTTTACCTACCAAAGGTGTACTAAAAAGTTGTTTTTCCCACCAAAGGCGTGCAACAGACTGTCTTTCCCACTGAATGTGCCTAGCAAATGTGCTGACGGGCTATTTTTCCCATCAAAGGCACGTGACGACTGTGCCAACTTGCTATTTTTCCAGCCATAGGTGTGCCAATGGGTTGTGTTCCCAACAAATGCTGCCCAACTGGTTATTTTTCCCACTGAAGATGCCTAATGACTGTGCTAACGGGGTTGTTTTCCCACCGAAGGTGCCTAGCGAACGTGTCAATGGGTTGTTTTTCCCATCGAAGGTGCCTAATCACCATGCCAATGTGTTGTTTTACTCACTGAAGTTGTGTCAACGGGCCGTTTCGCCTACTGAAGGTGTGCCAATTGATTGCTTTCCCCAACAAACTGTTTTTCCCACCGAAGGTGTCTAGTGACCGTGCCAACAGGTTGTTTTGGCCACCGAAGGTGTGTCAACGAGTTGTGTTTCCCACCGAAGGTGCCCAACGGGTTGTTTTCCCATAGAAGGTGTCTGAAGACTATGCTACCGGTTTATTTTGCCCACTGAAGGTGCCTAGCAACTATTCCAACGTGTTGTTTTCCCAACAAATGTGTGCCAATAAGTTGTTTTTCCCACCGAAGATACCTAGCAAGCATGCCAACGTGTTATTTTGCCCACCGAAGGTGTTCGAACGGGCTGTTTTGCCTACCAAAGGTGTGCCAACGAGCCGCTTTTCCCTCCGAAGGTCCCTATGAACTGTTTTGTCCACCGAAGGTGCCTAGTAACTGTGCCAATGGGCTATTTTTCCCACCTAAGGTGTGCCAACGGGCTGTTTTTCCCACCGAGGATGCCTGGAGACTATGCCGATAGTCTATTTTGCCCATCGAGGGTGCCTAGCAACCATGCCATCGTGCTGTTATTCCCACTAGGTGTGCCAATAGGTTGTTTTTCCAACCGAAGATACTCAGTAGACGTGCCAACGAGCTGTTTTGCCCATCGAAGGTGTTCCAATGGGCTATTTTGCCTACTGAAGGTGTGCCAGTGGGTTGTTTTTCCCAACGAAGGTGCCTAGCGAACATGCCAACGGGTTGATTTGCCCACTAAAGGTGCCTAATGATCATTCCAATGGGTTGTTTTGCCCACTGAAGGTTTTCCAACGGGCTATTTCACCTTCTAAAGGTGTGTCAACAAGCTATTTTGCTTACCGAAGGTGTGCCAACGAGTTGTTTTTCCCATCAAAGGTGCCCAACTGACAGTTTTGCCCACCGAAGATGCCTGGCAAGGTCTCAACAGGTTGTGTTGTCCATCGAAGGTGTGCCAATGGGTTGTTTTTATCACCGAAGGTGGCTAGAGAACGTGCAAATAGGTTGTTTTGCCCACCGAAGATGCCTAATGATCGTCTCAATGGGCTATTTTGCCCACCGAAGGTGTGCCAATGGGGTATTTTTCCTACCAAAGGTGTGGCGACGAGTTGTTTTTCCCATCAAAGGCACCCAACAAACTATTTTTCCCACTGAAAGTGCCTAGCGACCGTGCCAACGGGCTATTTTGCCCACTAAAGGTGCCTAGTGAATGTGGGAACAGGTTGTTTTGCCCACTGAAATTGTGCCAAAGGGATGTGTTTCCAACTGAAGGTGCCCAACGGGCTATTTTTCCTACCAAAGATGCCTAGCGAATGTGCCAAAGAGCTATTTTTCCATCAATAGTGCCTAACAACCATGTCAATGTGCTGTTTTTCCCACTGAAGGTGTGCCAACGGGCTATATTTCCCACCGATACTGCCCAATGGATTGTTTTTCCCACTGATGCTGCCCAACAGGCTGTTTTGTCCATCGAAGGTGTGCAATGGGCTATTTTGTCCATTGAAGGTGTGCCAATGGGTTGTGTTGTCCAATGAAGTACCCAACAGGTAGGTTTTCCCACAAATGTGCCCAGTGATCATGCCAGCGAGATGTTTTGCCTATTGAAGGTCTGCCAACAGGCTGTTTTGCCTACCAAAGGTGTGCCAATGAGCTGTTTTTCCCATCGAAGGCCAATTGACTGTTTTGTCCACCAAAGATGCATAGCAAGGTGCTAATAGGTTGTTTTACCCACTAAAGGTGCCTAATGACCGTGCCAACGGTCATTAGGCAACGGGCTGTTTTACATACCAAAGGTGTGCAAATGGGCTGTTTTGCATACCAAAGATGTGCCAACTTGCTATTTTTCCCACCAAAGGTGCCCTAAGGATTGTTTTGCCCACCGAAGGTGCGCCAATGGATTGTTTTTCCACCAAAGGTTCCTAACTGACTGTTTTGCCCGTCGAAGATACCTAGCGACTGTGCCAATGGGCTATCTTGCTCACCAGAGTGTGCCAATGGGCTGTTTTTCCGACCTAATATGCTTAGCGACTGTGCCAACGGGCTATTTTACCCATCGAAGGTGTCTTTCCCCCTTGCCAACGAAGTGTTTTTCCCACTAAAAGTGTGCCAATAGGTTATTTTACCTACCGAAGGTGCCCAGTTAACATGCCAAGGGGCTGTTTTTCTCATCGAAGGTGTTTAGCGACCGTGTCAGTGTGATGTTTCTCCCGTCAAAGGTGTCCTAGCGGGCAATGTTTCATACCAATGTTGCCTAATAGGACGGCTATTTTTCCCATTGAAGGTGTGCCTACATGCTGTTTTGTCCACCAAAGATGTGCCAACGGGCTATTTCATCTACTGAAGGTGTGCCAACGGGTTATGTTTCTGACCGAAGGTGCCCAACGGGTAGTTTTTCCCACTAAAGGTGCCTAGTGATCGTGTCAACTGGCTGGTTTCCTCATCGAAGGTGTGCCAAAGGGCTGTTTTGCCTATTGACAGCACAC
>JAOTAY010000190.1:25158142-25169554 GCA_025629805.1 Erythroxylum baracoense
CTTTTAAAGATGCATGTGTGAGATGGACTTGATAGAGTTTGTAGTTTAATCAAATAGTGAGTGTGTTTTGAGTACGCATCCGTGAAGATTGCACAGAGACGTGATAGGTTGGGTGATAAAAGCTACGCAGAAAAGAAGCCAACGTGTAGCGCGTCAATGATTATTACAGTGAAGTTGTTTGTTGAACCACGGTGAAATTAATTTGTGAGCAAGGGTTGGTCTGCATATGTTTTGATGTCGCAAGTGTCATTTTTATGGTGAGAAAATTGAAGTGATTATGTGTGTTTTTTTATGATCTGTGGCTGTGGTGATTTGTTTTATGAAGAAAGAATCGGCTATGGTAAAGAGGAGTTAATATATTACGTTGTGGATGTGCTCCTAGGAAAAGTGAGCTTCTCTATGTTCGTGTTGTTTCTCTGTACACTGCTTCTCTACGTTTGTGTTGCTTTAGTGCTTTCCTTTGAAGGACGATGATTCCGTTAGGCTGGGATGAATAGTTTTGTGCTGCATTTTTTATGTATTATTGTTGATCGGGTATTTTTGTAGCTATGATTTCTGCAGAAGTTTTCGTGACTTGATTATGAGTTCTACGTGAATCAGCCTATTGTTGTTGCGACAACTTCCAGATTTATTTCAATAAAGCAGAACTCATCGGGAAGTTATTCTTTTTTTATCTCAAGTGTACTTAGTTTTCATTCTTTATTATTTTAATCACTTGAGTTATTTGTTCATTGTTCTTTCACTAAAAGATTGTTTGAGAAAATCCTCTGTTGAGGTTAGTATGAGGCGGTCATACTATTAGGTGTGAAAATCTTTCACGGGAAGTGAGGCTGAGTGATAGTGTCAAGGGTTGAGTACTGTCAGCTCAGTAAAGCCTTGAGTAATTCTATTGTAATTCGGTTAAAGTGATTAAGCTGGGTAAGGGCCTTTCAGACGTAGGCAAGGAGTGCTGAACTGTGTTAAAATTTTTTTGGTATTCTTGTTGTTTCACTTTGCTTGATTTTATTTTTGTTCGTGCCAAAGGAGTTTGTGAAAGTTTGAGAAATAATTAACCCTCTTCGGTTTTTTAAAAAGTTATTATTGGAGGTTGAAGTTTCTCATAAGTAGGCTGGTAGATATTCCATCATTTTCTCTTATAGCCTGAGAGTAGGGGACTAAACTTGTGCCCAATAGGGCAGAAGTGACCTTAAACATTATAGAAAATTAAAATTTTAAAATGTTTATTTGAAATTAAATACAATTTTTTACATCGGTTACAAAAAAAGGTAACTGGATACGAAAAAATAAAATAAAACATTGATCAATTGGAGAACCTAAAGACTGAGTACAACTTGAGCTTTATCTAAATGGGTAGAGAAAGTGGTATATAGTCTTCTTTGTTAGTCCACTTAAAACCGCAAAAGTAAAGATCTTTATTTGAAAAAAAAACAAATCAATTGCATGAAAAACAATAAATAGAAAATAAAGATTAGAGAAAACAAACCAAGGAAACGAGCTAGATAATCATTATAATAATAATTGTCATTAGTTTGTACCACTTCATTTATATATAGAAAATTATCATACTCAATTATACAACAATTTTATTAAATGAATGCATGATAATCGACAAATAAATATACTGTCGTCATCGGATATTTATCCAAAGAACCTTTTAGTTGGAAGAATGGTCTCTGTACCTGTCACAAGATAAAATAATATAATAAAAGATAGTTAAAATTATAAAGCTAAGAAACTAACATATCATAAACTATAACATTATCAGCACCTAATCAACTTTGTCACATATCTGGCCTTTAGTAATCCTAAGATAAAATCAACTAAAAAGGGGAATCACTATCCAATCATTAGTTCTAAAAGTAGACTCTAAAGAGATAACAAATACATGAATTGACAAAAGATCTCATAAAATTTATTGTGTAATTGGATAATCACATTCATATGACATCCACTATGATTTTATATCAAATTGCTCCTTGTTAACTTGAGTCGCAATATTTGCCTCTAAATATTTTTCCAACTCTATCCTATTTTAATAGTTCAAGATCCTTTTTCCCTGATAAATTCTTGAAAAGGGAAGTTAAACTTTTTACTATGCTTGATGATGATGATGTATCATCAACGGATGAAGTTGATATTTAACAACTACAAACTTGATTTTTTCTAGTCTTAATTGATAATCATTAAATAAATCACACTAGAATTTCATTAAATAATATCATTATATGCTTTTAACCTAATCAACGCTCATATATCGATAAAAAAATAAAGTCCCTCTATCTTATATCTTAGATCCAACACAAAAATGACTGTCATGATATGCCTCATCATATATTAATATTTCCAATGTTAGTACTTAGATAGGTTATATAGCTTTCTCAATATTTCAATTATTTGTATGTTTTGCTCAAATAGCTAAGAATTTACGGAACACCTCTTCTTTTAGTATCCAGTAACCTTGACTATCCAGATATAGGTCTAAGGGCTTTGTAGTTTCCATATCCCCTTTACAAATTGACATAAGAGTATTTAATGGTTGTCACTCAACCAAGGATACATGTTAGGCAAATTCACTGTGTTCAAGATAGCCTTAAGCACTACCATATCTAGTGAATGTAAAGAAAGGAACATATTGATCTTCTAGGAGAAAACTATTTAACCCTAACTCTTTAAATCCTAAATGCTTAACTAGGTAGATATGTGAACAAATTCTAGCCCATCTCCCTTTCTTCAAGTTAAATTATGTTACACTATAGAAATGGTCTTTGTCCCCTAACTGAAGTAAGTGGAATAATAGCTAATATGATGCACTAAAATTGCTTCAACATAATCAGTAACGAATTGGATCTAGGTTTTAACTATTACATTTATATAATCAATCCTTTATTGTAATCCTAAGCTACCTTAGGGCATAATAAACTAACTATATTCCTTTAGCTGACAATTGATAAAGTTGAAGTTTGATCCCCTTAGGTTATGGTTATTCCTTGTAAGATGAGTTATTCCTAGCTTAACTCTTTGTAACCTCTCTTTTTTTAAGTTAACACATTCTTTAACTTTCTAAAACAAAAATTAGGCAAGCATTGCTTGTCTTGTTTATAGTGTTACAAAATGAATTAAGTTACCTTTTACTTACGAATTGTTAGGAATACTAGTTAAAGAATGAAAAGTAGATAAATGAGTAAGAAGAGAACACATATGTGATTGTGTATGAAACTTTTACTTGTTGGTTTAACATCAAAAAATTGTAAGAATTAGCTTTATTCATTGGTCTACTTACTAGATTTTTTCTATATTTTATAGGTTCTCTTTTTGTTGAATATAAAATGTCAGCCTAAGGAAGTGATACCTATTTTTTATACCTTACTCTAGTAATTATTAGTTTTTCATTATTATGTCTTTATTTTTTAATGTTATATGTGTGCAATCATTTTCAAATTTTAATATTGCTTAGGATTTTATAGTGGTGTCTGATGATGGATTTTAGGTGGTTTGTAAAGGAAATTAAAGGTTCTTGTTAACTAACCATTCTCATTTCTAATGTTAAAAGGGTTATGTCTTTTAATATGAGCTTTCCTTATTTATTTTTCATTATTTTGTGCTAATTACAATTTAGGTTAAGTTGAGAAGTTAGATAAGATTCTTTTGCTAATCTAAAGTAATTACAAAGTGAAGTAATTTCCTTTTATTTATGTCTTATACATTTTTATTTGCTATATTATTTTTCTTTTCAGAGTATTAGTAGAGAGACTATTTCTGATAGACTTAAAAGATTCATTTTATGGATAACATAACTAAAATTAGTACGAATGTTATTTCTTATAATTTAAAAAATCTTATGAATCCTGAAATTTTTGTTAAGTGATGTTTATAACCATGTCTATTCCCTCATCTATACTTAAGAGGGTCACTTATGTGGAATGTGTTAGGCTTGATCTCTTTTTAGGTTGTTTTTTTGTAACTAGAGACATCCTTTTAGTTAATGAATTTATTTATCTTAGAAAAAAAAAAGTTTCAGGTTGGCTATTTGTAATTAGGGTAGCAATGAAAAGGCATGGTTATTTACAGGAGGCAAAAGTTCGAAAAACAAGTAAAGGGGTTTTACTTCATTCGCCAACTTACTGTCACTGATTCTCGTTGTTAAGGTTTGATATTTTAGAGGATGTTGATAGAAATTGACAACTTTTACTAAATTAATATAATAATTATTGTATGAAATGAAATCTAATATCATAATAACAAAGACGTGTGAAGTAGTGTCTAATTTTAAAAACTTTTATTGATGTAGACAACATAATAACTAACACGGACACATTATTCACGCGTCATTCAAGGCGAACACGTTCTCATTGTTTAAAGGGCATCAGACTTCAAACCATTTCCAATTTGCACTTTAATAGAGCGTGAAGTTTAGAGTTTGTTTATTTTTGGTTTTAAGTTTTTAAAATGTCACGTATCACATAACTGTAAAAAATCAAACATGGGGCGTGCCATATCTATTGAGTTAACGTAATAAATTAATAAAGACTAACATTATATTATATTTGATAAAAATTTCTATTTATTAATTATTACAAAACAGACTAGTACTAATTTTAATAATTTTACAAAAGTTGTTGGTTTAAAATATATTATTTATAATGTTTTAGTTAACCTATGTAAAAGTACAGTGCGGAAAAAAATCTGCAGAGAACTTTTATATTGATAAAACTGTATAATAATTAATTATTTTTTTAAAAATGAAAGGAATTATATTGAAATAGCAAAAGTTACCTATACAACGAGACATACTATCTGTCTACAGTTAGCATAAGAACAATTTACAATAATATAAGCACAAAAGAAAGCATTATAGCATCTAATTCTTTCTCAGTGCTTAGCTAATTAAGCTTTGTTTGTAATTGGGAATTGTGGCTACTCAAATCCAATTCACAATATGATCAGCTAACTATTGTTTGCCTTCTTCAACTCCTTTATATATTCTCCTGTTATTTTCCCTCTAAATGAAATAGTTGACAGTATAATAAGTAATTATGCTAAATATAAAGTCAACTATTGCGTAAAGATTAGTAGCTATAGAATCACTTTAAAAAATAATATTTTTACTCTATAATAGTATGATGAATATTTTAAAAAACATGTAAAGAGAAAAATGAAATGCATGTTATTATTTGAAATAAAAAAAATTTTAAAACACTTATCGGGAAGAGGAAATAGAATATTTTTATAAAGTTATGATTTTAAAATAGTTTGACATTATTGACCAATCATCATAAAAAATTGATACAAAAGAACTTAAAGTCAATAAGAAAAATAAAAGAGGAAAGATTAATCAGTCGCAAACTTTTATTTGGTGGGAGGAGGATTGAGAATTGAATTGACATCAAAGATAAAGGCTAAAATACAGATTATATTAGGATTCCTTATTAGATATGAAGTAGAATTATTATGTTATTCTTATTAAGATATATTATCTCAGTTTATAGGACTTACATAATTTCTATCATAATAGGATTTAAATTAGAAATCCTTTTCCTACTAGAATAGGGATTCTAAGAACTCTATGGCCTTATTTGGTAAAAGGCTGATCAATTGCTTTTTAGTAGATTGAGAGGTATTTAACTGTTTGACTATGTCAAATTACTGATAATCATATTTGGTAATTAGCTGATTGGGTTGGCGGATTGAACTCAATTCTCTGTTTAGCATTTTACTCCAACGGTTGAGAAATTAAGAGACAAAAAGACTAATTTGTCCAAATTTTATTACAAATTACAAGAGAGGAGAGGGGAGAGAGAGAGAGAGAGAGATAGAGATAGATAAGCATAAAGTGTGAATTTAATTTACTCGAAGTCAAAAAATACTCAGGCTTACTCAAAAATTAAACCAAGTTAGAAACTTTTTCTTTAACAAATTTAATACTTCACATCGGTATCATTATTTTTAAATTTTATTCTATTTTAATTAAATAAAATAAGTATCATTGGATTTGGCATTATACAATACAAAAACAGCTACCAAATTATTTTATACTATCCTAAATTTTCCATAATGTTGATTTAAAGATTGGGTTGGGTAGGAAAATTTTAAGTTGCATTCAATGTACCTATTAATATTTGGATTAAATTTTGTAATAAAGAAAAATTAAATCATTAAATTTAAAATATATTTTTATTTTTAAATATTTTTAAACGTAAAAATGTTTCTATAAATAGTTTTTATGTCTAAAAAATTATTTTAATGTTAATTTTAATATATAAAATTATTTAAAACCTTTTTTAAGTTTTAGCTATAAGATAAGACTAATTTTACTAAAGGATTACATTTTCATATAATTAAAAATAAGTTTTATGCTCATTAGCTACACATTTTTTTAGTTTAGTTTCTAACATTAATTTAAATAATTATTTTTATTGTGAACATAGGCAAATATGTTTTAATTTATTTAATTTTGACTGATTGATTGAAATAAATTAAAACGTAAGCATAAATTCTTATGAGAAATATTCAAAAAAATATTAAGATATAATACTCATATCCTTATAAATGTTTTTCTTAAGTCATGCCCTTATAAGTTATTTTACACATAAACAATTAACACTAAACATTTAACTATACCAAACATCTTTAAATAAATAACTGATATTATCCGCCGGTCAAATTAGTTATATTAATCCGTTGTCAGCTAACTGCTAATAGAATCAGCTAACAGTTAATGCAATCCATCAATTGCCACAGGTCCTATATATATGTATTCAACCTTTCATCAATGAGAAGCAATCTGGAATTTTTCTACAAACTTGAGTCTTTTACTGGAAAGTTTGATGTTTTCTTCTAAGAGTGATTCTTAGACCCTAGGAGTGATTTATAGTTTCCTACCTTTTATTCTTTGTGTTCCTTACTAAATTATAGCACACCTAACCTACATTTTAGCCACTCAAACCTAAATTCTATCCATATTAAATCAGAAACTCCTAAGCCTATATTTCCAACAATCCATCCTTAAATTCTCAGCTTTACAAAATCTAAAATTTCTGAGTACTTAGCCAAAATTCAAAATTGAAACCTAATATTCCAATAACCTAATATTAGCCATACTTCCTAATTTTGTGCCTTTAGCTACTAGTTAATAATTATTTTATTTGTCCTACATCAATTTGGTATTAGAGTTTTAGTTTGCAATGGCAAAACATAACGGAAGGGCATATAAAGGAGCATTTAGCGATCAGGAGTGAGATGACATACTTTTAAGAGTTACAAAAAGATTATACCTTACTAACCCTTGATCACAAGGTGCTCCAAGAACTAGTCAAGAAAATAATATCAGAAAACAAACTACACTTGATGGTGAGGGTGGAGAAAGTGAAATTCAAGACAAAGAGGTTGACATTAATCAATAGCAAATGGGGTTAGGAAATCAACGCCTACCAAGAGATCTAAGACAAAGAAATCATCCAACAGTCCGTGGAGAGCGCATGTGAGCCTTTAGAGGCTATGATAGAGTTGAAACACATAACGAACTCGATAAAATTACTAAGAAAGTTTGTGTTGAAGACCTTAATTTTTTAAGAAAGATTGATCCACACTTCTTTCTAGACTGGACAACAGCAATTCAAGATTTCTTTCACTGGTATCATATGTCAATCAATTGAAAAGTTTAATTCATAAAGATGAAGCTAAATGGACATGTTAATATTTGGTGGAGATCGGTAGAGGATAGACTTTGAAAAATAGGGTAGGCATAAAGTATTGATTGGGAAGAGACGAAGTTGAAGTTATCAGAAAAATACCTACATTTTATTATTAGGAAGATCTCCAATATCACCTCATAATCTTTAGATAAGGGATTATGTCCGTAACTGAGTACACGAAAATATTTGATGAACTTTCTATCTGATCCGAAAGGATGGAGTCAGAATGACAACTTATATCTTACTACAAAAATGGCTTAAGGGTAGAAATTTGCAAGTAGCTAATAATGTAAAGGATTTATAGCCTTGAAGATGCATATTATTTGGTTTTAAGAGTGGAACAATACTCAGGACAAGAAGTAATTAAAAAGTTTCAAAGTCAAGCTAGGGAGTTTGATATGAAAAAAACTATAACAGTACAAAACTTTAGATCAGCACCTAATCTATCAAAATCTACACCACCAAACAACTATAAAACTTCTGAATGAGTTGAATTTAAAGGCAAAGCCATAGTTGAGACTGGGACGAAGGGAGGAAATAATGACAAGAAGTGCTTCCGATGTAACGGGAGGGGCCACTTTGTTTATGAATGTCCTACTAAAGCTTGGCATATGATGAGATAAGATGAAAAGGAAGAATCTAATGAGTACTTGTGTGAGAACAAAGTTGGAGAGAGAGTTAGAAGGAGACTCTAGTGATGAACTAACTGGTCCTACTAATCTTAATGTAGTGAGATGCATACTTACAACTCCTAAAGTAGAAGAACAAGAACAATGGCTACGTATTGCTATTTTCTTTACTCAAGTTAAATGCAGAGATAAAGTGTGCAAGCTTATAATTGATGGAGGAAGTAGTATGAATGTTGTATTAGAGACCATGACGAAGCGATTGAATTTACTCACAAACAAACATCTAAATCCCTAAAAAATTACTTGGGTAGATGATATTACTATACTAGTTGCTCGAAGGTGTTTGATGTCTTTCAAATTAGGAATATACCAGGACTCTATTTAGTGTGATGTCATTCCTATGAAAGTATCCTATATGTTACTTGGGCGACCATGGCTTTATGATCGAGACGTCTAACACTTCGGAAAAGCTAACACCTATCATTTTATATTTCATGGAAAGAAGATGGTTTTGAAGCTTATGTAGGTAGATAAGGTAGAAAAACATAATAAAGTGGATTTTTTGGCAAACCCTAAAGCTGAAACAACGGAACAACAGGTTCAAAAACTTGAACAACAAGCTGAAACACCTGAACTAGAGGTTGAAACACCTGAACATAAAACTAAAACCCTTGAATAATAAATCAAAATGTAAGGACAACAAGCTGAAACATCAAGGCAATAGGTTGAAAGAAACAAATAGCAAGCTAATATAATAGAACAGGGGGATGAAAGATTAATCAATAACTACCTAGGGTTTTGAAACTTGATAATTCAAAACTTGATGATGTCCTTGGTGTTGATGATGAAGATTATGTTGTAGTGGATGAAGGAGAAGTAAATTTGAACGAAGATACAAAATTGACACAATATAGGAATAAAAGGGAAGCTATAAGTGCACTTACAAAGTCATAATTAGACAACGACAAAAAATTAAAGGATTTGACTAAAAGAAACAACAATAAGTATGTTGTAGATGCGGATGTTGTAGAGAAGTCATATAGTTTAGTTATAAAACCATTTGCAAATATATTGGTCAAGAATTATGTTTTTGTTCATAATGCCAAAATTTTCTTTAAAGAGGTTGTATGTCTCTATGAATTACCTTTAACCATCATCTCTGATCGTGATGTAAAGTCTATAAGTTATTTTTAGAGAATTCTATGGAAAACATTGAACACTAAGCTTCAATTTTCAAGTTCCTTCAATTCTCAAATCGATGGACATATAGAGCTGGCGAATATAAGCTTGAGAGATTTGTTAAGATCTTGGTTGTAGACAATGTGAAAATTTGGGGCCTAATTCTTCCTATGGTAGAATTTGCATGCAACAGTTCTATAACTAGGTCAGTACTGCTAAGAGAACTTTTGAAATATTTTCAGGAGTTCAACCAAGGAAGCCTATTGATTTAGTTCCTTTACCACAAACAACTCAAGTTAGTGTTGAATCTAAAGGTTTTAAACAACACATAAGAGACATTTTTGATGATATACGACAAAAGATAACAACCTGTAACTTGTCTTATAGAGAATATGTTAATCAACATCATCGATTGGTGGAATTCAATAAAGGGATATGGTGATGGTTAAGATTCATTCGGAGCATTTTAAGAAAGGAAAATATAAGAAACTCTATTTACGAAATGTTAGACCTTATAAGATCATCAGGAAGATAAGTGCTAATGCTTGTTTTTGGAATTAACAAGTGATAGGGAATAAGTCCTATCTTTAATGTTATGGATTTAAATATTTATCATACATAAGATGATGAGCAATCCACTACTGTAGCTGTAAGAATCCCAACCATTCTCCATATTAAATAGGAGATAAAAGATGTTCTAGATGAACAAATTGTAGCTACAAAAGATGGAGGATATTGACAATTTGGGGTTAGAAAGGAAGTCTAATTTTTGACAGCATTTGGATTTTAGATTTTGAATTTCATAAGTTAAATCTAAATATATATGATTAGCATTTATCACATTCTATGACAAGGGTGACTTCATACAAGTCGGGGAGAATTCATGCAAAAGAACTTAAAAGTCCATAAAAAAATAAAAGAGGAAATATTAATCAGTCACAAGCTTTAATTTGGTAGGATGAGGATTGAGAATTGAATTGACATCAAAGACAAATGCTAAAATTCACATTGTATTATGATTCCTTATTAGATAGAAAGTAGAAGTATGATGTTAGTCTTGTTTAGATATGCTATCTTAGTTATATAAGACTTATAGAATATCTATTATAGTAGTATTTAAATTAGAAAAATCCTTTTCCTACTAGAATAAGGATTCTAAGAACTCTATATATATACATATATGTATTCAACCATTCATCAATGAAAAGCAATTTGGAATTTTTCTATAAATTTGAGTTTTTTACTATATGATGTTTTCTTTTGAGAGTAATTCTTAGACTCTAGGTGTGATTCCTAGTTTCCTACCTTTTATTCTTTGTGTTCCTTACTAAATTCCAACAAACTTATCCTACATTCTAGCCATATTAAATCCTAAACTTCTAAGCCTAAATTTCTAGCAATCCAATCTTAAACTCTCAGTTTTACAAAATTTGAAGCTTTTGCATACCTAGTCAAAATTCAACTTAAAAACTTAGGGGGTGCTTGTGTGGAGGGTATGGAAAAAGAGGAATAGGTATGAAATGAAAATTGATGTTTGGTATGAACTTATCATTGTAGACCAAGGAGTTTCATTCCTTGGTTTTGGGCAATCCTCCATTCTTCTCATAATCTAGAGGAATGGAAGAGAGGAATAAGAGTGATTGATATGTTTTTAATTTTTTATATATAGAGGATAGATAAAAGGTATAATTATGAGACAAATAACTTCATAAGCTTTAATTTCAATAATCAAATTTATGGTTAAATCAATTAATTAATTAATTACATAATTACAATATAATTAATTAAATTATTATTACTTAATTAATTACATTATATTTAATTAAAATATTATTAATTAAAATATAACTAATTAAAATATAACTATTCATTAATTAAAATATTAATTATTAATTAATTAATTGCAATATAAT
>JAOTAY010000190.1:25190416-25206016 GCA_025629805.1 Erythroxylum baracoense
ACCAAAACTTATGTGTTTAATTTGATGCATTAGAGAATGCATGTTAGGATTGTTTGGACTTGCATGATGGATGGTTATGGACTTAAGCCCAATACGATTGGGGTGTCCATATCATTTCATATGGTTATAGTAACTATATATATATAGTTACTATATATATATTATATATATGACCATCCTAGTTAGATGGGACCTAAGTAGAAATCCCTCACATAGAATATTAAAACTAACGCCTTTCATTAATATGATGAGAACTAGAGTTCTTTTAGAGTTAGGGTTATTGAACAAACCCAAGCCTGCTCTACATAAATATGTTAGATCAATGGAAAACGGATTTATTAATGGGTCAATTTTAACTAGAAGTGTTGATTTGTTGGGCAAAGCCAAGGTCAACGTGGACAGAGGTGAAGTTGGGTAGTGTACATGAGATGTAAATACATTACGAGTTGATAGCCCAATGTGAGTGCACATATTAACAGTTGATAGAACTAAATTCGATAGTTGCATTATAAATGCAATTGGTACGATCGATACCTACCGATTAACCTAAGGTAGCTTATTGGGCAAACCTAAGGTCATTCTTAGGGATTTTAGATACCGACCTACTAGAAGAACTTTTACACAAGTTCGCTCAGATTCATAGAGAAGGTTATGGATTTATGAGAAAATAGTGGGAGCGATACTGCATGTTATTAAAGTCCTAATTGACATGCATTTACGTACAGTCTAATGCCATTTCTCTCTTTGACATTAGATTGCAAGAATCGACACCATAAACACTAGTGTGAACCTCCACTCAATTATATAAGTCAATAAGTTGACTAGACCCAACTTCCTATACTAGCTTAGGAACCTGAGAACAGTTCTTAAGTCAGAGAAACTAGGCTATGTCATGGAAGAACCACTTTCCGATCCCCCTGCTGTTGATCCTTCTAATAGTGACTAGAGGGCATATAGAAAGCATCTCGATGATAGTAAGATGGTTAGCTGCATAATGTTGGCCACTATGTCCTCGGAACTATAAAAGCAACATGAGGCTATGGATGCTCATACCATAGATGATTGTTTGATGAGCAAGCTAGGTCCGAAAGGTTCAAAACTTTGAGGTTGCTCTTCCACTCCAAGATGGCTAAAGGGACATTTCTAGTGCAATATGCATTAAAGATGAATTGCTATATTGAGAGGTTAGTCTCCTTAGGTTTTTTTATGGAACATGAATTAAGTATAGGCTTAATTTTATTTGGTTTAACTAATAGTTATTCACAATTTGTGCTTAACTATCGGATGAACCAAATATCCACAACGATTCCTGAGCTAATCAACTTACTCAAAACAGTTGAGCCATCCATCTGTAAGGACATTAAGGCTATGATGCTAGTGGACTCTTCTAGTTCGAGAAGGACGAATTAAAAGAGGAAGAAGTCCACAAGGCCTAAGGGAGGTATGGCCAAGAAGAAAGCTAAAGAGACTACCCCTAACAGAACATGCTTCCACTGTGGTAGAGATGGCCATTGGAAGAGGAACTGCAAGGCCCATCTTGAGTCACTAAAGTAGAAGAAGGCATCAGATGCCCCATCTACTTTAGGTATGTTTGTTATTAATATTAATACTATTTCTAATAATAACATATGGGTATTGGATACAGGTTGTAGCTCACACATATGTACTGATATGAAAGGCATCAAGAATAATAGACAACTCAACAAAGGAGAGTCAGACTTGCAAGTGGGCAGTGAAGCAAAAGTTGCTACATTAGTCGTAGGAACTTATATATTGACACTCCCTAGTGGGCTTGTAATATAATTGGATGATTGTTTTTATGTACCTATATTGACTAAGAATATTATTTTAGTTTCTAGTCTTAATAAAGATGGCTTCCATTTAAATTTTAGCAACAATGGTTATTATATTAGCTTGAATGGAATGCTTTATGCTATGGGTACATTATGCAATGGAATATACATATTAGATATGTCCAATCCAGTTTTAAATATCAACGACAATAAAAGACAAAAATGAGATAATGTGAAATCATCTTACTTATGGTATTGTCACCTTGGCCATATAAGTGAGAGTTGCATGCCTAAACTATGCAAGTGTGGTAGTTTATGGTCATTTGATTATGAATAATATGACATACGTTAATTTTGCTTTTTGGCAAGATGGTAAAGATACCCTTTAAGGGAAAGGGTGAACAAACTATTGGGCTATTGGACTTAATACATTCAGATGTATATGGTCCGATGTCCATACATGCCAAAGATAGTTTAATATAATTCATTACCTTCATCGATGATTATTCACGATATAGGTATTTGCATCTAATGAGTACAAATTTAGGCTTTTCAAAAGTTCAAAGAATTCAAAAATGAAGTAGAGAAACAACTGGGCAGAAGTATTAAAACACTTTGATCAGATTGAGGTGGTGAATACTTAAGCCAATAATTTCTAAGTTATCTCAGAGATAATGGGATAATATCCCAGTGGACTCCACCTTACACGCCGCAACCCAATGGTGTGGCAAAAAGAAGAAACCGAACCTTATTAGACATGATGAGGTCAATGATGGGCTTAGCAGATCTGCCAAAATATTTTTGGGGATATGCACTCGAAACTGCTGTTTATGTTTTAAACAGAGTCCTTTCAAAGTTAGTTAGTATTAATCCATATAAGATGTGGACTAACAAGAAACCCTATTTTTCTCACATGAAAGTTTGGGATTATCCAGCTTATGTGAAGCAGATTTAGTCAGATAAGCTAGAAGCTAAATTTGACAAGTGTTTGTTTGTAAAATATTCTAAAAAAAAAGATAGGATATCAGTTATATAATATTTTGGAACAAAAGGTGTTTATTTCAAAGCATGCTGTCTTTTTAGAAAAAGAGTTTCTTTTAAAAGAAGACAGTGGAAGCAAAATTGAACTTATGGAAGTTCAAAATGCTCAAATAGACGCAGATCAACTGCATGAGCCCAAGAATATTGTTCATAATAATGAAACAATAGTTCAATCTTCTGACACATAAGAAGTTCGTAGGTCAAGTAGGATAGGTCATCTTCTAGAGAGATATGTATTTCTCATAAGTGAACAGAATGATATACTTCTCATAAAAGACGTTGAGCCCACCACCTGTCAAGCAATTCTTAAGAGTTCAAAATCTAAAAAATGGCTTCAAGCCATAAAATTCGAAATGGATTCCATGTATGAAAGCCAATTATGAACTTTGGTTGACCCACTTGAAGGGATAAAATCCATAGGATGCAAATGGGTTTTCAAGAAGAAAACCAATATGGAGGGAAATGTAGTTACTTATAAAGCTAGGATTGCAGCTAAAGGTTATTGTCAAAGACAAGGAGTTGACTATGATGAAACATTTAGCCCAGTAGCCATGCTTAAATCCATTAGGATACTCCTGTCAATTATTGCTCATTATGATTATGAGATATGGTAAATGGATGTGAAAATAGCTTTCCTTAATAGAAACCTAGCCTAGGATGTGTACATGACATAACCTGATGGTTCATATCTA
The DNA here is from genome assembly GCA_025629805.1 of Erythroxylum baracoense. Classification (NCBI taxonomy): domain Eukaryota; kingdom Viridiplantae; phylum Streptophyta; class Magnoliopsida; order Malpighiales; family Erythroxylaceae; genus Erythroxylum; species Erythroxylum baracoense. The sequence goes on from JAOTAY010000190.1 coordinate 25,193,943, forward strand.
ATGATGGCAAAAAGGTATGCAAACTTCAAAATTCCATTTATGGATTGAAGCAAGCATCCAAGAGTTGGAACATCCAATTTGATGAGACAAACAAAGAGTTTGGTTTCTCACAAAATTTGGATGAACCTTGTGTGAATAAGAAGGTTATTGGGAGTGCCATCATATTCCTTATGTTATATGTCAAGGACATATTATGAATAAGAAATGATGTCTTAGCTTTACAATCAGTCAAGATTTGCTTGTCCAAGATTTTCTCCGTCAAAGACTATGGAAAAGCAACTTATATTTTGGGTATAAGAATCTGTAGAGATAGATCTAAGAAGTTGCTTGGTCTTTCTTAGTCTACATATATATACAAGATTTTAAAGAAATATAGCATGGAGTAGTCCAAGAGGGGTTATCTTCCCATGACATATATGATTACACTCTCGAAATCTAAATGTCCAAAGACACAAGATGAGAGGACTAGCATGAGTTTGATCCTTTATGCTTCAGATATAGGATCAATCAGGTATCATATGTTATGTATGAGACCCGATCTATCATATGCTCTAAATGTTACTAGTAGCTACCAGTCAGATCCTGAAGAGGGCCATTGGGTGGCTATCAAGAATATCCTCAAGTACTTGAGAAGAAATAAGCATGTATTATTAGTATATGGAGAAGGAGATCTAATTGTGAATGGGTATACAGATGCTAGTTTCCAATCTGACAGGGATAACTCTAGATCCCAATAAGGATATATTTTCGCACTGAATGGTGGATCAATTAGCTGGAAGAGTTCCAAACAAGAGACAACTGCAAATTTAACAACCAAAACAGAATACATTGCCACTTCAGAAGCAGCAAAGGAAGCAATTTAAATCAAGAAGTTTATATGGAACTTGGAGTGGTTCCTAGCATTGTTGACCAAGTACAGTTGTATTATGACAATAATGGTACCATGTGTAAGCAAAGGAACCATGGTCTCATCTAAAATCCAAACATATACTCAGGCAACATCATTTGAATAGAGAAATCATTAGTAGAAATGAAAACAAGATAAAGAGAGCACCCACTGATCATAATATTGTTGATCCTCTGACTAAGCTGATTCCTTAAAATAGATATGAATCTCATATACTCGTCTATAGTATTAAAACAAAGGTGATTGGCTTTAGTACAAATAAGAGGTTGTTAGTGAAGTGTGCTAAAGGTAATCACCTTTATCACTTATTATACAAATCTTTTTTATTAAGAAGAAGGCTTTTTCGTTAATTTGATGTTCATGTTCTTTATGAATTGATAGTGATATTAAACCAATTTAATAAAGTCTTTGATACATTTCATAACATGAAGGAAATCATGATGAGATCATGATATTGAGATTCTTATCATGTCCAATTATGTTAGGATCTAAATTATCCCTACTCAAAGGATTAATAAGATAGGACATTATTAATCTAGACAGACTAGCACATGTTATACTCCTTGATTAGATTAAACAATGGATCTTACAAGCTATATAAGCATGAGTTGTTTAAAGTTAACATGTGGATGCTTGCTTAGATCAGTAAGTACATTGGATGACCTTCTATAAGACAATCAGATGGATAATCTATTCTAGTGTTAATAATAGTCTCGTCATAAAAATGGTGCAAATATCCTTAGACTTAAGAAGCTTAAAGATATCTTAGATACTAATCTTGTACTTTGACTCTATTCCTTATTGCCTCTCAGAGGTTGCTCATTGGGTGGTGATTGGGTACAACTTGAGGTATTCTAAGGTAATTGAGTAGACAATAAAGGATTCACCACTCTTGATAGAAGGAGATGATAACCACGACCTCTTATCAGGAATCTCTAACTAGAGTGAAAATGTCATAAAGATAGTCCTCAATGACATATCCTATTGAGTAATAAGCCTCGAGAATAAGAACTAACATCATTTAGGCTAGATGTGGCGTAGTCAATCTAGTGGGAGTTGACACTTTAACCATACTTTGAACCAAGTGGGGTATAGATGGTCAAAGGATGAATTGAACAAGAACATTGTCTATAGAAGGATTCATAGTCAAACTACTAAATTTTTAGTCAATTGGAGGTCATGATGTGTTGCTAGATACCACTCTTGAATTGCTTGAATTAAGTGTTAATTTAAGTGGCCAACATAACTAAGAACCTAATGGGTCACATGCATTGAAGATGCGAAGAATGAGTAAAATGGTTTTAGATGGGGATCCAAGATATAAGAGGTGCATGATTGAGCTACACAAATGAGGTAGTTTAGGATCATTTGATTGTGAATCATATGATACATGTGAATCTTACTTATTAGTTAAGATGACAAAATTACCTTTTAATAAACAAGATGAAAAAATTAACCTTTAAAGAAAGGGTGGAAGTTTCAAGCTAAATTATGTGGGATTAAAAGCCACTTAATTTCTGCTAACTTTCCATTGATGTTGGGGGTTAGAGGAAGGCCAAAGGGTGTAAGAAACACGAATTTTCATGTCAGTTTTATGCAAAAATAAGACTTTTTGGTGAAGTGGTCACCATCTTCTCTCACTCTCTATAAATACTCTCTTAATGAATACATAAAAAAGCTAGCACTTTGTGTGTGTTCTAGCCATTCTTCCTAAGAAGTTTTAACCTTCGCTCTTTGCGTGGATATCAGTAAAGACGTCCTCCTTTTGTTGTTGTTGTTTACGACAACTCGAAGAGGTGAAGACAATGAAGAATGATGGAGATTGTAAGGTACATATCTTAAGTTCTTGTTTTGTTGAAGTTATATCTAATGGAACTTGAAAGTTCTTGGCTTTTTAGGTTTTGTTTTATATTTCCACTGTTGTTTTCTATTTTTGATGCATGTAATGCAACATAAAACCTAACAATTGAGTCATTAAAGATACTATTATTTTCTCTCAAACACATGAGCAGAATATAATACGAAAGCTCTTTAGTCAAATTAACACTAAATAAGCTCTTACAAAACAAATCCTTGTTCTTTAACTTATGTGTTCATCCATAAATATAGGCTTCCCTGTGAAGCTAGCTAGCAAGCTCAATACCATTGTTGTCTAGTACTCCAAAGGGATTTTATAAAAGTTAACACACAGAGGAATGCTCTTATGCATAATTTCTCCATGTTAATACCAGGTTACCATAATTGTCAGAAAATTGAAAGCTGAGAGAACTGTTAGGGGCCCTCCTTACCTATTTTATGAGTTTCAAAATTAGAGGAAACGGTAAACCAAATCAATTATCTTTAGTTAGGAGGACTTCTAATAATCCTCCATCGTTCTAGCTCAGAGCGAAACTAGATATGGCAGAAAAGGAAGGTTAAAGGAGCCAACCATTGAGGATTCCCAAGTACATACTCCTACCTTAAGCATCTCAAGTTCTATATTAACAATGCATCAACCATCTTCTTCATTGTAGGTAGGGGTGACAAAAATGATGTCAAAGATTAGCTTGATCCTATATAACCTAATTTTAGCTTTTACAAGATCCTAATGAAGATGGGAGATCCAAAGTTGGTTACTATTTAAAGGCTACACCATGGATGGGAATGTTGAGGGCAAGGGAGGAAACTCACTAGTAAGGAAGAGGGCTTCCAATCTCCAAAAAGAAGCCTACTTATAATGAATTCCTTCCGATGTTTAAAATGATTCAAAAGAGGTTATTAGCTTAATCTAAAAAAATATCTTATTAGTAAGTAGAATTTAACTCATCAATTCAGTATTGAACAACTTCCATAAATATTAGTCTTCCCATCATATGTTGGATTAAGTTATCATCAAAATAATTAAGAAGTTTTTGAGAAACTTTCTTCGATTTTTGTTTAGGGATTACAATAAACATACCATTAAAAAGGTTAAATAGAGTGAACTAACCATTTCAAAGAAGGATGAAAGCCTAAGAATCACTCCCATTCGAACTTATTAAACTAAGGTATATAGTTAGGTAAAAAGTGTTGTATAAGGTTTAGGATAATAGAGAGCTTAATGCTCTACCTTCTCCCATTCCTTTAAAATCCTTAGTCAAAGAAGTCATTAACAACAAGCCCTATGGCTTTAAATTCCTACATTGTTTATAATTCATAATGTTTCTTGTAAAAAAATTTTTAACTCTAAATCGAAAGGATGATATTAACTAGAGGAGAACCTCTTCTGGACACTTCTCCTACTACTTTTGTAGATATCTTCTTAATTCTTAGTCCTTCATAATTTCAAGGAATATTTTTGATTGTTTTAAACAATTTAATCCAAGGGCTTGAATTATCTTATAGCTCAAAATCAAAAGGAAGTTACTCGATGTTGCTAGAATTAAGAGATTTCTTACTATCCTTAACATATGCTCACTTTAAAGACAAGAGGAGTTTATAAATCATCTTTTTTTCAATGGGATTTCTCTAAATTTATTTTAAAAAGAATGTTGCAGAGAGGACATTTCTCATCTTTACCATCAAGCTAGAATGAGATACTACAGTTATCTTAAAGATCATTCAATTCATATAAAGGTGATCATATATTTTATAAAATAAGTTTATGGAACACAATATATTCTTTATAGGGGGAATGGTACATGATATTTTTTTGACAAGTTAAGAGAAGTGTGGACTTATTTACAAACTTATTTCTACATACAAGAAAGTAGCTCATCATATAGAAAATTCACAAAATTTACAATTTAGGTATGACCTTGCTTTGGGAGTTGCTCTAAGGAAATCATTATCTCGATTTTCCATCTTATATCCCACAGAATCCTATTTAAACTACACTTCTTTAAATCTTTGCAATTCAAATCTTATAATGGTTTAATCCTTAAGGTGTATTAGCTAAAAGCTTTATTTGTAGGTGTTCTATTAGTTGTTTCAGTTTACTCAGATGCTTGTTTCTTCTATAAACCCATTTGATTAATTAAAATTTTATTTTGTTTAAGAAAACAATGGGTTATTCTTAAAGTAACTAATGTTTGAACTTTGATCATGAATTCTTTAATTACACTTTTTGATTTAACAAATAGAAAGGAAAACGTTCACCTAAATTAACTTTTGATGCTTAAATGTTCCATCTAAGCCATAAATGTTGATCAAATGTACACTCCTAGATTGGGTTTCGAGGAAACTATTTTGTTCCTCAAATATAGATCTATTTAGTGCCCTTTTTTTTGTAGCAATATCTCTAAAAATCTGCTTGGACTGTAAACAACTTAAAGGGGCTATCTAGTCATTTACAAAAGATTTTTGATATTTTTTTTTTGAAAATTAAAGCAATGATAGTAAAGAAAAATAACAAGGGTTACAAATAGTCCAATGGAATGATCCTAAACATTAATATGAAGATTAGAGAAACTTCCCACTAGAATAACAAAAATAGAAGTAACAAGAGGTTAGTAACTAAAATTCCTCAAATTAATTGACTTAGATCTCAACTAAAGAGTCTCCTTGATACTTTGTAGGATGACAGTTGTTGTCTCCTTCTTAGTAGCGAACTTATTTTTGAATCTCTTATTATTTCTTTCATTTCATATCCCTTGTGTTGATGCGTGTCGAATGCACCACAAAATAAACTTAACTCTGTATAAAATAAAATGAAATGAAATTAAACTAACGAAAATAAATTAGACCAAATGGTTAAAAATGCTGAAAGTGATGAATGCATTTAGGATTCGGTTCTTAATTCAATCTCAACCTACACACAAATAAGCAGATGTCAATGTTATGTTTCTTTCACACCTCTCTTAGAACTATTGATCTTAGGTTAGAACAAGCTCTGTTAACCCTGATTTTCCCTTTGATCGGCTTTTCATGTAAACCTAACTATCGAACAACCTAAAACAAACTCGCTAGATTTAATTGAATAGTTGTATTAAGAATATGAAAAATTGATCAATCTAGGCAATAACCACACAAGCTCGGGTCATTTAACCTATACTATGTTATCCCTAATGATTTAGCACCATAAATGAATCTATAACATATCAATTACGTATAGTATTTAAGATTCTGGCAATGGGTTCATACGTAAACAATTCAATGAGAACGAGAATGCCAATTATCCATACATGAATACCCAAATCAATAGAAATAGAATAACATAAACAATCCTTAAAAAGAGATAAAACAATGATAAACAATGACAATATGCTTAAATGCGATCCTAGGCATCAATTTCACCTCTGAACTAAAATAGGGAAGCTTAACCCTCCATGGGTCTCCAAAGAGTGAGTGCTCTGCCCCTTCACGAAGTTCCAAAATCATTCCTCCATCTTTTGCTGTAAAAAATGTTAATTTATAGCAAAAACTAGGTTTCTGTTCATATGCATGGTTGTGTGAAATTTGAAAATCTTGGAGATACACAGTTGGATACACGAATGTGTCTTCCAATTGCATACACACTGTGTAAGTATATACACGGCCGTTTATCTCCCAGGTTTTGCTGAATTGTTATTCTTCTTGTGATTTCTTATCCAATCCTCACCCTAATCCATCTCTTTCTTATTCCACAAAGGTAATTAAGTTTGAACATCAAAACGTTGGCTCAATGAATGTGCTCTTAACTCATTTTAGCTTTTACGCTTCGAAATTGTACCTAAAATCAATTATGAACTAAAATGAGTCTCTTAATCATTTCACAACAATAGTAACTAAATGTTGAAAAGTGAATTTATAAACAATTAAGCACACATCACCTTGTATAGAGGACCCCAAAGCAACAAAGAAAATCTCCAAGTTTTCATAATGGTTCTTCAAATGATCCACTAAGCTTTGAATGGTATTTGAGAGTGAATTACCTGTGAGGTCCCATTGACAACCTCTTTTGATCTCTTTCCAAGCAGAAGAAGCATAGTAAGACTAAAAAAACAAGTGGTCCCTAGTTTGATCACAATCCTTGCATAATAAACAATTTCTGTCGACAGTCAGGAAATGCAACCAATCCGTTATACTTGGTCTATTTTTTATTATAAGCCACAATAGAAATGACTTTAAATTCCTAATCTGCTTGCTGGAGATACTGGAAATTTGTTTCCCTTTCCAAAAGAAGCAGTTAGACTTATGAATATCTGGTATATAGGCAGGTTTATACCTCAACGTCCTAAGGGAGAGCCCAATTATTATTGTGTATCACTTTGAAGACTTTGTTATTCAAATAACCAAGAGATATGGCTACTGAGGGTGCAATTTTGTAGATCAACTGACCATATCCAACTATTATAACAAATTGAAGTTTTCTCACCGTTGCCACTTTGCTTGTTTACTACACACCTTTTTCGTAAATGGATTCTGACGTGTACGGGCATTATATAAACGTGTTTTCGTGATAGTAAAGCAGACGTATTTACGTTTAATGGACATTCTTTCAACAGTAAGTGCATATGTGTTATAATCCTCACTGCGTCCCTTGCATGCTTTGCGGGATATGGATTGGAACCGTTACATTACAGGAGAGTCGTCCTTTGCACAAAAGAGCACCTAAAGGGTGACTTTAGTGTTTCAGATCTTCCCCAACTAAACAGACAATATCTGTAAGAATCCGGAGTTCAACAAATTTTGTTTCCTTTAACCATAAAACAGCGTATGCACATGTTAAGTTATCTGTTTTATTATTACCATTACATCATGCATTCCATAAATTAGGCAAGAATAAATTCACACGGATTGCTTTTGGCACCGTCAAGCTTTGAGAATTCTTTCTTTCAAGGAATAAAAAGTAACCTGTTGTTTCAGTAAGATAGGTGGTCAAGAACTTCTTTCCGTATTTGCATTTTTTTGGAGTATATTCCTATTTTATGCAGTCGAAGGCAAAGATAAATTAAATGCGAGTCCTAAATGGTCTCTTGGAAACTAATTTTAGTTTCTTAACAATTGAGAGTTACAATTAGTTCTAAGACAATATAATCGGGGTCTTATTGGTCCATCATTATTATTAGTAGTAGATCCCTTAAAGCAAACTTATCAAAAATATATCATTTGCTTCTTCAAAGAAATTAGAACATTTTTATTGTGGGTATCAGTTAATTTGGAGGGACAGATGGTAAGTAGCGACGTTTCAGTTACAAGTGTTTCCCTTATCCTTCCCAATACTGCTAGCTCATTTGGTTTAAGGAATGATAAAAGTCCTTAATATCGTTAATCAATCTTTTTAACGTATAGTTGTTAAAATTAAAAAAAAAATCAAGTCCATATATTTTTAAATTAAAATTTTTAGGAGTTTTGGTATATATAATTTATTAGAAAATAACATAAAATGTTCACAAATTTCTTTTGAATGCATCTTTATAAGTAGTTAATTTAAGGCATGATACTTAAAGATAAAAAATTTCTAATTAAGACAAGTTTTCATATTTTAAAAATAATTTTTATTAAAACTATGTTCTCGTATCTAAGAAAAGTTCACTTTAAAATTTAAGTTTTTTATTTTAGGTTATTTCTTATATTTTGATCAATATGCCTTTTTGTTGTTATCCTTCTCTATGATGACTGTAAAAGTTTATTAAAGTTTTACTCTAAAACTTAAATAATTCATTCCAAAAATGAATTGAAAATCACAAACTGTTCACATATAAAGAGAGTCCAAGCTATGAAAAAAATTAAAAAAGTTCCCAGCGTGATTAATTACAAAACTTAGGAGAATATAGATTTTCTATTACAACTTGTAATTGCTGCATTTTGTCAACAAAATCTACTACATTCCATTCAAGTAGCTATTAAAGAGACCATTTTCAAACTAGAGCAGGGCTACAAATAAATTGAATTTGATTTACCAAGATTAGCTAGCTGCGTTTACTCCACCACGGTTTGGAGCCAACTGCTCCATAAGCTTGCTCCTTCTGGCTACTTATATGATTGGACTGTCACACTTACTAATGTCTCCAGACCACATAAGAAGGACAGTTTGATTTTCAAAGCAGCTTTCAATCTAGCGATCTACATTAATATATGGCGAGAGAGGAACTGAAGGAGCATACTAGCCCTTATCAGCTCGCTGACTCCATTTCTAATCAGAATTGTAGCATCGTAATTGCCACGGAAGTACCATACTGCTTATCCAATAATATGAAAGCACATTGGCTTTTATAATATAGGTGAAGCTTAAAATATAGCTTAAATAGTATTTTGCCTTTGTAAAGAGTTACTTTTGGACTTCTCTTAAGAAGATTTCATTGTAATGCTGTATATAGTTTCACTACAGTTAATAAAATTTCTTTTAATTGAAAAAAAAGATTGGCTATCTTATCCAAAGGAATACTTCATGCATAACTAGTTTTATCTCTTCTTGGGAATAGTTTGGCATTCCATCCATTCTATATGGAGTATATTAAGCTTCCACTAGCGATTATGCATATGGTTTTATCCTCATTTCATATACTGCTTTTTTACTCAGGATTATCAAGAATTTCATTAAATTTTAGACTTGCTATAAAGAAACTATAAAGCTCTTATGTCATGTTCAAAATTTGTGTAAAGAACTCATACTTAAAAAAGAGATGTTGAAGTGTTTCCTTGTCTTTCTAACAAAGGCTATGAGATATTGAAGAATCTAAGTTTATCCATGACCCCCAAACACATCTTATAAACAAGCAATATGAGTAAGGATACCTTTGGAAGTAACTTCATACACTAGAATATCCCAAACACCTTCATTCTTAGTTTATTAGGAATTAAAAAGGTCCTGCAAAAGGCTTTGGTATAGCTCCTTAAGGATGCCTAAATAAAATGTAAAAATCTCCAATTCCCTAGAAAGGAGTGTAATCAGGACCAAGCAAAAGGAGCTATTGGATCAATTATTCCAAGTTATTAGTTCATTGAGTCTAAAATATTCATGGAACAAATTTTTGATTGTATGATGTAAGTTGATCCTATATAAAGGTCTTAGCTTGCTCAAATTATTAAACTATATTGAATGTCCCTATTTTCTAACACAAATTCAATGCTTATATAGAGGGATTTTTTATTTTGACTAGTTAATTCATGAACCCAAGATAAGAGAAGGCTTTCCCTTTTGAATAAGTAGATATATATCCACACGGGCTCTTTATTAGATAAGATTCTTGAAATTCTAGTGGCTAAGAGTTTTTTTATTAGATAATGTAACTAAAATATTGCCTTATCCTCCAACTTTTCTTAACCTGGCATACCTCAACCTTCCTAAAGTATTTTTTTTCATCTCTCTAAATCATAGAAATCATCTATTCACCCATTATATGACATCTATTAATCCTTTTTGGAAGAAGAAGTGTGACGAAAAGTATGTATGGAGGGAATTGAGTATGAATTAACCAATTGGACCCTACTTAATAAAGATCTATTACACTATCTATAAGTCTTCTGTATCTTCCCTAGAAAAGAATGCATTCCCTAAAACTCAACTTCCTTGTGATTATTGGGACTCCTAGGTATAAAAAAAGGGGATTCTTAAACTGTAAATGTAACACACCACTCTTATAGAATATATACTCAAACGTATCAATGATATTTCAAGGACATACTTTACGAGGATGGCATATTAACACAGTGAGTTAATTGATTGCAAAATTTTTGTAACATCAAACACGTTTTCAACAATCAGTAATCATTAGGCCCATTTCATTTGCAAACATATTCATTCATAAATGTCATTACACTTTACAATTCACATACACATTGTATATTAGTTGCAGAATACAATTTTTAATACAATAAAATTGAAGACATGCGCAGAGGCAAATTGATCCCGACCATTAACCCCTGTCCGATTGCAGTGACTATACTTCAATTAGTCTAATTAGATATCCCCTGAACCTAAAAGACAACGTTACAATTTTGATGAGTTTTGCGAACTCACTGACTGAACTATCATTGATGTATTCACTCAAGTCAAATTTACGGAGACAAGACATATTCCAATTCAATAAGCTATACATATCACTATATATTTCATTTATGCCTTATCACGAATCATACTTGCATAAGTATATCAGGTAAATTAACATATCATATCACAAAAGATCCTCAATTACCTTTCAACTATATTTCAAACATTTCAATTATTCTAATCAATCAATCATATGAGGCATAAGGAAGTATATACAAAGGCACATGTGACTCCGTTCATTTTTATTTTGTTGTAATCAAGGGCATATTTACTATCCCATATCCCTTGTGGATATTGGGCCCATTCCAGATACTGTCCTGTACTGAATGTGAATACCGAGCTCATTAATAATAGAGCTAGTTGTTAAGTCAAGAGGACTTTACGATGCTTAATTTTGATGACAATCAAATAATAATAATGTTAGAAACAAATGAACGTTTTTGACAAGTGTGCAAACAAAGTACAGAACACAGACATAGAAGGAAACACAGATGTAAAGTTAGTATAGATGCAAAGTCAAAATACAGACACAAACACAACGCAGACGCAGACGCAGACACAAAGTCAAAACCCAAATGCAGATGCAGACACAAAGTCAAAACACAGACGCAGACATAGATGCAAAATCAAAACACAGACACAAAGACCACATAAACGCAAAGTCGAAATACAGACGCAAACACAAACGCAGATGCAGACGTAAAATCAAAACATAGACTTAGACGCAAAGATAATATAGACGCAGACACAGACGCGAAATCAAAACACAGACGTAAACGTGAAATCAAAACACAGACGCAGACATAAAGTCAATATAGACGCAAAGTCAACAAAGATGCAAAGACAATATAGACGTAAAGAAGACATAGACGATACCATGAAGATACATTAGCACGTCAGATAGTTATTTAGTTAGAGTTAGTTACAGAACTCAACTAAATGACGGTTATCAAAAATCAAGAAGTGGTTATCAAAGATCAAGAAGCAGTCAGAGACGAAGGCTATAAATACTAGTCGTAGTTGAAGATGTTATGATGTTAGAGAATCTTAGAGAAAATTCTTACAAATCTTATGATTCAGAAAAGAGAAATTCTATAATGTGATACGAAGAGAGCTAACCCTACTGTAACAAAAGCTCACAATCTTTTTCTAGTGAGATAAAGAAAAGGCTGATAGCCTGGAGAGGCTAAGATAACTGAAAGAATACTTTGTAAGAGACCTGAAGAGGCTCTGGAA
>JAOTAY010000190.1:25228437-25262058 GCA_025629805.1 Erythroxylum baracoense
AAAATTTTATACCGACTTTTGCAAAGTGTTTAGTGATGTGTTAAGTGATGTGACACGCCACCCTCGCGGGGCACGAACTCGGGTATCACTGTCGATATCGGGTTCGGGTCCGGCGGAGTTGGGGTGTTACATAGGGCATAAGAAAACTTCTTCAAATTTAAGAAGAAATTTTCTTACCTAAACATAGGCAAAAAAAATTTTAGCACTGAACATATTAATTTAAGATCTTACTACAAATAAGCATGTCATTAAAACACAAAAGCATAAACTTATCCAAAAACTCACAAAAAATATTCTTCATTAATCCTATAAAAGTACGAGAGGCATTAGTTAGACTAAAAGGCATTATTAATTGGTCGCATGTCATAATGCTACCAAAATAACTAAACTTACAATTGTAGCACTGGTAAGTCTAGGTCGATCCCATAGAGATTAAATCTAGCTACATTTATAAATTATTTGTATAAATAAAAAAGGGAGGTTTTGGTTTAATTTAAATTAGAAAACAAATTGTAAAATTGAATCTATAAAAACAAATCAAATTAAATTGCAACAAAGTGATAAAATTGATAAATAGGTTGAAATCTGATTCGTTGGTTTAAACTCGGCCTAATCACAATTTCACATATGTCATTGAAATATCGACTTCACACCTCTTTTAAGACTATTAGTTGTGGGTTAACAATAAACTCTGTTAATCCCAGTTTTTCTTTAGGTTGTAGTTAATCAAGAAGAGCTCATTAATTAACCCTAACTATCAGGAAACTTAGAACAAGCTCTTTAAGTTTATCCAGACAACCGCATTACAAGCGAGAAAAATGGACCAATCTAAGTAAAAATCACACAAGCTTAGACTATTTAACTTATGCTACATTATCCCTAACGATTTAATACCATTAGTTGCCACGTATGACCTTTAACATAACTATTACATATCGTATTCAAGTTATTCATGAAAAAGGATTCAAAGTAGTGCATTAAAACCATTCTCATACAATACCAAATCAATCAATATAAGATAATGTAAACAATCTAAAAAGAGGGAAAGAAAATGATATATAATAATAATATGCTTAATGTGCTCCTCGGCCTTGATTGCACACCTGAACCAGAATCAGGAAAGTTAGCCTTCCATCTCCATCTTCAAGCTCTCACTGTTGTCCATCCTCTCCATTGCCACTATCGATGTTGAAGAATGAAGAAAAACTGAAGATAAATTGAGAGAAAAGTATTTTTGCTGTGTTTGTCCCGAATGTCTTTTATTTCATCACAACCTTTTCCTTATGTGGTAAAATTTATGTTTAAACCGAGGGAAATTAATAGGGACACCTACCTTTCTCATACCCGTGAGTTAATTTTCGCGGGGTGAGAACATCTCACAGTCCATAGCCATGCATGGCCCTCTCACGGCTGTGAGATATGTGAAATTTAATTTCCAACCCTCTTCCTTTATTCACCAATTGAATCACTTTTCATTGTCTATTTCAAAGCTTGGGACAAGTGGTGTGGCCTAAAACCAAAGAGAGCAAAATGCTTTATTGCTCTCCACTCTCTCAGTTATACCTTCTCCAAGTGCATCCCCCATTAAACATTCTCATGCTTTATTTATTTCAAGTGCAGTAGTCCACCACCTTTATTCACCATCTTGCATGGGCATAAGGAATAACTCATGCCTATGTATCTGGTTGCATAGCTGTGACATACACCCTCACAACTGTGCAACTTTTACAGCATGGTTGTGAGACATTTTAATGCTTCATTCTTAATTTCTTTTCATTTACTTTTTTTCTTCTTGCTCTACTCTTCTTCTTCTTTGTATTTCTAATGTATTTCTCATTTTTGTTGGCATTTTATTGTCTTCTTTTGCTTTTAATCTTCTTCTTCTTACTCCAAGAAGACAAAGGATTGTGAATCTTCAAAAAACGACCCAAATGTAGTGTTTTTGACCCACTTTAGCTCTTTCGCTTTCGAATTGTACCTAAAATAAATTATGGGCTAAACTGAGTATCCTAGGCATTTATAAGGCATTAATCACTAAGTGTAGTATATCAAATGAATCAACATTTAAACATATATCAAGTTCCCCCCACTTAGCTTTTGGTCGTCCTTGGGTAAATCATTAAAATCGAAATCACAAACCAAAACTTTTACTCATTTTCCATATTTCCTAAGAATAGATAACTATAAGTAAAGATGAATGATTTTTAAAACCTATAGCAATAACTCAACATTAAAAGCTTCTCCTCATCATCAATCAATATTCATCACCCTTAGAAACTGAGTAATCTAGAGGTCAACTTAGACAAAAGATGTTTAAACAAGATATTTCCATGGGTACACTCAAACACCATTTATAATCATAATAATCCATAATTTTGCATTTCATTTCATTCCTCCACCATTAAAATTCACATGCATAATCATGAATAAAAGGACTTTTCTAGGGTTGTAATATGGGAAAGGGTAAGGTGAGATGCATTTGGGTGATGTAGTATAAAAGCTATCAAGCTAGTGAAGCAAAAGTAACACTCAATAAGATATCAAGTGCACAAGTTAACATTCATTCAAAACTGGGTACCGTCAGCCATGAAGAATGCAATAACTATGTTTCACAACTCAATTAAGCTCTCACACCATAAGCCACTTAAATATAACACAAAAAGTGCTCCATCCAAAACAACATCCGCCTCATATGCAATATATTCAAACACCCATTCAATACAACTTGGAAAGGATAAACTATTAATTAACAACTTTTTATAACAATTGTATTTCCTCCTTAATACTTTTATTCAAACAATTTTCTCAACAGCTCTATTAGGTCCAAAATGACTACCATAACTATATGAATGTCAAAATTTCAAAATTGAGTCATATCAAATTCAGGCACACATATCCTAATCACTTGGTCAGAACATCACTTCCATAATTAAATATCATCCCAAATATAATATTTCAACTCACTCTTTATCTTGTTTCATCTAGCCTTACTCAAATCATTACGTATCTCATGGTTCACTAGATAGTTCATAATATCAGTATACCATGGAACCTTACCTTAAAGTGTTAGTAATTGCTCATCCAGAAACAAATCTTACAATGGTACTGAATCCTCCTCCTTCACAACTTGATTTAAGTGATCCATAACTGAATTCTCTGTGCCTTTCTTCTCTTTGATCTCTAAATCGATCTCTTAGAGCAAAAGGATCCATCTAATAGGCCTTGGCTTCACTTCTTTCTTTAACAAAAGGTACCTTAATGCTATATGAATAAAATATACAATCACTTTAGAAATAAGCAAGTAAGGTCTAAATTTATCTAAAGCAAAAACAATATCTTAAAGTTCCATTTCGGTGGTGGAATAGTAACATTGTGTTATACTGAGTGTTCAGGAAGCGTAGTAAATAACATGAGTCATCTTTCCACATTTTTTACCAAAGACGGCACCGATAACAAAATTGCTTACATCACATATAATATCAAATGGTTGACTCCAGCTACGTGGTTGAATGATCGGTGCTGAAGTCAAAAGTTCTTTCAACTTGTCAAATGCTTCCTTGAATCCCTCATCAAAGTCAAAAGGTACATCCTTTTGTAACAAATGACAAAGTTTTGTTGGGATCTTATTGGTGTCCTTGATAAACCTTCAATAAAAACCTACATGGACAAGAAAAGAACGAACCTACCACACATTTGTAGGGTAGGGTAAGTTTAGCACAATATCTACCTTAGCTACATGTCTAAAATTATTCCTTGTTTAACCATAAAATGATATTTTTTAGAATTCAGAGATTAGTTTCGATGCAATGTTCAAGTACACAATTCAGATTATCTAAGCATGCATTAAATGAATTCCCATAGACAATAAAATCGTCCATAAGGACCTTAATAATATGTTCAACATACTCAAAGAAAATACTTACCATGCATATTTGGAAGGTGGTCGGGGCATTACAGAGTCCAAACTTCATTCTTTTGTATGTAAATGTACCAAATGGGCATGACAAGGTTGTTTTCTCCTGATCGTCTAGTGCTATCACGATTTGATTATATCTCGAATACTGATATAGAAAATAATAGTGAGATCATTCTACAAGTCATTCAAGCATTTAATTGATGAATAGGAGTAGAAAGTGATCA
This sequence comes from Erythroxylum baracoense, assembly GCA_025629805.1. Taxonomy (NCBI): domain Eukaryota; kingdom Viridiplantae; phylum Streptophyta; class Magnoliopsida; order Malpighiales; family Erythroxylaceae; genus Erythroxylum; species Erythroxylum baracoense. The sequence continues at coordinate 25,232,578 of JAOTAY010000190.1, forward strand.
TTACATGTAACAGTAATTAACTTCCTGTAATCGATGCACACTCGACATCCATTTTGAGTTCTTGTGGGCACAAACTCATTATTATCATTCTTCACCGCAGTAATCCCAGTTTTCTTTGGTACTACTTAGACTGGGCTCACCAATTTACTATTCAAAATTGGATAGATTATACCAACATCAAACAACTTCAAAATCTCAGTTTTTACCACTTCCATCATCAGAAGATTTAGTCTTCTTTATGATTCTCTTGATCATTTAGATCTTCTTCCAACAAAATTTGATGCATACATGTCGAAGGGATAATACCTTTGATGTCAGCTATGGTTCATCCTATAGATATGACGTGGTCCTTAAGCACTCGAATGAGCTTTTCCTCTTAAAACTTGGTTAAGTTCCTTACTATGATTACCATAAGTGTTTCTTCTTCTCCCTAAAACAAATATTTTAAGTGCTCCAGTAATTACTTCGATTCCATTGTATTTTCCTGCACAACCGAAGGTAAAGATTTCGTATTAGACATTGGCAATTTAATATTTTGGAATACATACCTTTTTGGTATTGTTTGCAGTGATTACAGTGCTAGAACCATTTCTTCCATTTCATCTATAATGAGCAAGATAGAATTTTGCAAAATGTTTTCTGTTAAACTCATGCAAAGAATGGCTTCTAACTCATCTTTACCATCCATATCAAAAATTTCTTAAGACAAAGAATCAATGACATCAATTGACAAAACAGAATGAACAACACTAGGGTACCTCATAGCTTTAAAAATATTAAAGTGAAAAGTTTCACTGTCAAACTCCATAGTCAATGTTCTTGCATCCATGTTGATCTTTGTCTTTGATATCCTAAAAAATGGTCAACCTAGAAGGATAGGTGCAAAATTATATAAAGGTTCTCCCTCTATATTCATCACACAAAAGTCAGCTGGGAAAACCAATTCGTTAACCTGCACTAAAACATCCTTTATAACCCCTTCCGGATAAGTATTAGATCTATCAGCCAACTGAATTATAACACGTGTTTCTTTCAACGATCCCAAATTCAATGAAGCATAAATGGAATATGACATGACATTTATTGAAGCTCCTAAATCTAACATTGCCCTTTTAAATCTAGTATCACCAATTTTGCAAGGAATTGTAAACATACCTGGATCCTTACACTTTGGGGGAAGTTTCTCTAAATGAATGCAGACACATTCTCCCCTACACTTACTTTCTCGTGTCCCCTCAATTTCCTCTTAGATTTGCATAACTCTTTGAGAAATTTGGCATATCGAGGAACTTACTTAATGACATCAATTAGAGGTATGTTCACCTTTACTTTTTGAACATCTCCAAAATCTCCCTATGTTGCTCCTCTTTTTTCAATTTAGTAAACCTACTAGGAAAAGGAGGTAAAGTTTTAATACAATTTTTAACCACTGGAGATTTAGAATTTACCTGAATTCCTGTTTCTGCTTCTTTTGGAGTTACTTCAAGTTCTTTTTCAGATTCTTCATCATCGATAAGAACAGAAGTCTTATATTTTGCCTTTATTTATTTACCACTTCTCAAAGTGATAACACTTCCATTCTCTTTCGGTTTCACAGTAGTTTGAGAAAGAGGCTTACCTAAATTATGATTCTTCAATTGGCTCATAGTAGTAGCTATATGACTCAATTGATTCTCCAAGTTCTAAATGCTAGCTCTTGTTTGTTGTTGGAATTTTATGGCATTATTTTGGAGCTGAGTGTTATTTTGAGTTAACGTTTTCATCATTTTTTCCAATGAAATTCCTGAACTTGATGGTTGAGCTTGTCTTTGATATGGTTGTTAATAGGAACCTTATTCTTGTCTTTTCTGCCCATAAGTGTTGAACGGAGGATTCTTCCATCTTGAGTTCTATGTATATGGGTAGCTAGGATTCCTTTGTGGTTGATCCATAAAGCTTCCAAATGTGTTCACTTGTTTTATAGATGTATCCTGCAAAGTTGGACATATATCAGTGGGATGTCCTGCCAATGTGTAAATTCCACATACCTTGACTCGTTGAGCACCACTTGTAACCATTTTCCTAACCAAATATGTCAACCAGCTACTTGTTACTCTAATGTAGCAGTACTAGCTTTATTAACCTTCAATAGGTGGGGGTCTTCTCAAACACTGGATTGTTGGGAGTTAGTAGCGATGTCTACCAATGCACCCTCGCTTACTGCATCTATCATACTTCTTTCTTGTGACAGAAGCCCCTCATAGAAATATTGGATCAAGAGATGCTCACTGATTTGATGATACGGGCAGCTAGCGCACAACTTCTTGAACCGCTCCCAACACTCATATAATGTTTCCCAATAATGTTTTTGAATTGCACAAATCTCTTTCTGAATATTGGTAGCTTGAGACGTAGGAAAGTATTTTTCTAGAAAAAGTATCTGCATCTTATTCCAAGTGGTAATTGATCCAGAGGGCAAGTAATAAAGCCAATCCTTGGTAGTGTTTCTCAACGAGAATGGAAATGTCCTCAACTTAATATACTCTTCTTGTACCTTGGCTGGCTTCATGCTAGAACAGACCATATGGAACTCCTTAAGATGATTGTGAGGATCTTCACCTAGCATACCATGAAAAGTAGGAAAAAGATGAATTAGGCCAAATTTAAGCTTAAAAGTAACATCAATAATAGGAAAATCAACGCACAACAGTTGATGATTAAAATCTGGGGCAACCAACTGTTTAAGAGTACGATCATTATTTTGCTCAGCTATGTTAGAAGCAGTATTAGAAATGGAATCACTAGAAGAATCAGAAAGTAAATCTAAAGCTGTTTGAATTCCCAGTGAAGAGTCAAGTTTTCTGTCAAATGGTGATGGATCCTAGAAACTTTATATAACTTATCTTCTCACTTTGCATAATATTCTTCAAGTTTTGGATCAAATTTCAATTCACCAGTGTGAGAAGATCGTGTCATACACTGTAACTAATCAAATAAGAAAATAAATTAACCACAAATAAAAATAAATTCATTTAAAAAAGAAAAGGATATTAATCCCTAATAATGGCGCCAAAATTGTTCATGTGTCATAACTCTACCAAAATAAGTAAACCTACAACTATAACAGTAGTAAGTCTAGGTCGATCCCATAGATATTAAATCCAAATACTTTCTTAAAATATCTTTATAAGTAAAACAGGGGGTTTTGGTTCAATGTAAATTAGAAAACAAAGTAAAATTGAATATATAAAAACAAATCAAAATAAACAGTAGCATAGTGATAAAATTGATGATTAGGTTGAAATATGATTTTTTGGTTTAATCTCAGCCTAAGCATAATTTCACATATGTCATTGAAATATCGTCTTCACACCTCTTTTAAGACTATTGGTCATGAATTAACAATAAGCTCTGTTAATCCTAATTTTTCCTTAGGTTGTAGTTAATCAAAAAGAGCTCATTAATTAACCCTACTTATCGGGAAACCTAGAATAAGCTCTCTAAGTTTGTCCAGAAAGTCGCATTACAAGTGAGAAAAACAGACCAATCTAAGCGATAATCACACAAGCTCGAATTATTTAACTTATGCTACGTTATCACTAACAATTTAATATCGTTAGTTGCCACTTACGACTTTCACCACAACTATTATGTATTGCATTCAAGTTCTAGCTATGGGTTTTCATGAAAAAAAGATTTAATAGAGCATTAAAACCATTCTTATACAATACCCAGTCAATCCATACAAGATAACATAAAAAATTCGAAAAGAGGGAAAGAAAACGATACACAATAACAATATGTTTAATGTGCTCCTTGACCTCGATTACACCCTTGAAACGATATCGGGAAAGTAAGCCTTCCATCTCCATCTTTGATAGGTGTAGATTGCATTGCATTTTTGTAGGTAGTTTAGAGTGTGTTTAGTGGTTAATTTGATTGTTTAGTTTTGTGTTTAGGTAAAAATTGTGTTAGTTCATAAATATTTATTTTTTTAAGTGTTTTTTTAGGTGAGAACAAGTATCTGAGCTTAAATTATATACATATATGTTTTGATGAGTTTGTTAGTGTTTTAGGGCATTCGGAGGAGTTTCTGAGGAGACTCGAACCAAAACACAATCCCACGATCGTGGCAAGCATGACAGAAGCATCAACCACGATCGTGACAAAAGCTCGAGCACAGGACCACAATTATGGGGAATCTACTACGATCGTGATAGGGAGCAGACAAACTAGCCACGATCGTGCACTAAGGGCCAAGATCGTGGCCTGCGTGTAGACAGATGCGGGGTCGCTTCAAGATTTGAGTTTTCGAGGGACATTTTAGACATTTCAGACCCCAGAAAGACACTAGCGTTACCTTAATTAGAAAAGACTATAAAAGCATTATGATGTAACCTTATAGGGTGTACTACAATCAGCCTACATTTGGAAGCCCTAAATAGAGAGAGAAAGAGGAGAGAGAGGAAGAAGAGGAGGGTTCCGAAATCGAAGTTTCCCGAAATACGTGATCTCCTGACGTTGCTGCTTTCCCGAATCATCCAACGTAAGTTTCATTTCCTCCTCATTTCCCTTTTTATTCATCTAATGTGTAAGATTAAAATGGGTTGTATGGTTATGGATTTTAAGTTATTAATGGTGTTCTAACTTTTCCTTCAGGATTTTGCTTATATTTAATGTTAATCTAGTTGAATTGTGTTTACTTGATTTGGGTGATGTGATTGATTAATGTTTTTGCATGTTTCTGTAAGAAATCGAGAGGATGAGCTGGTTAAAAATGATTAGATCAGATAAACAAGATTTAGGCAATCTAATTGACCACTTAATCAATCTAGTCGGTAATTTCAATGGAGAGATATCTCGTATGAGACCCAGTTGTTCACTAGAGAGCTTTAGAACTAATTAGAATTGTGGGTAATTTGTGAATTGAGAGATTGCAAGTTTCATAATTTGATTAGGATTTATAATTTAAGGAATGGTTATAACTTGAGAGAGAGTAATCAACCTTACGATCATCTGGAACCGACACCCCATAAATGCAAAAATGGCTAGATTATCATTAATGATAGTAAAATCCCCTCTTTCATAACTTGATTAATTCTCTTGGCAGATTTCCATTGTTACATTATTTGTTCATTGCTAGTTTGTTTGATATAGTTTTCTTTTTTGTTTATTACTCGAATTTGAGTCTTAAACAAAGCACAACCTAAATTAAGTGGTGCCTAAGCACAATCTTTATGGGATGATATTTGCTTTTACTACAAGTAATGACCCGTATACTTGCAGTTTTTAGCATAAAATAAGTAGTTTTTTTTTGTAATCAACAAGTTTTTGGCGTCATTTCTGGGGAATGTTTTGTTTAGAATCATGTTTAGTTTGGGTAACTCTGATTTAAGAGTGTTTGACACTTTTCCTTGCATTTTTGTAAGTGTATGAACACGAGGAGCGCGAGATGGTCTAATGAGCTTAGTAAAGAAGAGTTTTTAGATATTACAAGGCATAAAAGAGAGCTAAGAAGAGCTAGACATCAAGACAAAATATGAAGGAATGTGACAGAGAAGGAGAGCAAGGAGGAGCTAAGAGGACATTAATGGACTTTATGAGGCCAGTTTTCAGTCCTCAAGGAGTTGCAAGGCTAGCAATTTAAGGCAATAATTTCGAGATCAACCCAGTACTTCTCAACATACTTCAGAGCAGTGTGCAATTTTATGGGCTATCCAAAGAAGATCCCAATGCCCATCTTGGAAATTTCTTGGAGATCTTTGACACCTTAAGTTTTAATGGGATGTCTGATGATGCTGTGAGGTTAAAATTGTTTTCCTTTACTTTGAGGGATCGGGCAAAGACATGGTATAATTCACTCAATACAGGCCAAATCACTACTTGGGAGCACCTAGCCCAAGCTTTCCTAGCTAAGTACTTTCCCTTGACCAAGACTACAAGAATCATCAAAGAGATCACAAACTTTCAACAAAGTGAAAGGGAGACATTGTACGAAGCCTGGAAGAGATTTAGGGAATTATAAAAGAGCTTCCCCCACCATAACCTTCCGAGAGAATATCTTTTGCAAACATTCTATAATGGCATAACTTAGAGCATAAGGGGAACAATAGATGTAGCTATAGAAGGGTCTTTGATGAGAAAAACCATTGATGCAACTCATGACCTTTTGGAAGAGTTGGCAAGTAACAGTTGTATGTGGTCAAATGAAAGGAGTAGATAAGGGTCCAAGGAGTAAAAAGAAATGATTCCACTTAACTTGGTGATAACCTTGCAAGCACAGATTACCACCCTCATTAAGCAGTTGAGCAATATACAAGGAGCTTCTTCATACACAATCAAGACCATGCAATTACAATGTGAGTTATGTGGATAGGACAACCATGGCAGAGCTGAATGCTTCTTACTGGGAGCTAGTGGCATAGAATAAGTAAATTACTTTGTTCAACCGCAACAAGGTAACAATTTATACTATAACACTTACAGTCCTGGGTGGAAAAACCACCAAAATCTTTCATGAAGTACTAACAATACAGGTGGATAAGTGAGAGAGCAAGGACCTCTCAGATTTCAACAAGATCGAATTGGGTCTTTAGAGAACAAATTGGACAAGTTAATGGATGTATTGGGTTAAAAGTTCTTAAGCTAAGAGGAAGGTCAAAGAAGACAAGAAAAGAGTCTGAAGAGAATAGAGGCAAAGTTTGACCAGATTGCGAAGAACCACGCTTCATCGATCCACAACTTGGAGATATAGGTAGGTAAGCTTGCTAATGCTTTGTCTTCTAGGAATGCATGAAGCTTACTAAGCAACACTAAGGCCAATCTAAAGGAACAACTCAAGGCAATCACACTTAGGAGTGGCAAGAAACTAGAGGAACCATGTGTGCAAAAAGATAGCCAACAAAAGGAAAAGGTAGAAGACAAAGAAGTAAAGAAGCCATATGTACCACCACCACCCTATAAGCCTAAGATTCCATATCTGCAGAGGGTAAGACAACATCAAATCAACACTCAATTCTCCAAATTCTTAGAGAAGTTGAAGAAACTTCAGATTAATTTGTCTTTAGTGGAGGCATTGGAGGGTATGCCCAAGTATGCGAAGTTGACATATTGACACTCAAACGTACTTGGGAGGACAATCAGATGGTGAACTTGACGAAGAATTGTTGTTCGATCATCACAAGCATAATATCTTCAAAACTGCAAGATCTAGGGAGTTTTACTATTCCATATGTTGTTGGTGATTTTGAATTTTCTAAATGCTTATGTGATTTAGGCGCAAGTATTAATTTGATGCCTTTGTCTATTTACAGGAAATTGGACCAAGCCAACATCCATGCTTATCCAACTTGTGGATCAATCCATTAAGAGACCATTTTAGAAGATGTTCTAGTAAAAGTGGATAAATTTATAATTCCTGTTGATTTTTTTATGCTAGATTTTGAAGAAGATAGGAATTGTCCACTGATTTTGGGTAGGCCCTTTATGAATACTGGTTGGGAATTAGTTGATGTGCATGAAGGACAACTGGTTTTGAGAATTAGTGATGAGCAGCTTGAATTCAATATGACTAAATCTTTGAAGAAGTCGGTCGCTAAAAGTGCTTGTATGAAAATTGATGTTGTAGATGATTATGTGAAGGAATTAGAAAAAGAAGTTAAAGAAGTTGTAGAAGTGGATAAGGATGAGAGTGTGAGCGTAGAGGAAATATGTGAGGAGGGTGAACAAGAGAAATTAGAGAGAGCAGATGCTACACTATCCTCCATTGTAAAGCCTCCCACTGTAGAACAAAAACCTTTACCTTCCCACCTAAGATACACATTTCTAGGCAAAGACTACACTTTACCCATCATCATTTCTAGCCAATTAGATTTTAAGCAAGAAAAGAAAGTGGTAGAAACCATTAAGAAGAGGATGAGAGTCATGGGGTGGCAAATTTCTGATATTAGGGGGATTAGCCCCAATGTGGTGATGCATAGGATTAACTTTAAAGAAGGATGCAATACAGTGAGAGAGAGGCAATGAAGGTTAAATCCAAACATGTAAGAGGTCGTGAAGAAGGAAGTGATGAAGCTTTTAGATGCAGTTATTATATACATAATTTCAGATAGCGAGTGGGTGAGTTCGGTGTAATGTGTGCCTAAGAAGGGAGGCATGACAGTGATGGAGAATAAAAAAGGTGAACAGATTTTCACTAGGACCATCACAGGTTGGAGAGTTTGTATTGACTGTAGGAATTTTAATTTGGTTGCTAAGAAAGACCATTTCCCATTACCTTTATGGAATAAATGAATGAGAGGGTGGATGGCCATGCTTTTTATTATTTTATTAATTGATATTCATGATACAATAAGGTGTTCATATACCCATCAGACCAAGAGAAAACCACTTTCACTTATCCTTACGGGACTTTTGCTTATAGGAGGATGCCTTTTGATCTATGCAATGCACAAATCAAATTCCAAAGGTGCATGATGGCCATCTTTATGGATATAAATTTAGACTTTATAGAGGTATTTATGGATGGCTTCTCTATTTTTGGATACTCTTTTGATCATTGCTTGTTTAATTTGGATAGAGTGTTACAAAGATGCGAGAAGTCTCATTTAGTCTTGAATAGGGAGAAGTGTTTAGGTCATAAGATCTCATACAGAGGGATTGAGGTAAATCAAGCTAATACTGAAGTGAATGAAAAGCTTCCACCTCGTATTAACATTAAGGGCATTCAAGCATTCCTAGGTCATGCAGGGTTCTACAGAAGGTTCATCAAGGACTTTTCTCTTATTGCTAGACCATTAACTAACTTATTAGTTATAGATGTGTCTTTTGTGTTTGATGATGATTGTTTAGATGCTTTTAACAGGTTAAAAATGGCACATACAATAACACCTATCTTTGATGTCACCAGATTGGTCACTTCTCTTTAAGAACATGTGTGATGCAAGCTACCATGCCATTGGCTGTGTACTCAGACAGTGAAATGAGAAGAGGTTACACGTAATTTACTACATCAACTAGACATTGATGGAAGCACAATTAAACTACACCACCACTGAGAAAGAGTTGTTTGCAGTGGTATTTACCTGTGAAAATTTTCATTCTTACCTTTTGGGCTCACAAGTTAGTGTTTTTATAGATCACATGCAGCGTTGCGTTATCTTTAGAAAGAAGGATGCCAAGGCTAGGGTCATCTGATGGGTGCTTCTGCTCTAAAAATTTAACATTGAAATTAAGGACAAGAAAGGAGCAGAAAATGTTATGGCAGACCACCAATTGAGACTTGAAGGGGAACAAAATAAAGAAGAAGAGGAAATTGAAGAGTGTTTTCCTGATGAGGCTTTAATGATGGTAGAAAATCCTTTTCTTCCTTAATTTACAGATATTTCCAATTATCTCTCAGGTGGTATTCTCCCCCCTAATCTATCATATCAACAAAGAAAGCATTTTTTATTTCAGTGTTCTTACTATGTTTGGGATGAACATGTGTTATATAAAATGTGTGTTGATAGTTTAATTCACAGGTATGTCTCTGAAGATAAAATACCTGAAGTTTGACTTAATGTCATAGTTCAGTTTTTATCAGACACTATAGAGTAAACAAGACAGCTGCTTGCATTTTGGAGTGTGGATTCTACTGGCCAGACTTGTTCAAGGATGCCTGAGATTTTGTATTACGTTGTGATAGCTGCCAAAGAGTAGGTAATATTTTGAACAAAGATGAGATGCCACTTTCAAACATCATGAAGGTGGAGATATTTAATGTGTGGGGCTTAGATTTCATGGGACCACTCCCATCTTCCCTAGGTAACTCTTATGTATTAGTTAGAGTTGATTATGTGTCTAGGTGGGTGGAAGCAATAGGTACTCCAACAAATGATGGCAAGGTAGTGCAACAGTTCATCAAGAAAATCTTTTCTAGATTTTGGGTGCCTGGAGCTATCATAAGTGATGGACGGAGCCACTTTTACAACAAACCCTTTAAGGCTCTTTTAAGAAGATATAATGTTCATCATAGAGTGGCAACCCATTACCACCCACAAACGAGTGACCAAGTGGAGGTGGTGAATAGAGAATTGAAGAAGATTTTGGAGAAGGTAGTGAGCACTTCAAGGAAAGATTGAGCTTTAAAGATGGATGATACAATATGGGCTTACAGGATAACTTTCAAAACTCCTATAGTTATAAAACCATATCGAATTGTGTATGGCAAGGCTTGTCATTTACCATTGGAGTTGGAGCATAGAGCCTATTGAGCAATTAGGAAATTGAACATAGATTAGAAGCTAGTGGGAGAGAGGAGATTGTTACAACTTGATGAATTGGAGGAGTTAAGGTATGTGCATATGAAAATGCCAAGTTGTACAAGGAAAGGGCTAAAAGAAGTGGCATGATGGCCATATTAACAAGAAGGAATTCAAGAGTAGGGACTTAGTGCTTTTATTCAATTCACAACTTCGGTTATTTCCCGGAAAGCTCAAGTCAAGATGGAATGGTCCATTTAAGGTTATTCAAGTGTTTCCTCATGGAGCTTTGAAGTTGGAAAATAAAAAGGGTGAAATTTTTAAGGTTAATGGGCATAGGTACAAGCTATACTTTGGAGGGCTATTCTCATAAGAATGGGAAGTACTTTCTTTCCTTTCACTCACTCTTTTATGATTGCATATGGAATGGTCAAGCTAATGACCTTAACTTAGCATGTTTGTCTTTCATTTGTTTATCTTTATGTCAGTGTGGTTTTATTTTAATTTGATAATATTTACTTTTTTTTAACTTGTTTTGCCCTTTATTCTCTTGTTGTTTAGGTCCCCAATGATACATTTTGAGGTTACTTGAAGATTTATTATCCATCATAGATTGTTGGAGGACCAAAGGACGAGAAAAAAATACACCACCTCTATCGACTCCACCACCATGAGCCCATCCTACCCTTAATCTCTTCTATTATTCTTCTTGTGTTTTTTGTTTTGTTTTTCATGGTGTTGTTTATTGGTTTTAGATGTTCTCTTTTTCACATTGAGGACAATGTTTTGTTCAAGTGTGGGGCGGTAGTCTTTGCATTTATGTTTGCACTTTTTCATATCATTTAGGATGCATGTTAGGTTGTTAGTATTAGGTGTGTCATTTCCCTTACATTGAATCTTTGTGATGAATGTGTTGCCATGAGATTCTATCATACTAGTTGACATGAGATTAAATGTATGCGTGAACTCAAATTAGGCTACTTGAGTGGAGAGTGAATCATGTGGAGTGATGAAAGTAGTTGGCCGCATAAGCTTACTCAGAACTTGACACTTAAAAAATGAGGTAATGTATAGAATTATAATGGATTTTCATTTGAGCCTATGTGAGGAATTGAGCCTTTATGACTCCATTTTATAGTCATTTCGTTTCCTTATTTGTGTGATGCTTCTTAGGTAATTACCTTCAGAACTTGCTTTGAATCAGTTTAAATCTGCTAGATTCGTGCTAGATAGAAATGATTAAGGCCTTCTTGCTTTAACCTTTAGCTTAAATAACCTACCCTTTTATTAACCCTTGCTACCCCTATTGAGCCTTTAACCTTTTATTTCTTGAATCACACAATTTTAAAACCTACAAACCCCATTAGCTTGCCCAATGACAAGTTAATAGAGTGCTAAGTTATACTTGAGTTTGGAATCACAAGTTAAGAGCACATTGCATATAGTTGTTATTTTCTATTCATTCTTTCATTATTATGATTAAAAAGAAGAAAAGAAAAAAGAGAAAAGAACAAATTCAAATGAAAAAAAAGAGAAAAAATAAAGATAAGAAAAAGGAATAACATGTAATAGCATTAATAAGTGCGGAGTGGTAGTCATATCCATGTACATATCTCAAAAGTTTATCTTTCTTATCCCTTTGTACACTTAGTACTTTATAAATGCTTGTGATAAACCCCTAAAATGTTTTTTTACCCATCCTAACCCTAACCACATTACAACCCGAAACAAAGTACTTTTGGTCTTTCTTAGCATGTCATCATTGTGGAGGAGAATTAGTTTATTAGTAAGCCTATGATAGTGTGGTTTCCTATAAGAAGTTTGAGAGAAACAATAACCATCAAACACTTGATAGAAATGAGTGAAACTTGTAAGGAAGGTCCATTTTCAGTTTATACTTATCTTTGAGTGATGGTTTCATAAGCTGAGTTTGCTTATGTGCACCAATGAAAATTAGTCATGATGTGCATAGTAGCTTGAAACTTGAGTTGGCCAAAGTTTAAGGGATTGCATGCTTTAATCTTTATGAAAAGGAAGTGATAGAATTTCATTGGTTGTATTTGATCTTTGCTTAAGGACAAGCAAAAGTTTAAGTGTGGGGATGTTGGTAAGTGTAGAGTGCATTATATTTTGTAGGTAATTTAGTGTGTATTTAGTGGTTAATTTGATTGTTTAGTGTGTGATTAGGTTAAGAATTATGTTAGTTCATAAATATTTGTGTTTTAAGTGTTTTTTGGGTGAGAACATGTATTTGAGCTTCAATTATATATACATGAGGTGTCGTGATGAGTTTTTTAGTGTTTTAGGGCATTTGAAGGAGTTTTAGAGGAGGCCTGAACCAAAACACAGTCCCACGATCGTGGCAGGCAAGCCAAGATCTTGACAGAAGCACCAATATAGGCCCAAGATCATGGAAAATATGCCACAATCATGAAAAATCTCGAGCACAGGGCTACGATCATGAGGAATCTGCCACAATCATGACAGAGAGCAGACAAACTGGCGACGATCATGAACTAGGGGTCATGATCGTGGCCTGTGCGCAAACAAACGCAGGGTAACTTCTGGATTGGAGTTTTTAAGGGACATTTTAAACCCCAAAAAGACACAAGGGTTACCTTAATTAGAAAAGACTATAAAAGCATTATGATGTAACCCTAGAGGGGTACTACAATTAGCTTACATTTGGAAACCCTAAATAGAGAGAGAAAGAGGAGAGAGAGTGACATGCCACTATCCTGTAATGACTAGGTGACCTACCTGGCACGTATAGAGACTCTCCAGTCGATATCTGAGTGTCCCGGAAAGTTTCCGTGAAGCTAAGCCTATTGCCTTTGTTAAGGAAAAGCTTTAACTCACAATAAGAAATGTAAATAGTGAAGTTTTGTCTTTTCAATTTATTAAAATTTTGGCATCACAATGGCTATATTTTGACGTCCCAAATTTTCAAAGTCCCTGTAAAAGTTCAAAAAACTTCTATTATCACATCAATTTCTTAACTTCAAATTGTGGACTTCAAATCCTCTCATATGCAATCTTAAATATTTACATCAATAAACTTTGAAAAGCTCAAAACAACGTCATGCATTCCATTTAAAAATCTTTATACACATCCATTCTTCATACAAATGTGCTTTCCAAAACATGTTTAAAGATATGCAACAATTCTAAAAAATATGTATAAGGCAAAATAAAAATGCCGACACAGTAGCACTCGATGAAGTTAATTACTCGCGACGTGGAGTTCTTGCTACTGAAGCCCCTGAGCATGCACTTAGGAGGTTTTATTTATAAACAAAAAATAAAGGATGAGCTAAATGAGCTCAGTGAGTGTTATTGGTTTCTAACCAAAAAAACATTTATACAACCCTTAACCTCTATGAAAGAAAACAATTTCTTTTCTTTTCGAGTAGTAATCAATGTTCTTACAAATTACTTTCTTTTCTTTTCATAAGATCAAGGCATACGTAAATATATATATATATATATATATATATATATTCTGAGATTAAGTTTCTCTTTTCTTATAAAGTAAGCTGTGATGGCAATCAATGCTTTTATGAACTTTCTTTTAAAACATATCATATCACTAATTTTCTTTGCCATGTGGTACCCTTAGATGTAAGGCCACGAAACTAGTTCTGCATCACTTACTCGTGCCTGATTAACCTCTATATACTGATTATTATAAAGCTGGTTCTGCTTCACTTACTCATAACGATGCTAGCACTATATAAATTAGTGATTACGGAGCTGATTCGTCATCGCTTACCCCATAATAGTGCTAGCACAATATATACTCCACACGTGCAGAGGGCGACTCACAGGACATACTGACAGACACAACACCACCCATGTTAGTGACAAATGCCCACCAAAAACTACCATGCACATTATGACATACTTTGATTAATATAATCGTATGTATAAATACCTAACGATATAGTATAGCCTAAATCACAATTAATACATACACGTACCTCATTTCAATACTTATTAAAAGCATTATCAAAATCCATTTCTATGCTAATTCAAAGCATTTGTAATTTCCAATTCAATGCCAATTCAAATCACATGCAAATTCCAATTTAATGTCAATTCAAAGCGTGTGTACATCTCATTAGTTTCCAAGTGCATTCAAAACTCAATTCAACGCTAAATCAAAGCATATGTAAATCTCATGAAGATTAACCTTTAAATTCAAGTAGTAGCACCAATGGAATTGTTCATAATAAGGTAACCATCTTTAGAAAATCAATTTAAAGGTACACTCACTGTTTATCATTTATCGTAAACTGCCCTCATGTGTTTGGTGCTTTTTCTTTATTAGTCCCGAGTCTACAGTGATCGAGAAAACTTTATGATCTTACTCAGCTATGAGGGAGACACCTGAAGGGTACCAAGTTTATCCATAACTTACGACCTTATTTTACAAATTTTATAACAAAGGGCTTAACCAAAATATTAGCATTTAGTACGATTAAAAGTCTGTTTTCTTTTTATTCAACCATTGAATAACTTCCATGATTAATATATGTTGTCTTCTTTCCATTTAAATAATGTACATAGTATATACCTACTGTTTTCCTTACTTTGAACCATTAAACTATGTACAACATACCTACTGCCATTGAACAACCATTAAGCCACATATATAGCATTTACATGTTGCCAATTAATACCCATTGAATAACATTCATAAGACATGGATATACATGTTGTTTTATACTCCATTTACTATGTTGTTTTTCTCTTCATTTAACCATACCTCCACTTGTTTCTTAATTTTCACACATCAAACGTTCAAACTAGGTTCTAAAGTCTTCTACACATTTGTTCCCCTATGTATCTAGTTTCTATATCATCAAAAATCATGTCATTTCACCTTCTAAACTATGAAACACTTACCAAATATCACAAGCTGCTTTAACTTAAGGACAATATCAGGTTAACATAATCAATCTCAATTTTCAATATCATTTAGTTAGAATTAAGTTTAGGTATCTTCTAGATATTTGTAGGGCTATGTATTAGGTTTCATTTACAGTTAAAATCACCCAATTTGTAGTTTTTTAGACTAAGTTATGGCCAAAACACTAGGACTGTTCAAGGAAAACGAGAATCCTAATACCGAATTTCACTAAACATGGTTAGGAACACTTACCATTTTCTTCAAATCATCCTCAAACATTCATGCAATTCATAAGGAAATTCATGTTTCCAGCTTAAGCATTCACGTGACTAGCTAAAGACGGTGGACAAGAGTGGTTTAACATATCTAAAATTAGATGATAACGTGCTACCCATCTTTTCCCTACATGTCGTTGCATTGATGGAGGTGTTGTCTATAGTTAGAGGCTTAAACAACATGTTGAATTTATTTCCCAAAGGTAGTAACTTGGAAGACCTATATGTGAAGGGAACAGCTTCAGTTATTCTTAAATAATTCTAGTCCAAAGGAGAGCTAAAGTTTCAGTGGAATGAAGTTTCGGCGGAATGAAGGTGAAGCAGGTCCTACCATGTTTGTTTTACATGCTACATGTTGAAAAGGGCTGTCCACACTTTGCAAGCTTAACTACCAATAGTTGTCCATTATTTTGTCCTACACCATCTTTGTTTAATTAAGCCATTAATACCTTGTAACATCCTTAGAAATACTTAACTTGTCTCCTATATATAACAAGTTGTTTTCATTTTTTGTCTCACCAAATGACACATGTCCACACTATGAATTGTTCTCTCATGTAATGAATTTTATGTCCTTCACATCTACTCCTTCATAAACTTGACAGCATAAGGTTTTCATGCATTCTTGTTCCAAAATAATGAGAACTTCTTCATGTAAGTGACAGCTGCCAGTTAAGGTTCATTCATATGTACATATATTATTTCTTGTCCAAAATAATTAAATGGCTTAAGAAAAATCTGTCCAATTTCGGTAGAAATTTCATGTCCACTTGATAACATATTACACTTACATATATCAACATATAAGTTGGATCGATTTATTATAAGTACCCATAACTATGGCTGATTCTTATGCCCTTATGTTTTAGCCCAAGAATGCTTCAAATTTACTCCACAATAATTTAAATCAACATCAATCTTGATCTAACCTAAATCCATCTGATTGAATTTATTTACTTATTATTTTTATTTCCATACCAGTCATCTCCAATATTTTTCAACTATGATTTGACTTTAATACTTGTTATTCAGAGTTAGGTTCCTAATTCACCTTTCAGTGAAAATAAAAATTTACATTTACCTGAAAACATCATTCACACGAAATGAAATTTTATAGAAATGTGAAAAGAAAAGTTTAGGGTTTTACAATTATCCCTCCTTACAAAAATTTCGTCCTGAAAATTTAACAAGGTGTATAATGACATGCTCAAAATTTTTTTGGATATAACACATGCATTTGGTGCTTCGGCTCCTATATGGCTTCTTCTTCTGCATGATTCCTCCACAGTGCTTTAACTAAAGGAATAATCTTATTACATAGAACCTGGTCTCTGCGATCAAGAATTTGCACTGGTTTTTCTTTTAAAGTGAAATCTTCCTTTAAATTCACTGGTTACTCTATGATTAAATGAGATGGATCAGCTAGATATTTGTGAAGCATAAACACAGGGAAGAAATTGTGAATCCTTGCAAGTTCATCTGGTAACTTCAATCGATATGCCACTAATCCAATCTTTTCCATAACTTCATAAAGTCCTATGTAATGCGGACTTAATTTACTACATTTCCCAAGTCTCAATATGCCTTTCTAAGGGGAAATCTTAAGAAATATCTTATGTCCAATTTCAAATGCAAGATCTCCACGACGATTATCCGCATAGCTTTTCTGTCTATCCTGAGCTATTTTAAATCTGTCCCAAATAATGTGAACTTTATTTGTTGTCACCTGCACAAGTTCAGGCCCTATCAATTTCCCTTCACCTACTTTATCCCAACATATTGGATTTATGCATTTTCTTCCATAAAGTGCTTCATAAGGGGTCATGCCAATGCTGGCCTGATAACTGTTATTATAGGAAACTCTATCAGTGGTAGGTGTGTGTCCCAACTCCCTTTGAACTCCATGATATAGGATCTAAGTATATCCTCAAGTGTTTGAATAGTTGTCTTTGACTAACCATCTGTCTGAGGTTGAAAAGCAGTTCTAAACTTCAAGCATGTACCTAAGGCTTTTTGTAAGCTAGGCCAAAATTTTGATGTAAACCTATGATCACGGTCTGAGACAATAGAAATCGACGTACCATGGAGTCTCACTATCTCATCCATATATAACTAGGCTAACTTGTTTAAGGAATAATCATTCTTAATTGGAAGGAAATGTGTGGACTTTGTTAACCTATCCATAATCACCCATACAACATCGTGCCCCTTCTGACTCCATGGAATTCCTACAACAAAATCTATAGTAATCTTCTCCCACTTCCATTCTGTGATAGGGAGGGGCTACATTAATCCTGCAGACTTCTAATGTTCTGCCTTTATCTTTGACAAGTCAGACACTTAGAAACAAAGTCTGCTAATTCCTTCTTCATCCCTCTCCACCAATAGTGCTCTTTTATAGTGTGGTACATTTTTGTGCTACCCAAATTCATAGCATAAGCTAATGAGTGAGCTTCCTCTAAGATCTCTTTCCTTAAGTTTCCAATATTCGATACACATAATCATTGCCCCTCATCATTGTACCATCTTCCTTGACTGTAAGATCAGTTTTTTGCCCAGTCTCAACTTCAGTCTTCAACTTTATCAATTGTGGATCTTGTTTCTGTCCCTCTCTAATCTGATCCACCAAGATGGGATGAACGTGGAAGGTAGCAATTAATGCTGTGAATCTGTCATATCCAATTTCACTCTTAGAGACCTCATTTCCGCTAGAAGTGGATGATATATCATCTTCAGTTGTGCTATCAAACTAGTAGGTCTCTTACGTAAGGCATCTACCACTACATTAGCTTTTCTGGATGGTTCTATATTGTACAATCATAATCTTTTATTAACTCCAACCACTGCCTCTACCTTTGCCTCATGTTCAGTTCCTTCTAAGTAAACAAATATTGCAAACTATTGTGATCAGTGAAAATCCTATAGGGAATAGCAAACAAATAATCCATCCATATTCTCAATGCAAAAACTACTGCTGCTAATTCTAAATCATGGGTAGGGTAGTTCTATTCACGTTTCTTCAATTGCCTAGAAGCATAGGCTATAACCTTATCATTTTGTATAAGTACACACCCTAATCCCTATCTCAATACACTACAAATCCATCAGTCACTATTGGTAATGTGAGTACAGGAGTTGTTGTCAGCCTTTCTTTCAATTCATCAAAACTTCATTGATAAGTATCTGACCACTCAAACTTCTCCTCTTTTCGCGTCAACTTGGTTAGTGGACTTGCTATTGTGGAAAATCCTTCAGCAAACTTCCTATAATAGCCTGCCAATCCAAGAAAACTCCTGGCTTCCGTCACAGCAGTGGGAGGTTTCCAATTAGTAACAACTTTAATCTTTTGAGGATCCACACTAAGTCCTTCAGCTGAAATGACATAATCCAAGAAGTAACCTTATCAAGCCAAAACTGGCACTTACTGAACTTAGCATATAACTGGTGCTCTAGTAGGGTTTGTAGTACAATCTAAAGGTGTTCTAAATGATCCTCCTGACTTCTTGAATACATCAATATGTCATCAATAAACACAATCACAAACTCATCTAGGTACTCTCAAAACACCCTATTCATCAAATCCATAAAATAGTTAGTGCATTTGTTAATCTAAAGGGCATAACTAAAAATTAATAATGCCCATACCTCATCCTAAATGCAATTTTCAGAACATCTTCACTGTGGACTTTCAATTGATGATAACCTGATATTAGATCAATCTTTGAATACACCTTGGATCCCTGTAGCTGATCGAACAAATCATCAATCCTCGGGAGAAGATATTGGTTATGAATTGGCACTCTATTCAGTTGTCTGTAGTCGACACACAAATTTAAACTTCCATCCTTCTTTTTCAAGAATAAGATTGGAGCCCCACATGGAAAAGTGTTAGGTCTCATAAAACCCTTATCTAACAATTCCTTCATTTGTACTTTTAATTCTTTTAACTCCGATGGAACCATTCTGTACCGAGCAATTGAAATTAGTTGGGTTTCTGGTGGTGTATCTGTCTCAAACTCTATTACCCTATTTGGGGGTAATCTTTAAAGATCCTCTGGAAATACATCGGGAATCTCCTTGACCATTAGAATATCACCAAGTTGACTCTCATTATTATTCTGTTCAATCATATAAGCCAGATATCCCTGGCATCCTTTACGGAGCATTCTATTAGCTACCATGGCAGTCACCATACTAGTGTAAAGAACTTTTTTTAATCCACAAAATATCACCTCTAGTTTCCCTAATCGACTCAGCCTAAGCTTCTTTTTAAAATAATCCACCATCGCACGATGTGTGGATAATCAATCCCTTTTTAGAATAACATCAAAATCTCAGATATCGAATATAATAAGGTTTGTTGGGAATTCCTTACCTCCAATCAGTATTTTACTATCTGCGAACACTCTTTTAGCAAAGAGTAAGTTCCCAGCTAAAATAGAAACTACAACCCCATCATCTAATAACTGAAGCTCAAGACTCAATTTTGTAGAAAAATCCATAGACATGAAAGAATGTATAACACCAGGATCTATTAAAGTATATGCATTATGATCAAAAATAGTAATGACACCGGTGACTACCTCTGTTGTGGCATCGGCCTCCTGCTGAGTGACAGCAAAAACTCAGGCTTGTGTATAAGGCATACCTGCCTGTCCTGTAGGAGTTACTCCCCTACCCCTGGGACCTCTACTGGATCCAATAAAACTCGACCCTCTGGACTGAGAACCTCGACCTCCTTATTTGTAACCCCCTCTAGCTTGTGGAGGTGCTAAAAATCCAGCCACCGACTTCTCTATAGTGACTAACTACGAACAATCTTTAATGAAAAGACGCTCCTGACCATAATGGTAGCAACTGGTCATAATCATTTGACACTCAACTAAATGTTTTCCACAAGTAACACACTCTGGCACCAGGGTCCTACTATCACGAGAGTCTCTTAGCCTAGTGGGTGACCTAAAAGATCCATGGCTGGATGATCTGCCTCTATTAAACCTCCTACCACCACTCTATCTTGACTTATTTTTCTTGATCGAACCCTAAGATGAACTAATTGGTGCTTTGCGCTTTTGTTCTAATCTTGAACTTTTAGTGATTGTTGTTGCATTTCTCTCCACTTTTTGTAACTTCATCTAATTCCCCGAAGTGAGTTTGTGAAGCCAATGATAGGTGAATCCGTAATATAGGACTCAAGCCCAACAAACCTCTTGCACTTCTATTCTTCACTATCAGCAATAAATTGAACACTTCTGACAAGTTGTGAAAATCTCTTCTTATAATCTGTCACTGACGTCGTACCTGGCTCTAGACGGAAGAATTCCTCTACCCTTGTATTCGTATAACTCCACAGGTTGATTCTGTCTGTGAACTCTCTCTGAGATTCTACCCAAGATACCCCATCCAGATGTCGTCTCTCAATGGCTTCCCACCAATCTTTAGCCTTGTCCTCGAGGGAGAAAGTGGAGAACACAACTCTCTGTTCATCTCTGGATCTAACAACTTTGTATATCTTTATGACCCGATCTAACCATATAAGTGCACTCTCGGGATCTCCACTCCCGTTAAAAGTCTTGCCATCCAATTTAAAGACACGCTCAATTAAGCATCTAGAAGCTTCCACACTTTCACGTGATTGTTGCATTGCTGCAGCAAAAATCTGAGCCATATGTTCAACATTAAAACTCACTTCGGCTGGTTCTACTGACCCTAACAATTAGGACTATGGTTGATTGATGGAGAGACTTACTAACTCTAGAGTGTGGTCATCCTCCCATTCCGGAGTTGACTCAGGTGCAAGAGCTATTGAAATGGCTCTCTTAAGATGTCCACGGTCTCATCTGTGCATCATGTTATGTATTCAAGAAAAATGCAATGTGTAAAAATTTCAGTTTATAAAATCATATGCATGTAAATCACAACATTTTATTGATCACCTCACTTTTGAAACAATGTAAAAACCTTAAATCACAAAGGAGGCAACCCATTTTTAAAAGTCGGGCTCTAATACCAGCACTGACAGGCCCCTATCCTGTAATGACTAGGCGATCTGCCTGACACTTAATGGTGACTCTCCAGTTGATATCTGAATCGGCTGGAAAGTTCCCATGAAGCTAAGCCTATTGCCTTTGTTAAGGAAAAGCTTCAATTCATAATAAGAAATGTAAACAGTGAAGTTTCTTTTTTCAATTTATTATAAATTTTGGCAGCATAACGATTGTATTTTAAGATCGTAAAATTTTAAAGTCCCAGTAAAAGTTCAAAACACTTTTATTATCACATCAATTTCTCAACTCCAAATACTTCAAATCCACTCACATACAGTCTCATATAGTTACATCAATAAACTTTGAAAAGCTTAAAACAACATCATGCATTCCATTTAAAAATCTTTGTACACATCCATTCTTTATACAAATGTACTTTCCAAAACATTTTCAAATATATGCAACATTTCTCAAAAATATGTACAAGGAAAAATAAAAATGCCTACACAGCAACACTCGAAGAAGTTGACTACACGTGAGGTGGATTCCTTGCTACTAAAGCCCCTGAGCGTGCACCTGGAAGGTTTTATTTAAAAACATAAATATAGGGTGAGCTAAACGAGCTCAGTGATTGTCATTGGTTTCCAAAAAAAAACATTTATACAATCCTTAACCTCCATAAAAGAAAACAATTTCTTTTCTTTCCAAGTAATAATCAATGTTTTGTAAACAGTGATGGCAAACAATACTTTCATGAACTTTCTTTTAAAACATAACATATCACAAATTTTCTTTGCCATATGGTACCCTTAGATGTAAGGCTACGGAGCTGGCTCTACATAGCTTACCCGTTCCTGATTAACCTCTATATACTGATTGTTATGAAGCTGGTTTTGCATCGCTTACTCATAATGATGCTAGCACTACATATAAATCAGTGGTTATGGAGCTAGTTCTCCATTGCTTACCTGTAACAATGCTAGCACAATATATACACCACACGTGTAGAGGGTGACTCACAAGACATACTGACAGACATAACACCACCCATGTTAGTGACAGATGCCCCCCAAACACTGCCATACTCGTTAGGACGTACTCTAATCATTATAATCGTATATATATAAATACCTAACGGCATACCATAGGCTAAATCACAATTAATACATAAGCCTGCCTCATTTTAATGCCATTTAAAAACATAATCAAAATCGATTTCTATGCCAATTCAAAGCATATGTAAATTTCAATTCAATGCTAATTCAAATCATATGCAAATTCCAATTTAATGTCAATTCAAAGTGTGCGTACATCTCATTAGTTTCCAAGTGCATTCAAAACTCAATTCAATGCTAAATCAAAGCATATGTAAACCTCATGAAGATTAACCTTTAAATTCAAGTAGTAGCACCAATGGAATTATTCGTAGTAAGGTAAAGACCATCTTTACAAAATCAATTTAAAGGTACACTTACTGTTTGTCGTTTATCATAAACTGCCCTCACTTGTTCAGTGCTTTTCCTTTATTAGTCCCGAGTCTACGGTGATCGAGAAAACTTTATGATCTTACTCAACTATGAGGGAGACCCTTGAAGGGTTCCTAAAACCTGTTAAGTATATCCATAACTTACGATCGTGTTTTAAAAATTTTATAACAAAGGGCTTACCAAAGTCTTAGCATTTAGTATGATTAAAATTCTATTTTCTTTTCATTCAACTATTAAACAACTTCCATGATTAATACATATTGTCTTCTTTCCATTTAAATAATGTACATAGTATATACCTACTGTTTTCCTTACTTTGAACCATTAAACTATGTACAACATATATGCTGCCATTGAACAACCATTAAGCCACATATATAGCATCTACATGTTGCCAATTAATACCCACTGAATAACATTCATAAGACATGGATATACATGTTTTCCTCTCCATTTACTATGTTGTTTTTCTCTTCATTTAACCATACCCCCACTTGTTCTTTAATTTTCACATATCAAACGATCAAACTAGGTTCTGAAGTCTTCTAGAAATTATTCCCCTATGTCTCTAGGTTCCATATCATCAAAAATCATGCCATTTCACCTTTAAACTATGAAACACGTACCAAATATCATAAGCTGCTTCAACATAGGGACAGTATCATGTTACCATAATCAATCTCAATTTCCAATATCATTAAGCTATAATTAGGTTTAGGTATCTTCTAGATATTTGTAGCCTATGTCTTAGGTTTCATTTACAGTTGGAATCACCCAATTTAAAGTTTTGTAGACTAAGTTATCCACTAAGACTTTTCAAAGAAAACGAGAATCCTAATACTAAATTTCATTAAACATAGTTAGGAGCACTTACCACTTTCTTCAAATCATCCTCAAACATTCATGTAATTCTTAAGGAAATTCATGTTTCTAGCTTAAGCATTCATGTGACCAGCTAAAGAAATGGACAAGAGTGGTTTAACATACCTAAAATCATATGGTAAAGTGCTGCCCAGTAGGCGTTGATGGAGGTGTTGTCCATGGTTGGAGGCTTAAACAACATGCTGAATTTATTTCCCAAAGGTAGTAACTTGGAAGACCTATGTGTGAAGGGAGCAGCTTCAATTATTCTCAAATAATTCTGGTCTAAAGGAGACCTAAAGTTTCGGCAAAATGAAGGTGGAGCAGGTCCCACCATCTTTGTTTTACATGTTACATGTTCAAGAGGGTTGTCCACACTTTACAAGCTTAACTACCAATAGTTGTCCATTGTTTTATCCCTCACCATCTTTGTTTAATTAAGCCATTAATACCTTGTAACATCCCTGGAAATACTTGTCTCCCACATATAACAAGTTGTTTTCATTTTTGTCTCACCAAAATGGCACATGTCCACACCATGAATTGTTCGCTCATGTAATGAATTTTATGTCCTTCACATCTACTCCTTCATAAACATGACAGCACAAGGTTTTCATGCATTCTTGTTCCAAAATAATGAGAACTTCTTCATATATGTGACAGCTGCCAGTTAAGGTTCATTCATATGTACATGTATTATTTCTTGTCCAAAATAATCAAGTAGCTTAAGAAAAATATGTCCAATTTCGGTAGAAATTTCATGTCCACTTGATAACATAGTACACTTACATATATCAACATATATGTTGGATCGATTTACTATAAGTATCTGTAACTATGGCTGATTCTTATGTCCTTATGTTTCAGCCCAAGAATGCTTCAAATTTGCTCTATAATATTTTAAATCAGGGTCAATCTTGATCTATCATAAATCCATCTGATTGAATTTATTTATATATTTTTATTTCCATACTAGTCAACTCCAATATTTTTCACCTATCATTTGACTTTAATACTTGTTATTCAGAGTTGGGTTCCTAATTCACCTTTTACTGAAAATAAAAATTTAAATTCACCCAAAAACATCATTCATAGGAAATGAAATGTTATAGAAACGTGAAAAGAAAAATTTACAGAGAGAAAAGAAGAAAAGGAAGAAGATGATGGTTCTGACGCTAAAGCTTCCCAAAATACGTGATTTCCCGATGCCACTGCTTTCCTGAATTGTCCAACCTAAGTTCTATCTTCTCCCCCTTTCCATTTTTATTCATTTAATGTGTAAGATTGAGATGGGTTGTATGGTTATAGATTTCAAGTTGTTAACGATGTTTTAAATTTTCCTTTGGGATTTTGCTTATATTTAATGTTAATCTAGTTGAATTGTGTTTACTTGATTTAAGTGTTGTGATTGATTAATGTTTTTGCATGTTTCGGTAATAAATAAATAGGGTGAACCACATAAAAATGATTAGATCGAATTAATGAGAGTTAGGAAATCTAGTTGACCACTTAATCAATCTAGTCGGTAATTTCATAGAGAGAGATCTCGTACGAGACTTGATTATTCATTAGAGAGCTTTAGAACTAATTAGAATTGTGGGTAATTTATGAATTAAGAGATTGCAAGTTTCATAATTCAATTAGGGTTTACAATTTAGGGAATGGTTATAACACGAGAAAGAGTAATCAACCCTACGATTGTCTAGAAACGACACCCCATAAACATAAAAATGGCTAGATTAGAATTAATGATGGGTAAAATCTCCTCTTACATAACTTAATTAATTCTCTTGACATATTTCCATTGTTACATTATTTGTTTGTTGCTAGTTTGTTTGATTTAGTTTGCTTTTCAGTTTAGTATTCGAATTTGAGTCTTAAACAAAGCACAACTTGAATTAAGTGGTACCTAAGCACAATCTCTATGGGACGATATCTGCTTTTTACTACAAGTAACAACCCGTATACTTGCGATTTTTAGCATAAAACAAGTAGTTTGTATTTAAAATCAACAATCTTCAAGCTCTCATCATCTGCCATCCTCTCCATCACCACTGTCGATGTTGAAGAATGAAGAAAAACTGAATAGAAAATGAGAGAAAAGTATTTTTGGCTGGGTCTGTCCTAAATGTCTTTTCTGTCGTCACAACCTTTCCTTATGTAGTAAAATTTAGGTTTAAACCGAGGGATACCTAGCAATTAATAAGGACACCTATTTTTCTCATACCTATGACTTAATTTTCATGGGTGTAAGAACATCTTATAGTCGTGTATGGCCATG
The DNA here is from genome assembly GCA_025629805.1 of Erythroxylum baracoense. Taxonomy (NCBI): domain Eukaryota; kingdom Viridiplantae; phylum Streptophyta; class Magnoliopsida; order Malpighiales; family Erythroxylaceae; genus Erythroxylum; species Erythroxylum baracoense. The sequence goes on from JAOTAY010000190.1 coordinate 25,258,601, forward strand.
CACGAATATGCATGGCCCTCTCACGGTCGTGAGAGATCTCTCACGGTGTCAATTTTAATTTCCAATCCTCTTCCTTTATTCACCAACCGAATCATCTTTCATTGTCTATTTCAAAGTTAGGTTAAAATGAAAGAATGGGACAAGTGGCGTGGCCTAAAACCAAAGAGAGTAAGATGCTTCACTGCTCACTCTCTCAATTATGCCTTCTCTAAGTGTAACCCAATTAAACATTCTCATGCTTTATTTATTTCAAGTGTAGCTATCCACCACCTTAATTTACCATCTTACATGGCCGTGAGGAAAAACTCACGCCCATGCATCTAGTTACACAGCCCTGACACATACACTCATAGCTATGCAACTTTTTTAACATGGTTGTGAGACATTTTAATGCTTCATTCTTCATTTCTTTTCATTTTCTTATTTTCTTCTTGCTCTACTCTTCTTCTTCTTCTTTGTATTTCCATCATATGTCTCATCTTTCTTAGCATTTTATTGTCTTCTTTTGCTTTTAATCTTCTTCTTTTCGCTCCAAGAAGACAAAGGATTGTGAATCTTCGAAAAAAACTCAAATGTAGTGCTTTTGACTCACTTTAGCTCTTTCGCTTCCGAATTATACCTAAAATAAAATATGGGCTAAAGTGAGTATCTTAAGCATTTCTAAGGCATTAATCACTAAGTGTAGTATATCAAATGAATCAATATTTAAATACATATCACTAACCACTTATATAAACTATATTTAGTTTTGAATATAGTTTTCTATTCATCCCCTTCTCTAATCATAATTTGATAGTAACTAGATTTTAAATCAATTTTAGAGAATAAGCATGCAACATACAACTTATTAAGCGTATCGGTTATTCTAGGAATGTGATGTATATACTTTATAGTAATTTTTTTGATGGAAAAATAGTCCACACACATTTTATATGATCCGTCCTTCTTTTGTACTAGTAAAATAAGAAAGAAACATAGGCTTAAGCTCTCTCTCATGTTACCCTTCTTTAAGAGTTCTTTCATTTGCTTTTGGATCTCCTTTGTCTCCTTCGAATTTATTCTATATGTAAGTTGTTTTGGAGTTTGAGCTCTAGAAATAAAGATTATTTAGTGCTTAATCCTTTTTATAGGTAATAATAATACTACTACTACAATAACAACAACATTAACAACCATAATAACAATAACAATAATAAAATAAAAGTCCCACAGTACGCAGGCTTTGGGTAGCCCAGTAGTATGTAGCCTTACCTATAATTGGTAAAGAGGCTTTATAGGTAATAATCCATATAAAATATTCTTTTGAAAGAGATCAATAAATTCTTGTAAAAGAGATATAACACTACTAGAAAAGTAACATTAACATTAACATCAACATTATGAGAAAAAAAAAAGACTCTTCACAAGTAAGAAAATGTATTTAGTGCTGGGCTAAGAATGTATCTCTCACATCTCCCACTCTTGCTACAAAACTTAATATATTCCCCTTGTATGTATCTCTTATTTTTACTTTATCCAAGGTGTTTAATTTATCCCTAGGTATTTTATATTATTCATTTCCCTCAATCTCTCTTACTTAGTCTCATAAATCTTTACTTTAAACATGCTTTGGTAATAATGGAGAAAAAGTGATTGGTTTGTAATTTATGGTAAAGGAATATCTTTTCCTATATCCATCGTGCATGGCTCTCTTATCAAATTACCAAGGATGTCCTAAAAGAATGTGTTTCACTTGTATGAGAATCATATCACATTACACTCATATGTGTACCTTCTAATTGAGAAAGAAACCAACACTTACTTTTCTTCCCTAACCTTCTCACTCTCGTGCAACCATTATCGATTTTCCAATTTAATGTATTTTGTGTTTATTAGCCACAACATCTCCACTAACTTTATAATAACTACATCCATACAATTGTTCCCATCTCTGGTTATACTAAATACTTGATCCTCGATGGAACATCTTATATGAAAAAGATGATCCCTCTACTTATTCACATAATCCTCTCCTATATACATACGTAATGCCCTCCTAGTGACATCCTTCCCTCTTTAGACCTTTTAATGCACTCATTATCATAAGCATCCTCTAAACTAGGTATATCATCATCTGCCTCCCCTTCACTTTCTTACACATATTCTCCATCCTTTCTTAATATCATCACTCTCTTTTTAGGATATTGTGAAGCTATATTCCATCTCTCTAAACATTTAAGCACTTGACATCTCAATTGATAATTGTTGAAAAGGAATCGGTCTTAAGTTTCTCTTCACTTGATTCTTATACTTTTAGTGTAGTTGTTTCATATTTTGGATTTAGAGCTTTGCTATCCTATTTACTTCATAGGTGCTCCATAATGAAGAATCTGTATTAAAAATACTAAAATGGTTAAGAAGCCTCTCTTTAAGTTATCTTTATACTTTTACGGTCATATGAATTACATCTTCCAGCTCTACATAATGATGTAGCTTGACAATATTAGTAATTTCTAAATTTATTCCACAAATGAAATGAGCCATTATTGCTTTTTGATCTTCCAATATATTAACCCTATTAATGGCAAATTCCTTCCCTATGGTACTTGTCTACACCCTTAGAACCCTGAGTTAACATTTGAATTCTTTAATAGACATCTATATAGTAGGAACTTAGTACAAAATGCTTCATTATCACCAATTTCATATCCTCCCAAGACCTAATAGGTGGTTTTTGGTTCCTTCTCCTAGTGAGAATTTGTTCATCCCACAAATCCATAACATAATCATTAAACTTCGTGACAACAAGTTTAACCATTTTCTAGTAAAAAATTTAATACGATCGAAAACTAGCTCTACATATTTTTCTCACCCAAATGGGCATCAGGGTCTATCCTTCCTATAAAAGGTGGTCTTTATATTAATGCTATTTATATTGTTATCCATCCTTTCCTTGTACTTTCTTTCATAGCTAAACTAAATTTGCCCCCTCCTTGTCTTCTTATTTTTATGTATTTTTCCTCTACCACCCCTTAAGCTTAAGCCCTTAAATAGTTGGCAGCATTATCAACTTCATCACTAACCTCAATGTCATATATACTAGCAGGTAAGGTGAACTATATTATAGACTATCTATGAGAGCTTCATTTTTCTCCAATCTATACCTAATTTCACTTAATTATCTAATAAGTTGCTTATATTATCCTTATATTGAATTCATAATAAACTCTTTTGTCTCCTCACTCAGTCCCTTACCTTTTGATGTATTTTTGTTTCAATTTTGAGTCCTAATGAACTTTGGGTCCAAAAATTTTTAAATTATTTTAAGGCCTTAATAGATTTATTATTTTGGAGCAACTAGCATGCCAATGTTGGGAGGATTTATTGCTTGAATTGATGGAGTTAAAGTATAAATGTAGTAAGAATGCATGAGGGGCAATCTTGGTAGATCACTTAAGTCTAAAGGTTATAAGGCATAA
>JAOTAY010000190.1:25276329-25289643 GCA_025629805.1 Erythroxylum baracoense
AGAGTGGCATTTTCAAACCAAAGGTATACAATACATCTCTTTCTCCATCTGCACAAAAATATTCTGAACCACAATCAACTGCTATTGCTCTATCTGATCCTACATGGAAGCAAGCTATGTTTGAAGAAGTTCAGGCTCTACAGAGAAATCACACATGGCATTTGGTACCTTATGACTCTTCTAAACTAATTCTTGGAACTAGATGGGTGTTTCGAATAAAGTATGACTCTACTGGTGCAATTGCCAAATACAAAGCACGTTTTGTAGCTAAGGGGTTCAAGCAAATACCAGGGCTTGATTTCACTGAAACATATAGCCCAGTAATCAAATTCTCCACCATTCGAGTTATTTTGTCTCTTGCATTAAGTCATAACTGGGACATTCAGCAGGTTGATATTAATAATGCATTCCTAAATGGGGCTTTGGTTGAGGAAATCTATGTTAGACAACCAGAGTTTTGAAGATCCTACCTTTCCTAACCATGTGTGCAGGTTAGATAAGGCTCTCTATGGCCTTAAGCAAGCTCCAAGAGCTTGGTACACTACACTCAAGTCCAATATTCTCCAATGGGACTTTCAACAATCATTATCAGACACTTCTCTATTCTACAGATCTGCAGCTGGCACCATTCTCCTAATCCTAGTCTGTGTCGATGACATTCTAATGACAGGGAATTCCCCTACAGCAATCAGTTCATTAATCATGCAGCTAAACACAAAGTTTTCATTAAAGACACTTGGCACTATAAGTCACTTCCTTGGATTTGAAGCATGCAGAAATGACTCGGGACTTTACCTTTCACAGTGCCATTACACGCTTGACATCTTGGCTAGGACCAACATGATGAACTGCACTCCTTGCTCCACTCCACTAGCCACTGGCACCAATCTTTCAACTGCTACTGGTACTCCTTTTGTAAATCCCACTCTCTACCGCAGCACTATCGGTGCTCTTCAATACCTATGCCATCCAAGACCTGACATTAGTTATGTAGTGAATCGATTAAGTCAGTTTTTGTCTAACCCTCTTGAATGGCACAGGGTTGCTTGCAAGAGGGTCTTACGATATCTCAAAGGCACCACTGGTTATGCTCTTCTTTTTTGGCCCTCACCTAATCCTCTCTCTCTCTAGACTTACAGTGACTCCGATTAGGGTGGGAATCCAGATGATAGGAAGTCGACAACTGGGGGTTGTGTCTTCCTATGGGTAATTTAGTGTTCTGGACATCCAAGAAACAAACTACAGTGGCTAGGTCTAGTACTGAAGCCGAGTATCGTGCCCTAGCTCAAGTTTCTACAGAGGTACTATAGTTGCACTCACTGTTAAAGGAATTACGTTTCACTCTCAAACACACACCGATTCTCTGGTGCGATAACAATGGTGCACGATCTCTAGCCCTAAATCTGGTGTTTCATGCTTAGACGAAACACATCGAGGTTGATGTGCATTTCATATGAGGCAGAATAGAGAAGAAAGAATTGGAAGTTCGCTACATACCCACAGAAGATCAAGTAGCAGATTTACTTACCAAGCCTCTCACGACGGTTCGATCGAAGGAGCTACTATCTAAGCTCAATGTCTCCGTCCATCCCCATTTTTTCTTGAGAGGGAATGATGGAGATAATACATATGGCGGTTCATAACTTGACCCATATGAAAACAATTAATCAGCCCAAACAAAAGGACAATTAGCCAACCCAAACAAAAGACAATTAAGTAAAAGCCCAAGCCTACACTATTGCTTTCAGAGGATTCCAGCCAGCTCACCATATACCTACACAACATACACGTACATAACAAATATCAGCTGTCATGTTATTCTGTCAGAATCAGTTATCAATCCTAGCCATTGAACCATAACAAATTTAGATCAATGGATAGAAACCATTGAACCTCTGTATAAATTTACTATGTTCATTACAATAAAATTCTTAACGTCAGATACATAAAATATTCTCAATTCCTTACAAGTTAGTCATGCACCTATTTTTATGTTTCGTTGTTACTACACGTTAGGCATGACTCATCTGTTTCATTTCCGTTTTGCTTTTACTACATGTTAGGTGTTAGACCCCTAAAATTCGGAGCACCTCTCAGTGACCTTCGATGAGGGGCCTTAGGGGAGAGGTTCGCTGGATTCACGCATAAGGGAGGCATGAGAAAATACTAAGGCAAACGTGGGCGAGGATGATCAAACTTGGTCCGAATTTTAGTAGAGTCTCAGACCTAGTGAAGATTGAGTCGGCCCAGGTTAAGGACTTGACGGACTAAGGACTTAGACTATGCTGGGATGGACGGACCATGACTAACGGACTTGTTATAGGAAGCATTAGATTGGGCCAGTGCGCTATGTGGGCTTTGACGAGATCACACTGCATCATCAACGGATAGAGATCTTGGGGAGATCTTGGATGATGTGGCGATCATGAGGAGTTAGAGTTATAGTGGAATAGAACATCTGAAGATAGCGGAGATCGTCGATGATAAAGATGCTAGTTTCCTAGTTGAATGTAAACTCTATCTTTTTGTTATCTTGTAGATTCTATCTTATCGGTTAGAGTCTTATTTAGATGGGGGTGTCGTCTAATTGGTCCATATGATGTAATCTGATAAAGATAGACATGATCTTAGCTCGATCCTAGGTAGATCAGTTTGAGTGGGATTAGGTAGTTCAGATGGAGTGGGATTCTGATTGTAACTTGACTTCCAAGTCAAGAGGCCTATATATAGCTCATTCGAGCTTTGCTCTTGGGAAGTCACAGAGAGAGCATTCCTTGTATTCTTTTGAGGTAAAGTAATATAAAGGTTGGTTTAGTCGTATCTCTGTGTGTTCCTTTGTTTCCTTTATTTCTTATTGCTTTCTTAAGCATTGTTTCTTCGAGTGTGCGAGCTAAACACTTCGAGAGTTGTTGGGGGCTGAGTCTTGCTTAAGCAGACTAAGTGGGACTGCCTTACAAAGGATTTTGGTGATAGAATTCGGTGAAAGTTTGAGTCCCAAAGGTGACCTTTATATCATTAGGCATGTCAACATTTTTCTTCTTATTAAAGATATGGTAGCCACAGCATGCCCAAGCGCAGAAGATAATCATCACACAGAATTCTCAAAAAAAAAGAAGAAGATAATCATCACACAAAACTAAAAAATCTCCAACTTCATAAGATATTCCAAAGATCTCAGTCAACTGTAGCACAAGTAAGGCACCTCTTAATTGCATTACACAATTATCACATCCCTCGAATTTTTTGGATGCTGGTTGTTATCCTGGCCTGCCATGGTACCCAACAAAATTGGGTTTGCTAGTCCAAACATCTAGCCTTCCCTGGGATAAACACCTGGGTAAAGGCCAGATGGGGCAAGAAAGGGTTGCAAAAAGTTATGTTGCATAAAGATGGTATGTTATTGTTCAAATTTTCTAATGATTCTTGCTTGAATGAAATTGTGGAACAGGGTCCTTGGCATTTTGGGGATCAACCTCTGTTTATAAAGAAGTGGAGGTCAGGAATAGAAATGGACAGGGACAGTTTGAGGTTATCCCTATGTGGGTTAACTTTCATAAAATTTTGGACGATTGAGGGTCTTACCTACTTGGCAAGTTCATTGGGGAAGTAGGTGTGTATGGACTCACAAACAGCCTCAATAGAGAGGATCTGCTATGCAAAATTGTGTATAAAAATACCGAAGAATGCCCCACTTCTAGATAATCTTCCTCTTCTTTGGCTAGAAGATAATGAGGAGTTGTAGAGAGCTGAAATACAAGTAAGCTATTTATGAAAGACTATTTAAATCTGGGTGGCATGATGAACTTATCAATTCTGCCAATTACTATCCTCCTATAGAGCATGAAAGTGTTGAAGAACTTAACTTAAATGGGGAGGATGTTATTCACACTGTTGGTGCAGTCAGTCCGTTGCTTTCTGTAGAGAAAAATTGGCTCAGATAGGAACTAATGGGAAGGAATTAGTTATCTTGAGGATTGTTGAAAACTCCTCCCAGTCGAAGGAGAATTGTCATATGGCTTGTGCTCAAATGATGACTAATAAAATGTACTGGGATAACTGAGAATTCTGTTGATAAGGGCTCTATAGATCAAGCTGATACTATTGGTCAGACACAAATAGAAAACTTCAAAGTTGACCACGTGGTAAGTCTAGGAATTGGGGAAAATAATTCCTATAATATAGAGCATCCTGTGGCAGTTAGCACTCACCTAGGAAACTCAACCGAAGATCCTACATTGAATTGTAATTCTTCTGATACTGTGACACTAGTCTCCTCTTGGACTAGAGGATTAGACCTGGCAGACGTAGATTGTGGTTCTCCATTAGCTGAATCTCACATCCCTTAATAGACATGGCTTGATGCTGCTGGACAGACACAAATAGAAAACTTTAGAACTAATCAGGTGGTAAGTTTGGGAACTAGGGAAAATAATTCATAAAATGTAGAGCATCCTATGGCAACTAGTACTCACCTGTGAAACTCAACCAAAGATCTTACATTGAATTGTAATTCTTCTGATAGTGTGATATTACTCTCCTCTCGAACTGTAAGATTAGACTTAGCAGAAGTAGATTGTGGGGCTCCATCAGCTGAAGCTCATATCCCTGAAATCCCTGTAGGTTTTTACGTGAACTCCAAAACTGCTAAAAGAAAATTTGCTAGGAAGAGAAACAAAATCCCAAACACCAAAGGGCTTCCCCCAATTATGGTAGTCCTAGTATGGAACATTAGGGGGTTAAATGACCCACATAAGAAAGAACTGGTGGAGATGGTAAGGGATATGAAGCCACGCTTAATTGGTCTTCTTAAAACTAAAATAAAAGACCCCTTATCCCTTTACGGTACTAAATTTTTAGGTGCACATTGGCAGCTCATTTCCAACCATGATTCTCACTACAATGACAGAATTATTTGTCTCTACAACAAGGATAAGTTCGGAGTTTAGGCTATGGAAAATATCAAACAATTTATATATCTTCAATGTTAGCTTTAAGGTATGCCATATATCTTTAAGTTGTCTATGGTTTATGCTTCAAATTTTGTTTTTCAACAGAATAAGCTGTGGTTAGATTTGGAAAATGTTCAACATTAAATTTCTAATCTTTGGCTTAGATAGGGAATTATAACTGTCCTCTTAATTAAGATGAAATGGAGGGGGGTAGATAGTTTAATCTTGGACCGACCAAGGAACTATCCACCTTTCTCGCACGAATGGACCTAGCGGATCTTAAGACTATTGGAAGAAGGTTTACTAAGCCTAATAATCAGCATGGAAAATTGCTCATTAGAAAGAAGTTGGACCATTTTTTAGTCAATTCTTTATGGTTGACACAATTCTCCAACTCTTTTTCCCATTTCGGTAAAAACTTCTTATCCGATCATTCTTCTATGTTGATTCAACGACTTGAGGAGTGTAGTAAAGTGGCAACTCCATTTTAGTTTTTTAATGGAATAACATAGGTGGAAGGTTTTTCTGATCTGGTTAGAAGATGTTGGAATATTGAGATTGATGGCTTTAACAATAACACAACACCCATTATGAATCCTGCTACTCTGCGGAGTCTAGAGAGGTTTAATAGTACCCAACTTTATCTCTAACTAATAGAGAGGTTATATCTAAATGACCTACATGAATAGAGAGGAAGAGAGAGAGAGAGAGCTAGAGAGAGAGAGAAAAATAAAAGAAAAGAAAAGAAAAAAGAAGAAGAAAAAGAAAAAGAAGAAAATAATAATAATAATATAGCAGCAGCAACAATAGTAGCAATATTATTATTATTAGTAGTAATAGTAGTCAAGGTGGTGGTGGTGGTTATGGTGGTAATAGTAGTAATAGTAATAATAATAATAATCATGATGATGATGATGATAAGAGCAATAAAACTAATAGTAGTAATAATAATAAGAATAATCATAATAGTAATAAAAATAAAAATAATTACTAATTCAAGCTAAATCCCTAAGAGGTAAGTATTATCTATTTATAAGCTTAGGCTAACTACAAGAATCTCTTTACGAGGGATTTTTTATTTAGATCATATTACGCCAAAGTTTTCTATTACGAGTCATGTCCTTGATAAGTTTCAACATTGTCATATTACTCTTGATCACCTCTTCTCAATTCTTCTTAGGCCTCCCTTTTTTCCTCTTACAGTCTCTAAGTACGATCTTCTTATATCTTCTTACTGGAGCATCTGAGTGTCTCCTCTTAAGATATCCAAGCCACTTAAGTCTTGTCTTTCTTAATTTGTCAATAATATTAACTACCTTCAATCTGGCCCTTACCATTATATTCCTCATCTTATCTCTTCTAGTAAGGTTGCACATTCATCAGAGCATTCTCATCTCTGTCACTATTACTTTATGATTATGCACTTGTTTGATAGGACAACATTCTGCTCCATAAAACATGGTTGACTTAATCGCTAAATAATAAAATTTACCTTTAACCTTAAGAGGCATCTCCTTATCACACAGAACTCCTAATGCACTTCTCTATTTAAGCCACCTAGATCTAATCCAGTGAACTATGTCTTTATCACTCTGTCTGTTGCTATGCATGATAGAGCCCAAATATTTAAAACATTCGTTTTGTGGTATAACTTTTGAACCAATCTTTACCTCCACATCGGTAACCACTCCATGTCTTGAACAGTTACACTCCATGTACTTGCTCTTAGTCCTACTCAATCTAAAGCTTTTTGTCTCTAACGTATCTCTCAAAAGTTCAAGCTTGGCATTGACCCCTCTTTTGTCTCATCCAATAAAACAATGTCATCATCAAATAACATTCACCAAGGCACATCCCTTTAGATATTCTTGGTGAACTCATCAATCACTACTGCAAAAAAAGGGGCTCAAAGAGGAGCCTTGATGTAGCCCAATATCTATAGAAAATGCTTTATATCCCCTCGTATTGTCTTTACTATAGTTGTTACACCATCATACATATCCTTAATAATTTGTATATAGGTTATAGGAACCCCCTTGACTTCTATACACTTCCTTATGGTTTCACTTGGTACCCTATCATACGCTTTTTCTAAATCAATCAAAACCATGTACAAGTTATGTTATCTTTCCCTGTAATACTCCATTAACCTCCTAAGGATCATAAACCTCCCTGACATAAAGACAAATTGGTTTTCTAAGGTAGAAGCATTCTTCCTCAGTCTCTTTTCAATCACCTTCTCCCATATGGCTTTAAATATTTCCAATTGATAAAGAAATTAAAGAGAGTGAAAGAAGCTCTAAATGTCATATGGCTAGTCAGCATCTAAACCTCTCTACACTTAAGGAGAAGCTTATACTAGCTCAGAAAGCTTGTTACAATACCCAATATGATGTTACTTTAAATCTACTAAAGTGGTTACCTTCAGGAATATCTAGAAGCTATCAAACTCAAAACTTTATTCTTGAACAAAAATATAGATTAAACAAAAAACTAAATTTCTATGCTCCTAGACAGTAGGGGATACGAGTATACAGATTAGATACACTTACAAAAACTTACCAAGGATCACTTTCTGAAACTAATGGTAGAGGATAATTCCACTATCCCTAAGGTTGTTTAAAAGTTCATTAGATCAGAGTATCAAGGATATTATGGTGTTATGAATCTCGATGCAAAACTTCAAAAGAGTTTTATTCAACATGAACTTTTTTAAATCTCTTGGACAGGATGGATTCACTGCTTTATTCTTCCAAAAACTTAAGACATTATGGGTAGGATATTCCTTGAAGTTGTGTTGGAATTTTTTCTTCCTCAAAGAAGCGTCAAGAAATGAACCATAACTACATATGCTTAGTTCCTAAAAAAATGCAACCCTCAAAGTATGAATAACTTTAGATCAATTTCTTACTGTAATATAATATATAAAGTCATTTCTAGACTCCTTGTTGAGAGACTCAAGTTAGCTATTTCTAGTATCATCAAACCTGCTCAAGGGGGCTTCATGCCAGAGCAGAATATTGGGGATAATATACTTCTTCTACAAAAACTGTTGAAGGATTACAATTCTGGAAAGAATTTTAAAAGTTGTTTAATCAAAGTTGATTTTTCAAGGCTTTTGACACTGTAAGTTGGAGATTCATCTGTTTTTGTCTTGAGGCTCTAAAGTTGCCTCTAGATTTATTATTTGGATCATGCCATGTATCAAATCTCCCTATCTGAGTATTATTATAAATGGGGTTCCTACCAAACCGTTTAAAGTTGCCAACTTTATTTGCCAAAGGGATCTATTGTCTCCTTATATATTTACTCTTATAATGGAAGGCTTTTCTCAATTGACAAGTAAGATGATCTCTTAAAACAGGACTTTCCAATTCCATTACATATGTTTTGCTATCAATCTTACTCACCATATGTTCTGCTATCAATCTTACTCACTTTCCAATTCCATTTCTTTAATGATGCATGCCTTGAAATTATTTACTGGTTGGCCAGGTTTAAAGCATAACCTTAAGAAGAGTTGTTTGTATCTCTCTGATGATGTGAGAAATATTTTAGAAGTTTAGACTATAGTTGACCTAAATGCTCATTCTTCTCTATTATATTATTTGGGAGTCTCGATCTCTTCTTCTAAACCAAAGTTTCATGATGTTTTACCCCTTATAGAAAGGTAAGGTTAAGAGTGGAATGCCTGACAAAGCATGTTTCTTTCGTATGTTGTGAGGTTAACACTTATCATCTTTGTATTAAGCGGCTCACATCTATACTGGAGTGCTCATATAGCATTTCCTCGAAAACTGCTTAAGAAGGTTGACAGAATATTGAAAGCTTTCTTATGGTTTGGTAGAATTGAGAATGCTAAAAATGCCAAGATAAAATAGAGTGAGGTAGCCTTTTTGAAGAGAGTTGGCAGACCATGGATCATTTCTATTTCCACTATGCAAAAAGCCTTAATGTGAAAAGGACTTTGGAGGTTATACACTGACAATAATGCACTTTGGGTCAAGTGGATACATGAGTATCACCTAAAAAAATATGAACTTTTGGCAAGCTTCTTATTCTAATGAGTCCTCTTGGATTCTTATTCAAATGAGGAAGTTGCGAGATTTGGTTTATCCTTGTATTAAGCACAAGATTGGTAATGGGCACAAAACTTGGCTTTGGTGTGATAATTGGTTAGACTTAAGCCCTCTTATCCTCAAAACTCAAGTACATCACTTGGGAAACCAAATTCCTCTTAATCTTAAAGTATCATCTTTGATTTGTAATGGGCATTAGAGAGGAAAATTTAAAGGTTGTGATACTTTAGCTCAGTTATTTCCACAACCAGATAATGAGTTGTTAGATGATTCAATCACTTGCACCCTCAATCCGAGTAGCAAATTCTCAAACAAATAATGTCATCAGTTTCTAGTAAGAAGTTTAACTAAGGTACCTTAGTCTTCTCTTTTATGGCATTGTACCTTTCAACCCAAAGCCTCTTTTATTTATTGGCTTATGACTAAAAATAGGTTAAGGACTAAAAGCCAATAGCATGACACTGAGGATACTACTTGTATTCTATATAAAATGGACTTGAAGGATAGGGACCAACTCTTTTTTCTCTGCAGTTTATCGAAGGCTGTCTGGAGCAGGATTTTACAAATGATACCTTGTAATGGTTATACTTATACTTTGGAGTAATCTCTAAACTGGGCCATTAGAAATTCAAAGAAAAGTCTAACGCAATTTTATACAAAGTTGCATTCACTTTTACTATTTACTTCCTTTGGAGAGAGGGGAACTTTCACAGGTTTACTAACTAGGAAGAAGGGAAATACCAATTGGCTGACAAGCTCATTAACTAGATTGGATCTATATTAATTGCCAAAAATCTTCAGCTCACTCTCACACCTGACGTGAAAAGTAGATAGAATCTTTAATGAAGTTTGAGGATGTTGTTATAATTAGTTAATATTTTCCTCTTAGTATACTCGTTTGTATAAGTTCTACTTGAACTCAATGTAATGTTGCTTTAGTTTTGGCTATAATTAATGCAATATTCATTTTTCAGAAAAAAAGTACAAACAATAACTATCTTTTAATTAAGGTAGATTAACTAACATTCAAAGGTAACTAAAGACCCATACACACTCTTAATAGTTAATATTGTACTTTAAAAATAAAGTTGTAACATGTTAAATTTTTATCATTTTATGTGCGGGTTAATTATTGTTGTATATGATTTATATACACGACATGTAATCTTTGAATTTAAAAAATAAAATAAATATTTTGTGAAAATGTTTGAGTGAACACGAAGGAGGATATGAATGTCCTACAACTATTCAAAAATTTCCAAAATTTATATATCCTACAACTATTCAAAAATTTCCAAAATTTGTATGTTCTTTTCTGAAAAAATTAATAATAGGTTAATTTTATAAAAATTTGAAATATATTATTATTATTATTTTTAATTAATATTATTTATTTAAAAATTTTAAAATAATCTACTCCTAAATTTTAAGAGAATTTTAGTTAACCACTTTAACTACTTCCAGAAGGCAAAAGATGAAAATTTTTTCCATGATCCACATCATTTCATAATATTTTAAAGATTTTTAAACATAAAGAGATTATAGGTTTCAATTAATTCTAGTTATCTAATAAATTTTTTATAAAATATTAAAAATAACAAAGTAAGAAGTATTAATTTTAGTTTTATTTGGGCATTTAACTTATTAAAAATCTTAATCAAGTGTTTTATTTTTGTTATTATCATTTATTCAAATATGAATACTTATTTAATATTTAAAAATTATATAAAAGATATTACATAAAATTTTAAAATATTATTTTTTATGTATTTTATTAATTATAGGTAGTTGATGATTTAAATTAAGGATTCGTTTGATTCCAGTTATTACCACGCTGCAGCATGACAATAACTTCAGGTCCTGTGTTTTTGACGTCTCTAAGCTGCGACTTGACTTCTTGTCGTCCCGTGGCATGACTGTAGTGTTTAGGCACTTTTGCATCATCTTTCATCTTCTTTTTGCACTTTTGGCCATTGTTCATCAACTAGTGCTTTAACCCCAAAATTTGCACTTCTTACGGCAAGAACCTACAATTGGGAAATCATCATAACAAGTTAACATAATCAATCAAAATAGACCAATTGGCAACAAAATTAATCTAAAAATGAGGGTCAAAACATATCATTTTTTTAACTTATCAACTCCCCCGACCCATACTTAAACCATTGCCCATCCTCGAGCAATCATCCCTATTTCAACTACTAAGCACAATAATGATCATGCTAAACTAGAAAGTCATTCGTCAGCAATTGTCTCAAAGTTAAGCATTTGTTCCAATACACCAATAATACAGATATCATGGTCATGCCATCATTCATACCAACCTCAAACTTATGCCAATCAAAACATCTCTAGTGTGTATGTGTGTATAATTCACATGCATTTAACTGGCCAGCTGAAGTAAAAACATAAATCAGATATCCCTCTGCCTTTTCACATAAGTAAATCCTCACCAGGGCTGCCTTTCTTACCATTCTCTACTAATGAAAATTATGCACTTACCTTGGATCAATAGGTCTTCACTAAGTTTGTAACATTAGGCTAAGGACAAAATGAGTATAATAAAGAATGGATAAAAATAGGGTAGCATCAATTATTCAGAAGCACTCATACAATATTCCTTACCCCTCAATCCAGTCTTACTCCTTAATCATCCAAATCATCTAGGCACATAAGCATTATTACACATTAATTCACCAACCTCTACCCACTTAATAATCCAGATTCTAAATTACCAATTCCAAGCATTGCTAATTCATTCAGCTATTAAACACATAGACTTGACATTTTTTATGCAGTGCTATTTTCTCTTCATCTTTTTTTTGTTTTGAATTTTTTATTTTTTTAGCCCTTTTTTCGTAGCACTCCATCCTAGTCTTTAAAAAAAACAATTAAATGAACTAGGAGTGCTCAACTAGAGATATCAAAAAATTAGAACTATAATGCACAACTCTCCTATCAAGCTAATAAATCATATCTACTTTATCCTTCTCTTCCCCCAAACTTAATTTCAGTAGCAACATAATGATCAATTTAAGATGAGTGCTTAAGAATAAGGAAAAAAGATAGATAAAATAAAAGTAGGTTAGGCTTGTGAAACTGGATGAAATAAAGAAAGGGTGTTAATAACGACACAAAATGGGTGACTAGGGGGTGTACAATATGTACACAATACAGGTTGGCCAGAAATGCCCACGCGGATCAAAGATGAGCTAAATGATTTCCCAAGTAAGACACAACTCCATATTTTGCCTTGAACAGTCAGACCATAAGCATGTAATGATTTTTCTTTTTTTTAAGGCTCACGGGACATCTAACTTATATACTCGCAAGTTCTAAAACAGCCAAACACAAGTGACTTTATGCTCAAAAAGCAGAGACATTCTAACTAGCTTCAGCTCAAAGATGATACAAACTTATGCAATTGCACAACATCTTCATCATTAATGCATCAAAAAGCCTGTTAACAACTTTCATCATTAATTGCTGACAAATTCCTTGACAATTCACTATAATAATTCAATCATCAAATTAACATAATACACCACAAAACAATATGAACACTAACACATTCCTAACACATAAGCATATTAATCACTTGGCAGCAAAATTAGGTTACAATAAAGCATAACTAAGCACATTCTAGACTATCAGACCTGAACTAAGTATTAAGGGATGCATCATTGGTATCCTTATGAGTGGGATCGAACTCAACAGCATGTGGTGGAGAAGATAGGTCTACCGGGCAAGGCGGTAGAGGAGGTAAGACCTGAGCATTCGAACTCTGACAATAACAGCTGCCAAGAGCATCATATATACAGATTCCGAAGGGAGTCTGTCAAGAAGCACCACATCCACCAGTTGTCGTCTTGCAACTACCAATTGTCATCGTGTAATTGCTGGATATCATCTGGAGCAGGCCGTCGGTCAGCCTCGCTATCTCTAATATAAAAACTAAAGCTCCCAATATTTTGGGTGTCCCACTGTGGCGAAATAGGCAACTGCTGCTCCCTTGGGTGAGTCATGACTCCTGCCTTCAGGCAGAGTCAGTGGATCAAATATGGAAAATGCGACCTGTTGCGGTCTAAACAGAACAATATAAATTAAATTATATCTAGACCAATTAGAGGCAAGCGCACCCCGTCGACAAGTAATATAAATCTGTAAGAACCGGATATCGTACCCAAGGAAAAATCCAACACGTAAGATAATTAAATTAAACGATGAAAAATTACTCGAACACTCAAGAATTGATTGATTTGAAAATAAAATAAATTAAAGTAAGC
>JAOTAY010000190.1:25292181-25303213 GCA_025629805.1 Erythroxylum baracoense
TATTAAGAATGTCTTTTTTTTGCTATTTATACACTTGGGCATGTGTGGAATATTAGTAATAATATGAGGGTATTTTTGTCCAACAGCCTGTGTGTTTTGTTTATATGACATGCACAAGAAAGTTGTGTCGCAGTTTTGGAAGGAAAAAATTTTTGTATTTTTGTAAACTGGAGATGGAACAAAAATGGGCAGTGTTAGCAACCAAACACTGCTGGACATAGGATTTTTGTGTTTTGTTATCTGTTTCCACCCACGGAGACATCAACCAAACCCAACGTTAGAGACAGGAGTGATGCTCACTAACAACAAGAGTGAGACAATGTAGTCCAACCACCAGAGCAATCCAATATGTTACTCTTCAATGTCGAAGCCTAAGAGGAGCAATACCAGAGGCTCAAAGAAAAGAAATTTGGAATTGAAAAATGCATTGATTGGGAGGAGTAGGAATAGATCGGCTTGGCCAAGCAAGTTTGAGACCTAATCAATGTTGGAACATGGTCTCGCTTCTTCGAGATCATAGAGTCCTTATATTGGAAGCTTACACTCAAGGTGCTCTCCATATTCTTTGAGGAGAAAGGCCGATATGATTGGAACTGACCAATTATGATCCAGTTCTGTATGTTAGGGGAGATGGTCTGGATGAGTTATTCGGAGTTTTTCGTAATGATGGGTCTTTATGACTAGGAGTTTTTTAGGGACACAAGACTATATATCACAATGGATTGACTTTCCTTATAAGATGTCTCCTCGACACTTCTAGCATATTAATAGCACAGAGGATGAGTACGACCCCAACAAATCTAAAGCATCAACACTTTAACACCCTGCACTCAGATACATTCATGGAATTCTAAGTTAGTCTGAGTGGGAAGGGTGACAGTTTTAAAGTCATCAAAAGCCTAGAATTTTTTTATTTTTAGAGAATGAGCGAGTGGACACTAATTCATTTGGGGTATTCCTTAGCCTAATTCTTCAGACATTAGAGTGAAGACAGGAAGGTAAGGATCATATGCTTAGGGCCTTTTGTAACACAACTAGCATAAAGCATGAGAGTCTTCAGGAGGTTACCACATATTCAGTTAGTTAGTACAATGGAGGCTATAAATTTGATGTCATGAAAAATATGCACATACTACACAAGAGGCAAGGACCATTAAAAGATATCTATCACCCAATTACGATTCTGTATGAGTAGGCCGCATTGGGAGCGGACGAGGATTATCCTAATATAGTTGAACAGCCACCACGACAGAGCTTACTACCATTCCATAAGGGAGGAAAAATATAAGAAGATGCTAGTGCAGGATCGCCAAAGGTACCGAAATCATCGAGACATTAGAACTAGCTAAAGATAGCTCAATTATAGGTGCATATGGGACAAATTTAAGGTGTTTAGTGCATTATTCAAGCACAATAGGAAGCATTGATGGAGTGAATCGAGATGATAAAAGCCCATGGTAGATGGATGGAGAAGGCATTGACAAAGTGGACCCAGAGGAAAGAAGTCCATGATAAATGGATGGAGGAAGTCTTAGTGGAGATGGCAAGGCATCTTGGGATATTCATCCCACCTCCACCATCTAAAACAATTGCTTCGTCTTTAACTTTGCAGCAATATGAGGCTCTGAGACTCGAGAATTTGACAACCATAGATATGTTAGACTCACCAAGGGGCTAATCGATGTTGTGTTTGTTTTTTTCTTTCTTTTATTATTTGTGTATTTTTCTTGTTGTTCTTATTATTTTATTTTGTTTGAACATGTAATGTTAATTTATGTTCCGTTATTTTTATTTCCACGTTCTTATTTATTTATTTATTATTATTTTTTATCTTTTTATCCTTTTTTGTTTATATTTTGCAAGGCTGAATGTATATAATATAGGATGGATCTTCCTCCAATTTAGGACTATTATTCAAGGAAGTACCAATCACACCTTTCTCATTTTTTTGTGTTTTATTATTATTTTTTCTTCTTCAATTATGTACATAAGGGACAATGTACAATTTTAAATATGAGGAAGGGGTTTCAAATGTCTTAAGTTTATTATAATATTTTTGTTATTTCTTACTAATTGACATCCTGATTTAGTTAAAATCTATCCACATTATTTTAGATCATTATTAATTATTGAATTGAATTAGTATGTTAAATGATGAAAGTTGGAATAAACTTGTTTTTATGTCATATTTTAAGTAATAATTAATATGACTAATTTGAATGAAAATTGCTTATTATTTACGCATGACTTTTTTTTTAGCTTTTGTGCCTAAAGAGCAAATACATGGTTATTTAAGGATCTTTTATTCTTTCATATGTGTTATCATGCAAAGTTGGATAATTGTAGAGCTTATTTTATTATTCATTTGTTAAAATAAAAGCATTGAAATGATAAAGGCATTGAAACTAAACCTTTCTCTATCATATTATCTTAATTATTATCCTACCATCATATTTTATCTTTTAGGAGTAAACACTTTTGAGACTTAGCCTTTTCATTGATTATAATTGCATTATTAGCTTTTACCTTAGTTCTCTTAAAAGCCTTTTTATTATTGAATCTTGAAGGATTTACAATAACTTGATTACTTGAACATGGATTATACTGAAGAATTTTAGAGAAAGGTCTAATATTGCTTTATTATTATTACATGGTGAATGCTCCATAAAATAAAATATAAATATAAATAATATGATGCGAGCATAATAAAAAATAATTTTAGTTATTGAATCGATGGAATTATGGTATGAAGGACCTATATTGTGAAAAACTAATTTGCATATAATTTTTTTTTGTAAATTTCTTTTAATGTTATCACCCTTTTATTATCCTTATCATACTTTTACCTAAGTCTCATTAAAAACTTATAACAGACTTTTGATTTTTGTTTCTACACTTTCCTCATCTAAAACTTATAGTAAGCTTATGGTTAAGAATTCTTCTTTATATTAATTTAACAGTCCTTACACTTTCCTCCTTAAACACTTTGAGAGTATTGAGTTAATTCTTGGTGAGGGTATAAAATTTTGTACTTTTGATTTCAAAAAGATTATTTATGTGATTGTTGTTAATATTGACTTATATAGGTTGATTTTAGGATATCTTGAATCTAATTGTATGTTAGTTTAATTGGTATGATATGGCGATTTAGGTTAAGGTCAATAAAGGATGAATGTTCGTACATTTGATGATTTAGATTATGATTGGCTTGATGATAAGCAAAGATTTAAGTATGCGAATGTTTGATAAATGATTAATTGATTGTGGGAATTTTTGATAAATGATTAATTGATCACATTTATATACTTATATTTTAGTGTTTCTTTGCTTGTTATTTAAGAGTTTTATAGTATTTTTGGTACTTATTTTGCTTCATTTATGTTTTTAGGTGATAATTACCTTCATAGACAAAGAGGAGAAATATTAGGGTGAAAATGTGGCATAAAATGGAAGAATTGAAGTAATATTAGAGATACATAGTCAACGTGAACGTGTAGAGCTTCAAAGACTCAATTGCTACCTATGTAAAGTTACATGCCTATGTAAGTTGACATACACAACTGTGTATGTCGCCCATGTAAACTTGTGTGACCATGTAAAGTTGTGAATTGAGGTTTTTTTAAAGATACACAATCATCTATATGACTATGTAAGTGCCCATATATATCCTAGAAACTGTAATTTATTGTTGTATAAGGATATGATTAAAGATTAGAAAATCGAAGGGTAATTGAATTTAAAAAGAAGCAATTAGGAAAAGTCATGACAACTAAAAAGGAAGAAGAAACACAAAAAGGGCAACAAATTTTCTAGCAAAGAAAAGAAAAGAAGATTCCATATTTTGTTCTCTATTCTTTTGTTATATCCTTATTATTGTTAAATATTCATGATGATTAGATTTGGATATTTAGTTACATCAATGGATCGCTAAATTCCTTCTTTTAGGAATTACTCTTAAATTATTTGTTAAACTTTATATTCTTGATATAATGAATATGCTTGTGATGTTTATCATTTCATAATCAATTTAGATCAAGAGATTGGATTTATTTACTTGTGTTGCATAAAGGGAGCCGATACCGCAGTATACGTATAAACATCAGATTAATAGGAAATTGAAGAGATATCTTAGTTTTTTATTAGTTATCCACATGATTGCTTCAAATCCAATTGAGTAGTTATAAGTAGTTTTGAGAGATTGAGAGATTGCAACTCAACTCTTATATATTTGAATTGAGATTACTTGACTAGATATCGAAAAGGGATATTATAACTATATGATATCTAGAACCAAGTGCGATTAAATCAAGAAGGTAAAGGGAAAATAAATAAGGATAGAAGTAATTCCTAGCTTTCATTATTAATCAATCAACCAATTTCACTACTACTTATATATAGTTTATTCAGTATTCTTTATTTTTAGTTTAATTTTTATTAATAATCTTATTGTTTACCTTAAACAAACTTTACAAGAATTTTTGGCTGACTATATATTTCTCATGGGAACGATATCTTTTATACTATAAGATACGATTTGTATCCTTGCAATATAGAAAGTTTTCAATATAAAACTGTCAACAACTTTCTATTAAGTTAAGAGTAATTAAATTGATTTGCTTAAGGATAAGAAAATGCTTAAGAGAAGAGCAACCTTGGAGAAAAAATAAGAAATACATCAAGATTCAATAAGAACTTCAAAGATTCAAAAATTGTATGTTTCCTTTAGTTTTTAGTTTTTTATTGTTTATTATAGATATTCTTTACTTTATCATGAACTAATTGGGATATTTATCTAGGTGGAATGAACCCTATAACTTTATATCTTGAATTCATTTCTTAATTTAATAAAAGATTCTAGCTTTTTTTAAATTGTTCATATTTTTATATTATGTTGAATTGAAGGAACGAGAGTTGACGATTCAATATTTGGATTCATATATTAAAATTATTAGATAATATGTACGGATATATCATAACATAAAAATTAAATAGGTTACTAAAGATCAAACAACATGATCTTTCTAGGTTAGGGTGAAAGTTATCATGAATATTTACAAAGTGATTTAATGTGTTCTTAGGACGCTTTCGTTAGAAAGAGATTTTGGTCAAATCATTTTAAGGATATGGACTATATTTAAGAAATATTGTAGTTGTAAATTAGGAATTTCCATTGGTCTAAAGAACTGGGATTAATGATTAAGTTAGATCCATATTGCTCCAATGTTACTTAATCAAACGCTAAATTAAAATACAAAATGAGATCTAAAAGTTGTGACTATACAAGGAAAATTTAACACAAAAATTTGTTGATTGTAATATTGCATTATAGAAGGAAAAGTACGAGGAAAGAAATTTAAAAAAAAGTATGAGGAAAGAAAATTTTCATTAGCTCCTTTAGGGTCTTTTTGATTTGAGGTTTAGTAATGAAACGGAATGAAACATAACACACTTTTATTGTTTAGTTGAGGGTTTTACAATAGAATGGAACGGAATGAGATAGAAGCGGAGGGTTTCATGTTACGTTCCATTCCATCATAAACCGTGAAAATAAGAAACCTCTGATTTGAGAGTTTAGGATGGAACGTAAACTAATAAATACATACTACTTAATATACCCTCAATAATTTTTCTTAATACTAATTATTTCTTCTAATCTTAACCCCTTGTATATAATTAATAATATTTTTATATTATTTTTCCTTATCCTAATAATAATATTTTATATTATTAATAAAATTTGTATATAATTAATAATAAAATAATAATGAAAAAAATATAAATTATTTTTTAATTATTTGTATATATTTCTATATAAATAAATAATTTTTAAATATAAATCACATATAATAGAATAAAATTTATTAAATAATTAATAATAATATTTGTATATAATTAATAAAAAAATTTAATAAAATTTTATTAATGAAAATAGAAAATATATAAAAATTATTCTTTAATTTTATTTATATGTTTCTATATAAATAAAAATATAAATAAATAATTTTGAATATAAATCACATATAATAGAAAAAATTTATTAAATAATTAATAACAATAATTTTATGTAATTAATAATAAAATAATATATAATTAATAAAAAATAAAAAATAAATAAATTTATATTGATGAAAATAGAAAATATATAAAAATTTATTCTTTAATTGTATTTATGCATTTCTATATAAATAAAAATATAAATATAAATTTTTAAATATAAATCACATATAATAAAATAATAATATTTTATTATTTTATTATTAATTATATACCATTTTTATTAATAATATAAAAATATTATTATTAGGGTAAGGAGAAATAATATACAAATATTATTAATTATATTCAGGAGGTTAAAGTTATAAGAAATAATTAGTATTAAGAAAAATTATCAATGGTATATTAAATAGTATGTATTTATTAGTTTACGTTTTATCCTAAACTCCCAAAATCGGAGGTTTCTTATTTTCACTGTTTAGGATGGAATAGAACGTAACATGAAACCCTCCGCTTCTATCTCATTCCGTTCGATTCTATTATAAAACTCTCAACCAAACGATGAAAGATTGTTACGTTCCGTTACTAAACTTCCAACCAAACAGACCTTAAGTTTGGACACAACTAGGGATAACAACTTGGGCTAAAAATGATGTTGTTTTACTAAAAACGACGTCATTTTATATTTTTAATTTATATAAAAATATTCAGGTTAGGCCCAGTGAAATTCAGGGTTGAGCCTGAGTGCATCAGATCCAATCGAGCATGAATTCGACCTAATTGAACTTCATGACCTGTCTAGACTCAGACTCTAATAATAAAGAGTCATGTCTGACCTATTGTCATCCCTAAACACGACTTTGCGTAATTAAATAACTCAAGTACCACTATTACACCGGCAACGTGTATGAAGGTTTGGGTTAACTAATGCAATATTTATTACTTTTACACCTTAAGCAGTGACTAATACTCTTGAGTAAATTAATCATTAAGAAGAATAAAAATAACAACCCTTCCACCAAACTCATATGAAGTATGAATTAGCCATCATTATTTCAGGTAGTGGGTCCTAATTACTTTACTTAGTCAAGTCCTTTTGTGATAATTACTCAGTTCATTGATATGATTATATTAGGATTTGATTTTGATTAATTATTTTTAAAGAAAGTAAAAAATAATTAAGTTTAAATTTTTTAGTAAACTAATTCATAAATTTATATTTTAATTAATTAAAATTTAGGTTAAATAAATATTTAAGAGTTATAAAATTTTAAAAATTCATCAAAATCATAATAAATAATATTATTTTAATATAAAAATTTAAAATTAATTTTAAAAGTTTATCTAACCTTAAATTTTATATACAAAGCCAAAGACTTAAGTATTGAGTGGGCCCCACCCTTCCTCTCTTTTTCTCGTTAAGGTCATGCATTATATCTCGTTGTCACTATCTTGTCTCTTGAATATGTTCTTTTTCAATCTTCAAACGTCAACTTCTACTATATAGTATATACGACCTGTTCCTATACTCAGTTTCACCGTTCAACTCGTCACTCGTCACTCGCCATCTTTCCGGCATTATATCACCTTCCGTGTCCGGCCACGACAACACCCTTTTATGGCCTTGTGAGCTTTCCTGCAACACCATTTTATTGGTCATGGAAGGAGCTTACTTTGGATAATATTCAAAGCATAATTAAGGTTCAGTGTAATTTGAGTTAATGGCTTCTACGAGTTCGACGCCGACCGATCCTTCTTCTTTTATGCCGGAGGACCCTACGGTGAGGGCCGTGAGCAGGCGATATGAAGGGTTGATGGCCATTAGAACAAAGGCAATCAAAGGGAAAGGAGCTTGGTACTGGGTTCATTTGGAGCCAATTCTCGTAAAGAACCCTGACACAGACCTTCCAAAAGCTGTGAAGCTCAAGTGTCTACTGTGCGATGCTGTGTTTTCTGCATCAAACCCGTCAAGAACAGCCTCGGAGCATCTCAAACGAGGAGCTTGCTCAAACTTTCTTGCTGTTGGGAAGCTTAATTCCGTTGTTTCTCCTCTGCCCATATCGTCTTTGCCCTCTCCTGGTTCCACAAACCTTCGGAAGCGAAGTTCTCATATGGTCACTCCAATAAATTCAGTTGCTTTAGTTGAGCCAGTTCGGTTCTGTAATGAACTCGGGTACTCTAGTTCTGGGTCGACACAGCAACAGCATTTGATGTTATCTGGTGGAAAAGACGATCTGGGTGCATTAGCTATGTTGGAAGATAGTGTTAAGAAGCTTAAGAGTCCAAAAACTTCACCTGGTCCTTCATTAAACACGAACCAAATTGAATCTGCTCTTGAGTTATTAACTGATTGGTACTATGAAGTTTTCGGGTCAGTGTCCTTTTCAAGCCTCAAGCATCCAAAGTTTCGAGCTTTTCTTAATCAAGTAGGCTTGCCTTCTTTGTCAAGGAGAGACTTCTGTGGTGCTCGGCTTGACAGTAGGTTTCATGAGGCCAAGACTAACGCAGAAACTAGAATTAGAGATGCTATATTCTTCCAAATCGCATGTAATGGATGGAAGTCAAATAACTGTTGTGGTGGTGGGG
The DNA here is from genome assembly GCA_025629805.1 of Erythroxylum baracoense. Classification (NCBI taxonomy): domain Eukaryota; kingdom Viridiplantae; phylum Streptophyta; class Magnoliopsida; order Malpighiales; family Erythroxylaceae; genus Erythroxylum; species Erythroxylum baracoense. The sequence continues at coordinate 25,300,762 of JAOTAY010000190.1, forward strand.
ATGAAAATTTGGTTAATTTTAGTATTAATCTACCAAATGGAACTTCTGTGTATCAGAAGTCAGTTTTGGTTGACAGAAGATCATTATCATCAAAGCATGCAGAGGAAATTCTGTGGGAGGCAGTCGCTGGGGTTTGCGGGAGTGGTTTGCGGAGATGTGTAGGGATAGTTTCTGACGAGGATTGCCAGTCCAAGGCTTTGAGGAACATAGAGATTCAATATCAGTGGATGGTGAATCTGCCTTGTCAGGTTCAAGGATTTATCAGTTTGATCAATGGTTTTAGCAAGGAATTTCCACTTTTCAAGACTGTTACTGAGAATTGCTTCAAGCTTGCCAATTTCGTGAATAATAAATCTCAATTCAGGCGTAGCTTCCAAAGATTTAGGATGCAGGAACTTGAGTGTTCTGGTTTGCTTCGAGTTCCTTTGAGCAGATGTGATTGCAGAAACGATTTTCTGCCAGTTTATCTTATGCTAGAGGATGTATTGAGCTGTGCTGGTGTGCTTCAGATGGTTGCCATTGATGAACCTTGTAAGCTGTTAAGTTCTGAAGATTCTGTTGCTAATGAGGTCGTCGGGTTGATTCAAGACGATGGATTCTGGAAAGATTTGGAGGCAGCTTATACCTTGGTGAAACTTATCAGAGAGATGGCTCAAGAGCTTGAAGTTGAGAAGCCATTGATTGGGCAGTGCCTTCCTCTTTGGGAGGACATGAAAGCGAAAGTGAAAGATTGGTGTGCTAGATTCCATATCAGTGAAGAACCTGTGGAGAAGATAGTCGAAAAGAGATTCAGAAACAACTATCATCCTGCATGGTCTGCTGCTTTTATACTTGACCCTCTTAACTTGGTGAGAGACACTACTGGAAAATACCTTCCACCATTTAAGTGCTTGACACAAGAACACGAAAAGGATGTTGATAAGCTCATAACAAGGCTGGTTTCAAGAGAAGAAGCTCATGTTGCATTAATGGAGCTTATGAAATGGAGATCAGAAGGATTAGACCCATTATATGCACAGGCTGTTCAGGTTAAACAGCTAGACCCTTCAAGTGGGAAGATGAAAGTTGCCAATCCACAAGGTAGCAGACTAGTTTGGGAAACTTGTCTTAACGATTACAAGACATTAGGTAAGGTTGCAGTGAGACTCGTCTTCCTCCATGCGACCTCGTGCAGGTTTAAGTGCCACTGGTCTTCGCTGAAACGGGTTAGACTCCATAGACATTCAAGGGTAGGACTTGAAAGAGCTCAGAAGATGATGTTCATTGCAGCTCATGCCAAGCCACAAAGACTTGACTTGTCAGATGAAGAAGAAAAGGATGGAGAGCCCTTTCGTATGGCATGTTTTGAGGATGATATGCTCAACCAGGAGTTCTCAGATGTCTCGCCATTGTAATGTTTTTTTTTTTCTGAAATTGTAGGATTTTATTGCCTTTCTGCTCTTAGTATTTTTCACAGAAAAAGAAGAGTGTACCAGTAAACCTCATTGCTGCATGAAAGATTTTCTTTAATTTTTCAAGTTAAATTTCAATTGGAGTTTAATAGAATTAGAATTTTGAAATTAAAAAATTGATCAGTAATATTTTTCAATATTTTAAAAATTGGATCGAAATTTAAACCAGTAAGTCAAAAAGTTTAAGGTTTAAAATATTTAATCGATATCAGAAGGTTATAAAACCGCTTACAGATTGAATAAAATTAAAAATTTTAAAATATAATTAAAAGATACCGTGTTTATTACTTGAAAATTTTGAAGATTAATTTAAAAAGGAAATTATTAAATAAAAATTAATTGATTTATTTTTATTTATAAATTTGATTAATTTACGAAAGTGGCCTATTAACTAATAAATTGATCAATTTTTAACAATAAAAATTATTAAGGTAAATCAATCTGGAAAATTAAACTGAAGAGTCAATCGGTTCAAGATTTTTATGTTAGAACTGGTAGAACAAGTTGAATTTTTTAATCATTGATATTTTTATATATTTAAAAAACTTTAACTTTTTTTCTCTTTTCTAATATAAATATTATTTGATAAAGAGAATTTGAAATTGGAATCCTAATACTAACTTTATGAAGAGAGCTTCAACTACGTAGTTCTTAATTTAAAGGACAAATTTAAAATATTAATTTCATAAAATATTTATATTACCTTTTAGTTCTCACTAACCATTAATTAAAATTATTAATTTGATTTAGTCTATCAAAGATCTTAAAATATCAATTTCATGTTACCTTTTTCAACATTTTATGGCAAGGGGATATAATATTCAACCAATAATATCATGTTGCATGCACCATCAATAATTGAACTCATAATTAAACAATATAAGTTAAGAGGGCGGCTGGTTTACACAGAAAAATGGTAATAGGAATGAGAATGAATATAGTGAGGAATATGAATGGATATTATCATTATAATTATGATGGTTGGTTAAGAGGAAGGAATG
>JAOTAY010000190.1:25303313-25317017 GCA_025629805.1 Erythroxylum baracoense
AACAGCCTCTCTACTATGTAGGGGTAAGGCTGCGTACTATCGGACCTCCCCAGACCCTGCTTCATTGCGGGATTTCAAACTGGGTGATGATGATGATGATGATGATGATATTATTAATAAAGATTGTATATTTAATAATAAAATAAAAAAATTTTAATAAAATTTTTATTAATGAACATAAAAAATATATAAAAAATTATTCTTTAATTGTTTGTATATATTTCTATATAAATAAAAATATCAATAAATAATATTTAAATATAAATCACATATAATAGCATAAAATTTATTAAATAATTAATAATAATATTTTTATATAATTAATAACAAATTGTATATAATTAATAATAAAATAATAAAACTTTTATTATTTTAAAATAGAAAATACATAAAAAATTATTTATCACGGTTATGTGTGACTTTTTAATTTGACATAATTTCTTTTTTAAAATCATAGCGTTAAACTTCTTGCAACAACTATTTTAATATCACGAGTATAATAGTCATTTATTATACATTTCATTTCATTCCATCCCTCTCAAACAACTTTTCACTATATTACATTCTATTCTATTATAAATTATTCCCTTCTATTTTATTTTATTCTATTCTGTTCTATTAATTAACATGCAACTAACCACGCCCTTATACATTTGTCGGTTTCTAATGTAATAAAAAACAGTTAAATTTTATGAAGAAATTTTCTTAAATATCCAGTACATACAATTAACTAATTTTTCTTTGAGCGGACTACATTTAGTGGGGTCCTCAACGTTGTATATAGATGTGGTGCGTATCCAGAGACAGCCATGTCTTCCAGTCAGAGATTACCATGGTGATAACTTCTGCAATCCGCAACCTGTCACTGCCCATAGTTTCCTGCTCCTCCTCGTCTTCTTCTTCTTCCTCCGAAGGTACCCACTAGTCCAATCTCTCTCTCCATAAAACTCGTGCTTTAGCTTTAACTACTTGTATGTCAGACAGATTCCAAGTCTATGAAGCTAAGGCAGGACTGGAGGCAACGTTCCAAGCCCATTCCACCTGGTGGCACTTATCCAGCCAAAGATCATTGCAGGTTTCCGATTAAAACTTCCCCATTCCTTTTTGTTTTTTCTATTATCATTTTTTGCCATCTTATCTCTTCTTTTCCTAAATACTTGTCGTTTTGGTTGTCTTCCTCTTGGGGTTTCGTCTTATTGTTAGTCGGTGTGGGCTGTGCGACACATATTACATTGCACATGTGAAGAATGCTTGTGCTTTTCTTGGAGATGGAATGTCTAGAATTGAAGTAAGTCCTTTATTTATAATGACTCTTTTGTTTCTCTTTCCATGTCTTCATGTATTTTGATGTAATTATTATTGAACTTGTAATTCGTTGTGAATTTGCGTATGCGCAGCTAGAAAATTGAATGCTGCTCTATCAAACTCCTTTGTTTCAGCAATCTATATAGGTTATTATGCTCTAAATTGGCATGCAGATAAGACTATCAATGCAAAAAATTTATTAGTTATCTTTCCTCCATGAGTTAAAATGATGCATCATGCATGGACTTCAAATCTTTCCGAGCAAGCCTTCAGTTTATGAGTGGCATTTTAAAATTTAAACTTTTATCAAACAATGTGGAGAGAGACATGTAAAAGTACGATTATTATGATATGGTAAAGACATTGGATAAGTTGCTCCAGTAAATGGCAATTGCTTCAAAGTTTTAGAATGTATGTGGCTATTGTTTTATGCTGGCAATAATATGCTTAGTCGAATTAATTAACACACTTATCGCTAAGAAGAACACTAGGTTACCTGATTTTCTACTTGACTTTGGTAATAACTTTCCATGAAGGGCAATATTGAAAAGTTTCTTCATTAAACTAATTTAATAAATGCTATGCCTTCGGCTACATATTCTAAGATATATATGCCTAGCTATAATTTCATCTTGTGAAGGTGTTCCTCATATGTTTTTAAAGTTGCCTATTTTAATCTTCTCATACAGACTTTTGAACCGGTAGTCCACGGTAGAGGGAGGAAGACTAATTCTTTAGATGAGACATACATGGGGGTTCATGAGGAACTCATGTATGCTCGTAAAACTGAGCCAGTAGAAGGTACGTTTTTAATTAGAAGGTGTACATTATTTGGCCTTTTTGTACACTTATTATGTTTACTATAATCAATTTGATTTGCTATGATTTATGACACTACTCTACCCTCTGTTATAATAGGTTTTTAGGAAAAAAATCTCAATTTCCAACAATTCTAACACTTCACTATTTTTTCTCAATTTTAAAGCTATCAAGAAAACCTCATTTGCTCTTTTGATAATTGAACTAGAAAAGAGCACTTTGCTCATACATTCATGTGAATTTCCTTGAAAGGAGAGAACTCATTGTAACAAGCGATGGTTAATTGCTTTGATTTTAGCTTCTAACTAGAAATCTAATTAACCCTGGAATTAGTTTGTCAAATTTAACTAACTGTAGGCTATTTGCTTCAAATAGAAAACTAGTTTCATCTGGCTAATTACAACATTAATATCAAATGCACATGTTATTTTCAGTGGCAACTCTAGTTTCACTTGTCCACCATATCTCTAGTCACAGGTATCTCAAGTATTCATACTTAATGATTTTCCACAAAGTGGTGATGAAAGGTAGAAACTTCTACAAATCTCTCCATTTTCCAACCCCATCCTATCTATTTGTTTGTGGAGCTATTTATTCATTTACGGAGCACCACTAACAGAGGGACAAATAGTGAATTATGAAAGAACTTATTGTCAACCTCTTTTGGATATGAATATCTCATTAGAATAAATGTAACAGAAATTCCACTTCTTTGATGTCATTTGTTCTTACATATTCTCCTTCATTTTATGAAAAAAAATTGTATAATTTAATACTTCAGGTTTTGTCCCTGCATTTAAATTCTCATTTTCCATGAGAATTCCTGCTGGCAGCTCCTCTAATCATAATCCATGTTTTCTGAAGCAGTTAATGTTCAATACATTTAAGTTGCTTCACTTTAAGGCTTTAATTTGTGTCAAACATATATGCTCTAATTGCAGGGGCTCAGTGGACTGGAATAGTGACTACTATTGCTATTGAGATGCTAAAATCTGGCATGGTTGAGGCTGTTATATGTGTACAAAGGTGCTGCTACAGGTTCATAATAAAGAAAGTCATGGTTGATAAAATTGACAGCAGATTCTTCTAAAATTTAATGTTTTTATTGTTTTCATTTACCTGATTATGCAGTGATCCCAAAGATAGACTCTCACCGATGCCTATCTTAGCCAGGTTATGATTAATTATTTCTTTTTTTTTCCTTTATGACAGTGTGGATGGTTGCAGTATACAATACAATTTCAATTGAGACTTTCCTTCAGTAGTTAAATATTTTTCCTTCCTGATTTTTTTTTCATACTGCCTTCTTTTTAATAGAACACCAGAAGAAGTTCTTGCTGCTAAAGGTGTCAAGCCAACTTTATCTCCTAATCTCAATACCCTTGCGCTGGTCGAGGTATTCACTTAACATCCTTTGACTTTCTATACCACAAATCTGCATAATCCTAAACATAACTCTCATGAATAGATTCAAGCATCACGTGCATGAGTGAAAGATGAAATGTAGACAAAATGGACTCTGTGGAAAGTTTAAAGATCATCTTGAGACAATTGGTCTAGTTACTGATTGGGATTTAGAAATGCAGTTGGGCCAAATTCCTTACTCTCCTAGAAGGCATATAATGTTTTTCTTTTCTATTGATGTACATGTAGTGTCCAATTGCTTACTGCAGACAAACCCATGTCTTTGATATACAACCAATCTGGTGATTCTTATTATGAATTTGGGCTACCAACTTTCTGAAGTTGACAAAGTTGCTATTAATAGTTGAACATCTTTGAAAGAAAAATAAAAAGGACTCTCAACCATTTTAAAATGCTAATGAAGCATTTTAGATTCCCCATCCTCTTAATTTCATGTGGGGAACTTTTTTGTCATCCTATGAATTTGATTTTCTCATTATGTTAAAACTCTGTCATGGTCGATCTAAGATCAATATTTTCAATGCCCAACATCCCACATTTTTAGTGGGAAATGCGTTTAACAAAGAAGAGGATCCAGATATATGAATTGAATAAATGGAGGTGTTTAGTGGACTAAAAGAACATGCTGTTCACAGATTTGTTGTATCATGTGTTTTTCCATCTTACAGAAGATGCCTTTGACCCTCATTTAGGATCTCCTTAATCCTCATCCTTTTTAACCTTTCTTTTTTTTATCATCTATTTAGAATATCTTCAACACTGTCAATGGATGCTTATGTTTCTGTTGAGCTATTACTGTCAGAAATGTGGTTTTAGTATCATAAAAATCAGAAATGAACAAAATCATCTGGCAACCTCAACCTTTTGCAAGTTTTTTGAAGAGCTTATGAACTGATAACTAGCAAAGGTTATCCTGGGAAATCAGAGATACAATGATAGTTTAGCTACCCTCACTTGTTGCCATTTTTTATTTTAATTTGTATGTGCTTGGAAGATCCAAGTCATTTTCTTATCTGGATACAGTGATTTACTTAAACAGTTAAGGTAAAAAAATGCTGTAGTATATGTGAGCTGTGTGGTTCATGTAGCATGCACAGGTATTAGTTGTGCTTAGTTTTGGTCCTTGGGTAAAAATTTGGATTGAGACAGTGACAAGTTGCTTCCTACAATAGGCAGCAGGTGTGAAACGTCTTCTTTTTTGTGGCGTGGGTTGCCAAGTGCAGGGTACAGTCAATTTTTTAAACATGGAATTATTACTTTCAGTTGTCTTCTTTATTTGTTACATACTATTGTAATGCAGATTGATTCTTATCCTGCAGCATTAAGATCTGTGGAGCGATATTTGAACTTGGACAAACTTTATGTATTGGGCACCAATTGTGGTAATTAAGAAGCTTCTATCAACTTAGATCTTGTCATCAGTTGCATTATCATGTTAATATATGATTTAAATTTCTTATATGTCTCTAGCAGGTCATACAATAAATGGCCATTATCTTGTTTTTTCTTTAAGAACACAATTCAATCTTTACTTCTTTTTCAACAGTTGATAATGGAACTCGAGAAGGGCTTGATAAATTTTTGAAGGCTTCAAGTAATGCACCAGAAACAGTTCTCCATTATGAGTTTATGCAAGACTACAAGGTTTGCCGTTCAATTTTCATTCTCAAGACTTCTGTTCTTCCTACAATATGTTCTAATGGACACTAGCTCCTCTCCTCTTTGTGCCCTTCAAATAAAAAGTAGGCATTCTTTTTGATTTTGCAAAAAAAAAAAAAAAAAACTTATTTCCTTGTCTAGAAATGTATCAGTATGCCTGCTCTATGACCAGTTATCTTGCTTTTACTTCATATAATTCCCACCTCCACGAAGTGTCTGGAGCATGATGGAAATGGAGGATCCATCAAACCATTTTGGTGAACATTAACGTTAAAAGTAGATTATTCTTCACAAAAAACATTCATTCATTTCTTGTCTTTCATAGGTTCATTTTAAGCACTTGGATGGTCACATTGAAGAGGTATTACACCCCATAACTCTTCCATCTTTATATAATTCTCTTTTTCTTGCTTTTTCATCTTCTTTCAAATCTCTACTAAAACAGGTTCCCTATTTCTGTCTACCAGCAAAAGAGTTGGTTGATGTTATTGCTCCATCGTGTTATAGGTAATTCCCTGTTAATTTTTGTTTCAAATATATGGTAAAATCTTAATCAAATTCATAAAATATTAATCACATTCCAAAGTCTGAATCTTCATATCAACTATGACGTAGTGTGGGAAGGAAAAACAAAGATAAGTAGAATAGAATAGGCTATAATTGATGCAAATTGTAGCTGGAACTTGAAAATAGAGCTTAGGGTTTGTAGAAAAACCTCTAAAAGCATAAGATTTATTGATTGATAAGAGGCATCCCGAAAATCAAGCATAGGCAACCTATTTATAATAGTATAGGACCTAACCCAACTCCTGATAGGAAAAGGAAATACTAATTAAAAAGTAAGAAATCCAATATTAACTAGTAATCCAGATAACTTGTGAAATACTAAATAGTAAGAAATCCAATATTAACTAGGAAAACTAAACTAACGCTCCTGCATCAAACTATGATATATTTGAATGGCTAATGCAGAAGAAACAGGATTTATTGGAAAATAAGGTTAGTTATACCAAGATTTCTGTGGAATATCCAATGCAACTTGAATTTAGTCTTAAGAGATCTCTACAATTTAACAATTAGGTCCATTTTGGTAATATTCCATCACTAATTAAGTTATAGTTTTTATTAGTTTTGTTTAAACAATATTGTCTAGTAGTTAGAATTTATATTAAAAATTTCTAAAATCAATAATAAAGTTTTGGGAAGAAGGCCTATTTTACTTGTTATTACAGAGATCTCTTCTATTAAGGTCAAACTCTTTATATGGAAAACAATAATAACTTTATTGTTTTTAATAGCTTTATTGTTTTTCATTTAAAGTTATTATTAATAACACAGAGTGCTCTAGTGATTTTAACATGGATATAAATTTATGATCCAAATCCTTGGCCCATGGAACAACTTAAGTTTTTGGATTTAATGGTTGATTAACATTGTATTCTCTTTTGTTGTGAGATTTCAAGGTCAAAGTAATAGGATGGGAGAGTGTAATATAGTACAACACCTATTTTCAGTCTATTTTGGTAAAATCGTGTACTTTTAGGTTGAATGTTTGTTGTTATGGTTGCAATAACTTTGTTCCTTTTCCAAGTCTTATGATGACTGATTCTTGGTTCCAATTATGTTTGAGAGTTGAGGCATTTGTTATGATATATATCATCTATATCACCTATCAACTACTGTTGGAAATCTGAAGTTGTGTTTAGCTTGGAATGGTGAGAAGTAGTGCAAAACAGTAAAAGAGGAGATTTCTGTGTATTGAAATCTGATCACTTTGGTTGTGTAATAACATTTGCCATAGAATGGATGGCCTTTTATACTGGAGGAAGGTCATAAATGGAATGAAACTCCTTAAAAGACATTAAACTCGAAATTAAAACTGAAACCTATAACTTTTAGTATTCTTAGGTTACTAAATTTATTTCTGGAGTTACTTTGACCAGACTTTATGGTATAGGTCTTATGGGAGAGCCCAAACCCAAAAGCTAGCTTAAAAGGTTGGAGAGCCCATAAGCCTACAAACCCCACATCAGACTATCTTATTATCAATGTGGGACAATTAGACCATAACATTCCACCGCGCTCCGTAGCTTAGGCACCCGTGGGCTGGTTGTGCGCTAGACCTTTTCTAGCCGGGTGAATACTGCAATGCCGACGTCACCACCCGTGGCCCTAAGACTCAGAAGAGTGGTGTTGGCCCTGATACCCATTGTTATAGGTCTTATGGGAGAGCCCAACCTCCAAAGTTAGCTTAAAGGGTAGGAGAGTCCATAAGCCTATAAACCCCATATCAACCCCTCTTATTATCAATGTGGGACAATTAGACTGTAACACTTTAATCAGCAAAATATCTCATTTCTTAACAACTACTAACTTTGATTATTAGTACAGAATTATTTATGTTCTGGTTACTCTTTTTTTTTTTTCCAGCTGCTTTGACTACACTAATGGATTAGCGGTGAGTCTCCAGGAACATTAGATCTTTGTATTTTTAGCTTATTCTTACTTTGTTATCTGCCAGTTTATGCGCTTACTATTCCTTAATATTTCAATTAAACCTCTTCTAGTCATTGTATTGAATTATAGTGAAGCTGCTTACATATATTATAGCTAGTCTTTGGTATTACTTGAGAATTAATGTAACAAAACATGAGCTGTACCAAAATTGCTATTATGGTTCAACTTTCTGTAGTTCTTTCTCACTACTATGTTCAATCATTTTGAGTCCAGGATCTGGTTGTTGGATACATGGGTGTGCCTAAATATCCTGGAGTAAGCATGACTGACCATCCACAATATATTACAGTCAGGTGATATAGATAATGTTATGCTGGCAATTTTAGATTTGCATTTCTCCGTGTTGCTCTCTTTCTTATCATCCCAATTCTCAAAAGACTTCTCAATATTCTCCTTTGACCTTTAAATATTTTCAATTGCAGAAATGAAAGAGGCAGGGAAATGCTTGATTTAGTAAAAAGCCTCATGGAGATTACCCCAACATCCAGTAGTGTAAAACACCTTGGCCTGTCCTTTAGGTTTCTTAATTAATTTTGAAATTGAAACTTTGAATCTGATGTAATCGTATATTTCAGGGAAACCGACGACCTTTTGTCATGGAGACTGTTAAGGCAGATGATGATGCAAAGTTTGGTATGTATAATGCTTATTGTTGATCAACTTATGATCTCTTGGGTGTTAAGCCTTGTGGTTGGACTCAATAGGATGTGATGCTTGCAATATTAGGCTATTGCAACTCAATTCCTAATGCAGTGATGTTGGACCATTGATCTCAAATGACACTTTAATTTCTCCTGAAATTCTCTTACATCTAATATGACTGCTTAATTATAGTTAATCTTAAGTATCATGTCCAAGATTTTCCTTTTGAGTTACTAGGGGGGCCGACACTTTTAGTAATATATAGTATTGGCAATGAGTTAGAATCCTAATACTTTTCCTCAGGGAGGGGTCCATCTCAACCTGCACCGAAGTTTGTGGGAAATGTCATAGCTGTTTTGTTGGGCTTGGTAACCACTACTATATATGGTGATTTTTGAGTTAAAGTAAATGTATTTTCATTGTCATTCTAACATAGATCTTTGGAATTAGGTTGGCCCCAAGGGTCTGGAATTTGCTCGTTATTCACTAGATTACCATACAATAAGGAACTACTTGTACACAGTCCGAGCTTGGGGAAAAGAAAGGTACTTCAAAATGCACAATGAATTTAATTTTCTTGCATTTGATTCCTGTAATAACTATAATTTGTAATGCACGCAGAGCTGAGAAGCATACACCTTATTATGCTAAAAAGATTGTCGCACTCTATAACCAGAATGGTCAAATTGATCAGATGCTACAAAACAATTGATTTTAATGACCATGTCTCAAAACGTTCAAAAGAAGAAGCTGAGTTTGTGTCCTGCGAGCATAAGCTGGCTGAATATGTACAGACCCCAGTCGACAGTGGTGAATTAGAAGAGTGGAACAACTATTATAACTAAAATTTAGAACAAGGAATGGGGGCTTTGAGAGACAAACTCTGAAAGGTGGCCACCCCCATGCGTTCCTCATCTCTTGGTAACTGTGATGTCGAATTCAGAGGTTACAGGACTGTGAGAGAACATTAGAAATTCTAGGAATTGGACAGAAAAACAGGTGTAGAGTTTAATGTTGTGTCCAGCAAAGTTGTACAGTATTCCAAACTGTCAAATCTTTACTTCTTGGCGCAAATTTGCCAGTTGACCGACGAAGGTGAGCAGTAGATAGCATATTTTTATTAAACGTTGAAAGTTGCTTCACTTCTTTACTAATTCTTACAGAAAACCTAATTTTCAAAAAAAAAAAAATCTCACAGAAAACCAAAATGTAGAGTTAGCTTGTGGTGGTGAAGAAATTTTAGATGGGGGTCATCAGTTCGTTTGTGCATGTGAATCTACAGCATGGCTGCTGAGATGGGTTGTCTTCACTTTCGTATTAGATTTGGCTTTTGTTAATAAATGTTCGTCTTTCTTTCGGTTAACTAACTTGTTCTTTCTTTTTGGTCCATGGTGGGAATGGGATTGACCTATATAAAAATGGATGAAAGTAAGCGGATGGTACCGCAAGCTATTAGCTAGAGAGCAAAATAGCACATCTGTGCCCACGTCTGGGCGTGTGAGAGTATTATTTTGCAAAAAATCAGAAGGTAGTGTGTGATGATGCCAGTGGTGCAAAATCATGGGAATTTCACACTTGTATTGTGACATCAGTCTTCATTGCTATATTCGTATAATTGATACTAACTATGATCTGACGTCGCCACTTAAACAGTTATATTACAAGATCAGATCTTGTTTCTGAGGATGGATTCTCGTGTATCTGTTGTATGTTACATGTCAACATTTTAACGTTAGGATATTAATCATGATCGAATCATGTACATAGTTGGAAACATAGTTTTTCCAGTTTTTCTATTAATCTTTTTTATTGAATAACATAAAAAACATGGATTATAAATAAGAGATCAAGTTATACCAGACTTAAATTCTTATAAAATTTTTCTCAAGCTTTATCAATCGCATGTTGTCCATATATTCAACCTTTTAATAGTAGAATTTCTACTTAAAATTAAACTTCTTAATTATAATTATAGTCTAATTCTAATTTTAATTCTAATGAAATAAAATATCTTATATTTCATTCTTAAAGTTTTTAAGTTAATTTAAATTGATATTTCTCTTTTTAACTATTCTTTAGGTATGATCTATTAAAAAGATAATTATTATAAATTATAATTTTAATTCTTAATTAGAATTAGATAATTTAGTTTTTTAATTTATCTTTAATTTTGTAATTATAATCGTAGATCAAGATTGATGTATAACAATATGTTAAGAGTACCCAAATATTAAAAATGTTAAGATAGTTTGACTTAACCTATCCGTACGTAATTGTCATATATAATTTAATCATTTCATTATCTAATGTTCCAATTGAACATAGACTATAAAATTATCATCTACTCCTTTGGATCTAATCAAATTCGTTTTTACTAATTAGTAATTGATTCATAATCGATATTTGAAAATATCTTTTTAAATCTTAATTTACTTTGACCAAAGAATTGCGTAAATCACTAGTAATAAACAACAATGAAACATTTTCTCAAATTACTTAAAAGTAATGAATTCTTCATTGAATTATTTAACTATATTTATATGGCTTATCCATGTACTACTGATTGAGTTACTTTAAATATAATAGAGTAACGAATCATTAATTGATTTATTTAACTATCTTTATATGTTTCATGTTATATCCAAGTATTACCGACGTAACTACTTTAAATATAATAAGTAGCACTAAAATATAATAATTATCACATAAGATACTTTGATAACCTTAAGTGTAAGGATCAATTAAACAATCATCATAATGAGAAAACTCATATACATATAAGTAATATTCCATTTAGGATTTCATAATTAGGCTAAGTCAATGAACTTATTCTCTAATAAACGGTTATACATTTGTTCAATTATCTTCATACTTTGATTTATAAAATCAATTTCCTTCTTTATAAGAAAAATATATATTGTACGCTAATTTTACCATCTATCAAATGAAACTACAACTAGGAATAAAGTAGGAGTGATATATAAATGTAAATTGAATCTTATAATTATGATCTCATTTTGATTTTAATTGTACAGTATTTATTATAAGGGCTTTATCTTTAAAATTAAGATTTCAAATATAATTAACAAAAAAACATAAAGATAAAGAATATCTCTATTAATTAAAATAATAGTGTCGTAGTTAAATTTGCAGTCAACCAATTAGATGTAAGGACATAAACTAACAATCTTACACTTACACTAAAGCCAATTGCATATTTATCTAATATCATAACCATCCATATGCTGATCATGTCTCTTTTAAGACAACGAGTTAATGAGAGGATTCACAAGATTCTCTTTAGTAGGAACTTGCACTAATGCTATTTCTTTTCACTCCACAGTCTCCTTAATCAAGTGAAATGTTTTAAGTGCATGTTTAGACCGTTAATAAGACCTTGGTTCCTTTTCCTGTGTAGTGGCATCATTGTTATCACAGTACAATAATATTGGCTCAACAATGCTAAGAACTACTTCAAGTTTGTGATACAATTATTGATCCAAATTGTTTTTTTAATTACCTTTAACGTTGAAAAGTACTTTATCTTAGTCTTAGAATTTGTAATAGTCAACTTTTTAGAACTCTTCTAACTTACAACACCATTATACAAAGTGAAGATGTACCTTGATTATAATTTAGTGTCATCATAATCAGATTGGAAAATAGTATTTAAATACCCCTGAACTCTTAGTTTAACTCTACCATAGAACAATAAAACATCTTTAGTCCTTCTAAGTACTTTAAGATATTTTTCACAATCATTCAGTTACCAGCAACAGGATTGGCTTGAAATTTGGTCCTTATGCCTAAAGCATGAAAGACATTTGCTCGAGTACTTAGCATCATATACATGATTGATCTAATGGCAAGCATATGAAACACAATTTATTTTGTCGCTCTCTTCTTAAACATTTGAACAATTACTTTTTTTTAGAGAAATCCTGTATGAAATAAGAATCCCCTCGTTGAATTCTCTATCCTAAACCTCTTTAGCACATTATTTATGTATTTCTATTGGGATAAGCCAAGCAACCTCTTTGATCTATCTTTATAAAACTTTACTTCCAGAATATAAGCTGCTTCTCTCATATCCTTCATAGAAAAGTTCTTAAATAACCAAATCTTTTATAAATTAAAGCATTGATCTATTGTTTTGAATTAGTAATATGTCATCCATATGTAGCATTAGGAAGACTTCTATATTCCTACTAACTTTCTCATAAATAGATGGTTCATCCATTTTTTTTGATAAATCAAAGTTTTTCTTTTTTTTTATCAAAATTAATATTCCATCATCGTGACGCTTGCTTAAGTTCATAAATATATGTTTTTAGATTCAAATATTCAGGTTGAATTATATACATATCCTCAAAAAACTTCCTTTTGAAAAATGCTATTTTAACATCCACATGTCAGATTTCATAATTCTAATATGTGGCTATAGCCAATAAGATCCATATGGACTTAAGTATAACTACTGGAGAAACGGTTTTATTAAAATCAACTCCTTATTTTTATTCATAACGTTTAGCCACCAATCTTCCTTTGTACATACATACATTATCATTTATGTTAGTTTTTTTCTCTTAAAAAACTTGTAACCAATAGGTACAATACTATAAATAGTATCCACCAAAGCTTATACTTGGTTAGTGTACATAGATTCCATTTCAGATCTCATGGCTTTATGAAAATTTAAAGAATTAATGTTAGAAATTGCTCACTTAAAAGTAGTAAGCTCATTAACCATACGTGATACATATATATTTCCTAATGGGCTATTCCAGTGAGAAATTATCAAATAATTTCCTAGTGGGTTAGGATTCCATTCAAACTAAGTTGATCTTACGATTATGAGTTTTCTCATCCAAATCACACAAATTCAGCTATTTAATTTAATATAAAACATATTCGAATTAAAGAGTCTTTGAGTTTGTTCAATAAGCCTTATAATAAACAAAAATCTGGTTTATTCTTAAGTAATGAAACTATCACATTCTTAATGTATATTTAATATTTAATTGACTGATTTAAAGCTTCAAAGATTCAAACCTTATCAAAATTATATAATTTCATTATGCTAATTATTTCCAGCCCTCTTATGTTAGTTCTCTTAGGGTCTGTTTGGTTGGATGTTAATTAATGGAACGGAAGGGAACGGAATGAAACGGTTTATAATGGAATGGAATGTAATATAGTGATACGTTGTTTGGGAAGGATAGAAGGGTTTATAATGTAATGTAATGAAATGTTGTTTGGTTGATGGATGGAATGGAATGTAATGTATAATAAATGACTATTATACCCCTTATATTAAAATGATTATTCCAAAAAGTT
>JAOTAY010000190.1:25317117-25331565 GCA_025629805.1 Erythroxylum baracoense
TTGTGCGGCTACGGTGGTTGAGACGGATCGGTTTTAGAAACGGTTCGAGGGATACATCAAGATAAAGATCAAGCTTCAGAATAAAGTACGAATTAAATTTCCGCTTTATTTTGATTCGTGTTAATCATTTTATAGAATTAAATAGATCTTGATTTTCGAGAAATCAAAAAGTCACGAAAAAAGTTTCGTGATTATTCCGCTGCGGTCGGATCAGATCCGGACTCGGTTTCCCAACACTGCCTACAATGAGCAAACAAAGAGATACCATATATAATCAGTAAATTTATCAAGTACAGGCTACATAAGAGTTGCAGGACAAACCTAACTTCACCTTTGCCAAGTTATAGAGTTTATTCAATGTGTCAAGAGTAGCACATTGTCTAAATAAACTCAGAGGAAAATAAAAAAAACAACACGCCAATTGTCCCCAAAATGATTACCGACAACCATCCTTTGAAATTCATCTTGCTCCTATTGAAACTTTTCAATTTGAGCCTTAAAAGCAGCAGTAGCATTGTGTGTAGGAGCCTCCAAAAAATTTCTTTGACATATCAAGATCAATCGATTCCCAAAAAAAACAAAGCGTCAAAAATAGCACTAAAAACAGATTACAAATTTATAGAGCTCGTAGTATTTGTGAGGTGAGATAGGAAAATATAGAGAAACTTCGAATTTTACTATCCACGGGAATGGTAAAAGTACCAAACTGCAAGATGCATGTAGAAGGCGCTACGTTGAACTCAGGTATCTCCTTCTACAAGCATTTTTATGTTTGATGTTGATCCTTTTTTGGAAAACAGTTTCGATCTGGAGTAAGAGGAGGTGCAATAGAGAAGAGAAATAAAAGAGAGGAAGACATTCTAGAGAGATCGAGAAAGTAGATGACAGAGAAGCCGATATCAATAAAGTTGGGGAAAGTTTCATGGTTTCAGAATAAACTGAGGCCGCATCAAGAGAGATTGGAGAGAGAAGAAGGAACGGGAGGATGGTTTACTTTTTCTTTAGTACGCGATCTCTAAGTAGCTTTTCTCAACTTCTTCAATTTTTGTGTGAAATATTGCCAGAGAGATTGGAGAGAGAAGCAGAGGTTTGGAGAGTTATTAATTAGGATAATAGCTTTCTCAGTGAAGAGACTACCAAAATTTATTGTGTGTCAGATAATATAATAAACTGAACGGGTGATCTATTTTTTTACTATTTATAGAGAGAGTTTAATGGAATAAATTAGGCCGTCAAATAAGTTTGGGACCAATAGGTCCAGGACTTGTTAACGATGACGGCGACTATCTATTTGCGCATAGTATATAGTAGTTAATAAGTAAAATGGTGTATGTCACAGATGTGACATATTGAGTCACACCTATGAGACCTAAAAAAATGAATTTGAGATGGATGTAGTATCAACGAGTACCAAAATTGTATTGTACCAACATTATACATTGTATTCGTAACTTTGTTTAAAACTCATAATTTAAATTAAATGCTCATTGACCACTTTTATTCTTTAAACATTATTTTTATATTACTTTTTAATTTTAATATAAAAAAGTAAGAAAAGAAAAAAATGAGTCACGTATATATATATATATATATGTCAGGTGTGAGTTAACTATCGTGACACCTCTCATCTATTATTGTTATTATTATTATTATACTTAATACACTTAATTATTATATTTAACAAAAAAGTTTAATCAAATAATAATATTTAAATTAATTAGATTGTAATTAACTAATTAACTATATTTTAAAATAATTAATTGACTAATTAATTATATTTTCATTATATTTAATAAAAAAAATTAAAAATATATATGTGTCACAGATGTGACTTACGTGAGAATTAAGTGTCAAACTTATGACACCTATTATTATTATTATTATTATTATTATTATTATTATTAATTGAATAATTAATTATATTTAAAAAACTGTTAAAATATTATATATATACCAAAAAAAGGAAGAAAAGGAAAAAAACGAGTCACGACTATGATAAGTTTAATCACAGCCGTGACAATATATATATATATATATCTTGCATGTCACGGGTGTGACATGTTAAGTCATACCCGTGACAAACTATTTACTTAATATAATTATATATATATATATATAATAAAAAAATTATATATATATATATATATATATATATATATTTATATTTATATCTCAGGTGTGAGAGTTAAGTGTCTTGACATCTCTTATTTATTATTATTATTATACTTAATACACTTAATTATTATATTTAATAAAAAATTTTAATCAATTAATAATATTTAAATTAAAGAGATTGTAATTAAGTAATTAACTATATTTTAATTGATTAATCAATCACTAACTGTCTTGTTAATTAATTAATTATATTTTAATTATTTAATTATATTTTAAAACAATTAATTGACTAATTAATCATATTTAATAAAAAATTTAAAAAATATATATGTACAACAGATGTGACTTATATGAAAGTTAAATATTGTGACATTTCTCATTATTATTATTATTATTAAATACTGTGACATTTCTCATCATCATTATCGTCATCGTCATCGTTGTTGTTGTTATTGTTATTATTATTATTATTATGTTGTTTAAAAATTAATTGAATAGTTAATTATATTTAATTATATATATATATACCAAAAAATATCTATAAAATAAATGCTTTGTCCCGCGCGTGAACATAGGGCATTTTTTTCTAACGACGAATGAGATGAATTTTGTGTTATCCATCTCGATCGTCCATTTCATCTAAGAGTTACTAAGCTACGACATCTTTATTATTGTTGTTGTCTATATATATATATATATATATATATATATTTTTTTTTTTTTTGACTTCCATGAACCAATTTCTGCCATGCGAGCACCTTGAAGCTGCTACTCATTCCCTTTTGTTCTATAAATCTTAATCTCTTAATTCCTATTTCCATACAAATAGACAAAGAAATGGACCTCAATCTTTCTCCACCATCACAATCTCCAGTCACAACTACCACCGACGCAGTTACCAGTGGCGGAGATCCCGAGTTGCTTCGAGTGCCCAAATTGGAGCCTAAACTGGAGCCACTTGACAGCCCAGATATTCATCTACTCCAAGAGCCACAGGACTTGCTGTTTTCCGATTCTACACGTGATGTCTTCTCTAATCCGACAAATACCCCTACGCCTCACTTCTCATCAGACGAAGGCAATGTCTTCTCGGAATACTATCGTATCACCGATCTCTTCCGCACAGCGTTTGCCAAACGCCTTCAAGAGCAATACGGAGACTTTTCAGTCCTCGACCCTGATTCTCGCGCCATTGTTCCTGTCCCTGAAGACAGTAGCGTGTCCTCCATGGTCGTTTCACAGCCTCGCAAGCGCTACCGCCAACGTTCGGCGGAGCTTGTTCGTGTCAGCGACCTCGGAGTCGAGGACCATCGCTACTTCCGCGATGTGGTACGCCGGACTCGGAAGATCTATGATGCACTCCGCATTTTGTCGGTTTTGGAGGAAGAGAAACGCCGCGGCGAGATACTTGGACGTCGTGCACGTGGGGATCTGCGGGCGGCCGCAGTTATGCGTGACCATGACCTCTGGATGAACCGAGATAAGCGGATTGTTGGGTCAATCCCAGGTATTCATGTTGGGGATCTTTTCTTTTTTCGGATTGAATTGTGCGTTGTTGGACTACATGGACAAGTTCAAGCAGGAATTGATTATCTTCCCGCGAGTCAGAGCTCTAATGGGGAGCCTATCGCGACTAGTATAATTGTTTCAGGGGGTTACGAAGATGATGAGGATGGAGGTGATATTATAATCTATACTGGTCATGGTGGACAGGACAAATTTTCGAGGCAGTGTATGCATCAGAAGCTGGAAGGAGGGAATTTGGCGTTGGAGAGGAGTATGCATCACGGGCTTGAGGTGAGAGTGATTAGAGGGTTTAAGTATGAGGGTACTGTGAGTAGTAAGATTTATGTGTATGATGGGCTGTACAAGATTGTGGATTGTTGGTTTGATGTCGGAAAATCTGGGTTTGGTGTTTATAAGTATAAGTTGATGAGGATGGAAGGGCAGCCGGAGATGGGTAGTTTGGTTTTGAGGTTTGCAGAGAGTTTGAGGAGTAAGCCGTTTGCTGTGAGGCCTCGGGGATATCTTAGTCTTGATATATCAAATAAGAAGGAGAATGTGCCAGTTTTGTTCTATAACGATATTGATAGTGAACGTGACCCTATGTGTTATGACTATCTTGCAAGAACTGTGTTCCCACCCCAAGTATATGGTGTTGGGGTTAGTGGGACTGGATGTGATTGTGAATCAGGTTGTATTGATGGCTGTCTTTGTGCAAGGAAGAATGGAGGGGAGTTTGCTTATGATCAAAATGGATTTCTATTGAGGGGGAAGCCACTAGTATTTGAATGTGGGAACTATTGCAAGTGTCCACCAAAATGTCGAAATAGAGTTAGTCAAAGGGGTTTAAGAAATAGGATGGAAGTGTTTAGGTCAAGAGAAACAGGATGGGGAGTGAGGTCATTGGATTTGATACATGCTGGTGCATTTATATGCGAGTATGCAGGGGTTGTTCTCACAAGAGATCAAGCAGTGGTATTTGCAATGAATGGTGACAGTCTGATTTATCCTAGTCGATTCTCAAATAGATGGATGGAATGGGGTGATTTATCTCAAATCTATCCAGAGTATCAGTGCCCATCATATCCCTTAGTTCCACCTTTGGATTTTGCAATAGATGTGTCAAGAATGAGGAATGTTGCATGCTATATCAGTCAGTCTTCAAATCCTAATGTACTAGTTCAGTATGTGTTGTATGATCACAATAACTTGATGTTCCCTCACCTTATGCTTTTTGCAATGGAGAATATACCACCTTTAACAGAGCTTAGCCTTGATTATGGGGTGGCAAGTGAATGGACAGAGAAGCTCGCAATTTGCAACTAAAGTGCTTGAGGATATGTTATCAGTAATATGGCATGGCCCAACATTTAAGGACATGATACACTAAGGTGATGTACTATCTTGTTAACTAATTACTTTCAAATCATCTTAAGCAATGTGGCTTTTATCATTTTATTGTATATTCCAGTCATTAGTAATGGGAATAGCTCTTTTTCGTTTTTGACCCACTTTGCAGTGTCAAATATGGGAGAAAGGAATTGATCTTTGTTTGACATTTTCCTATAGTGTTTGGGCCTAGTTTGGTCATTAGGTTTTCATTTAACTGAGATGCAAGAAATATTTTAGCTTTGTTCCTTGCGAAATTATTGCCTATCAAATATGTTTTTCTATGAGCATTTCAATTTTTATTTCAGAAGTAGATGTTGGTTCATGTAGAACAAATAGAAGAAGTAAAACTCATAAAATTAGGAAACATGACTGATATTAGGTTGCTGGAATATTAACTTTCATTTCTGGATTTTAGCTTGGATTGCTAAAATTTCAGATTAGCTATAGCTGAGTTTTTATGTATGTTTGCTGAAAATTTAGGATAAGATTTTAGGTAGAATATGGCTGAATTTTGGGGTTTATATGGCTAGAATTTAGGATTTTGGTTGCTAGAATTTTAGGTTAGAATTGTTGATATTTAGTAAAGAACACAAACAATGGAAGATAGGAGACTAGGAATCATTCTTAGGGTTTAAGAATCACTCTTAGAAGAAAGAATCGCACCTTTTAGTTGAAAAGTCAAGTTCGTAAAAAAATTTCAGGATATGTTATTATTGAAGGGCTAACTATACTCATATTCATAGAGAAATTCTTAGAACCCCTATTCTAGTAGGAAAGGGTTCCAAACAAATTTAAATTATATTCTAATAAAAATTCTATGAATCCTAAATAATTAAGGTAATATATCTATACGAGAATAACATATTTAACTTACTACTACTTAATTATTTAATAAGGAATGCTATCATAATCTAAATTCAGCTCTCGTCTTTACTGTCAATTCAATTCCCAAATTTTATTCCACCAAATTAAAGCTTACGGTTGACTAAATTTTCTCTTTTATTTTTCTAGACTTTAAGCTCTTTTGCATCATTATTGTTCTCGTGTTTAAAATGTTTAACATTTATTTCATTACTCCTTTTTTTGAAATTTTATGTAATGCTTGGTAGGATTTATACCTTGACAAAATACCCTAGGTTGTATTATTACACTGAATCCTTAATATTGTACCTTGACAAAATCATTCTGTTTTGATTGGCTTCACATCATTGTGTAGATAATTGCACTGTGTGCTTATCATAATAAATACTCCTCTACGGCTCATAAAAGTTTCCTTAATTTGGATATAGCTTTCGAGGCATTATGTCCACATTTAACTTTATTATCCAAGGTAAACGTGGAATCCTTGTTAAGTTAGGATGTGCCCTCTAGACATAAATGCATATACTTGTCTGGGTATATTCTTTTTTTCAATGGTCGTATGTGCATATGAATGTGTAGGAGATGTTTGGGAGAAATTAGTGAGTCACATGATGTAATTTCAATTATATTACTTCCTATATTACTTGATTAGGTCCATATATTATGATGTTGATAAGGTAGTACATATGACATCCCCTTTTTACCTGATTAAGTCCACATAGTACATATAACACCCCTTTCCACTAAATTATTTTGTTGATATTTATTCACATGTATTATGTTTATTCATGTTAATCAACTCTTTTATTATGTTAATCTTGTCTTATCTTATCTTATTTATGGGTTGTTGGATTCAGTTTTAGGCACTGAAATTGGAATAGCTTCTGTGTATTAATCACCTTTGTAATTAGTATGAAGGCCATAAGGGACTTGGGGCGTTTGCTAATAATTAGGTTCATCTATTATATACATAATACTTGCTGATAGTAATATTCTTTAATAAAGTACCTAAACTATTCCATAATAAGATACCTAAAATTTCATTAGTTACGATGATGGTGGTTTCTTGTAACTATAATAGCTTGTATTTGTGCTCCTCTATTGATTATGCTACTGTCAATAGCTTGTAGTTGACTCTTTATTGCTATATATTCCTTCTAAAAAATAATAGGATACTCAATTATATAATAGCATTACAAAATCATATTGAATTACTCAGATCTTCATCAATTCTATGTATGAATTGACAATTTATTACCCTTTTCGTGATGGACAAAATTCAATGCGATTGATTGAGTTTGTAATGATGTTACTACATGGAAAATGATCTAATATTGTTCATTTTGTCTATAAATAAATAATAAGAATCTAATTAAATAGTTGATATTCATATGGGTTTTCTTTCCATTACATTTGATAACCAACCAAAGGAATTTTATATTTATTGATGACAATCTATTCAATAAAGTAAAGACTGGAATGGCCAATAATATAGGATGTTATGTTACGTCATACTAAACATCACTTAAGTTTAATCAACTAAGTTACATAACAATTTGTTAATTGACTTATATGCATAGTTAATAACCATTTGGAAATTTTTCCTCGAAGATTAATTGATTTCTCAGGGTTAAGGAGAAACAAGGATGCAAGTC
Source organism: Erythroxylum baracoense (assembly GCA_025629805.1). NCBI lineage: Eukaryota > Viridiplantae > Streptophyta > Magnoliopsida > Malpighiales > Erythroxylaceae > Erythroxylum > Erythroxylum baracoense. Next base: position 25,324,644 of record JAOTAY010000190.1, read on the forward strand.
ATAGAATGAGAAATTGTTGTGTCTGCAGATATGAATGTTGATAAAGGCAAATAGGGATATACATGTGAACTGTTGAATAAGAGTATGATTACATGATAATGAAAATTTTGATAAACAAGGAGTAGTGGTAATGTAAACAGTTTAACTGCTGAAATTTAAATATTGATTGTTCTTGTGGAGATTAATGGGGGTTTGATCACTTGTATTCTCTCTACAAACTTATGAGTTAGTGAAAATATGGTATTACTTTTTAGTTTTTACCTGAAGTTGAAATCTCAAATGGATGATTGGGAACAAAAGGCTCCTTTGATTAGAAAAGAACTTTCATTCCTTAACATTCTTTTGATTGGTCTCTTTAGTTTAACCTCATGTCATTAAGTGGAACTATACAAAACTGTTTCCTTGTAAACTTCTATCTGTTGTAAGTATTCCCTTAATTTCATCCAAAATTGATTCTAGCTTTTCGATTTGAAAAGCATACTTTCACAATTAATGTTAAGTAGTCTGTAATGTCATCTTCGAGATAGATGAAATTGGGAGCTTAGTGTTTAGGGATTTAGCAATTTTTTAATAACAACATATGGCACTCATTATTAAAAGTCAAAGATCATTTGTAATACAAAACAGTTGCGAAAATCAATAAACCAAAAATAAGGAGGGCCAAGGTCATGGGCTGTTTGTGCCATCTCATTTGCAACTTTGTTTTCTACCCTAAGACATGCTTGAAGACAGTTGATGGATGACAGGCAAGTTTTATAAATTCAATAAAATTCCAAATGTAGCAAGATTTATGGTCAATCCTAGAATAGGAAAAGGATATCAGGTGCTTTTCTTTCACAGAGAGGATATCTCCTTTTGTGAACATGATTCGAACTGGGATTAGGAGTTTTAGGAGATTCGTGAGAATTGATACATACCTCAACAAATTTGTTAAGATTCTGCGAAGCCATTATCTAATGCTACGGATTCTCCGTTTTCCTTAATATTGTTTGTACTGGTATTCATATTTTTTCTCCCAACCATAATTGTTCTTCTTTTTTATTGTCACTCTCCCCCTAAAGACGAAACATGCTTGAGTTTATACCATTCTAGATAATCATGCTTCTTCTAGTAAACATTGGCAGTATGTGTATTCTTATGGCAGTGTGTGAATAAACCAAGATTGAGGACTTGTAGAATCTCCAAGAGTAGAAACCCTAAAAGATAAAATAGGATGCTATGTTATGTCATACTAAACATCACTTAAGTTTAATCAACTAAGTTACATAAAATTTGTAAATTGACTTATGTATATAGTTAATAACCATTTGGAAAAATTTCCTCATAGATTAATTGATTTCTCAGGGTTAAGGAGAAACAAAGATGCAAGTCATAGAATGAGAAATTGTTATGTCTGAAAATATGAATGTTGATAAAGGCAAATAAGGATATACATGTGAACTGTTGAATAAGAGTATGATTACATGATAATGAAAATTTTGATAAACAAGTAGTGGTAATATAAACAGTTTAACTGCTGAAATTTAACTTAGGATCCTGATTGTTCTTGTGGAGATTAATGGGAGTATGATCACTTGCGTTCTCTCTTATGAACTTATGAGTTAGTGAAAATATGGTATTATTTTTTAGTTTTTACCTGAAGTTGAAATCCCAGATGGATGATTAGGAACAAAAGGCTCCTTTGATTAGAAAAAAACTTCCATTCCTTAACATTCTTTTGATTGATCCCTTTAGTTTAACCTCATGTCATTAAGGGGAATCTATACAAAACTGTTTGCTTGAAAATTTCTCGATGTTGTAAGTATTTCCTTAATTTCATCCAAAATTGATTCTAGCTTTTCAATTTGAAAAACATACTTTCACAATTAATGTTAAGTAGTCGGCAATGTCATCTTGGAGATAGATGAAATTGGGAGCTTAGTGTTTAGTGATTTAGCAATTTTTTTAATAACAACATAGGACACTTTTATTATTAAAAGTCAAAGATCATATGTAATACCAAATAGTTGGGAAAATGAACAAACCATAGATAAGGAGGGCCAAGGTCATGGGCTCTTTGTGCCATCTCATATGCAACAATTGATGGATGACAAGCAAGCTTTATAAATTCACTAAAGTTCCAAATTTAGCAAGATGCATGGTCAATTCTGGAATGGGAATAGGATATTAACTGCTTTTCCTTCACAAAGTGGATATCTCCTTTTGTGAATATGATTCGAACTGGGATTAGGAGTTTTTGGAGATTCATGAGAATAGATACATACCTCAACGTTAATCCTAAAAGATTCATCTGATGGCATGATTGTATCGTCAGGGGAGGTACTAGATTTAAGAGGCATAATCCTAATATCTTCCTTTCTGCTAGATTGTCCTTTCTAAACTCAAATCTCTCACCATCAGCTAGTTTCTCAAGTCTCTCACAATTATTTTTAATTTAATTTTCCTCCACAAATTTGTTATGATTCTGCCGAGCCATTTTCTAATGCTAAGGATTCTCCGTTTTCCAGTTGTTTGTACTGATATTCATATATTCTTTTCTCCCTGCCATAATTGTTCCTCTATTTTTTGGTCACTCTCCCCCTAAAGAGGGAACATGCTTCTTGCTTCAGTTTATACCATCCTAGATAATCATGCTTCCTCCAACAAACATTGACTGTATGTGTATTCTTATGGAAGTGGGTGAATGAACCGAGATTGAGGACCTGTAGAATCTCCCAGAGTAGAATGCCTGAAAGATAAAATGATGTAGAAAAAATAGAAGAATTATTAACTAGTAGCCAAAAATCACAAAATTAGGAAACAGGGCTAATATTAGACTGCTGGAATATCAAGTTTTAGGATTGAATTTTGGCTACGATTGTTGAAATTTCAGATTTTTAGTTTAAGAAACTAAAGATCAATTATATTGTGGTTTCCTTAACTATGTAGTGATAGGTAAATATTTTTTTGTTATATTTTTAGTTGTATGTGTCTACCTATTGAGCTGTTAAATTGGAGACAGTTACTATAATGATGGAGCAGTTATCTCCTTCAAAATTCTAGCTATGGTATTCTGGGGAAACTAAGAGGAACTGGCAAGAAGTTATTCACAAAGTTCAGCATCTGAAAACAAACATTCTTCTCTAGTTAGCCCTTGACAAATTTGAACAATATGCAGAACGGAGACAAAAATCAGCAAACAAAGTCTCACCTTAAATCTAACCTTGGTTTCATGGTTAACGCCCATATCTCTTACAAGCAAGGAGCATAGTGATTTTTTAGTTATTACCCTTAAGTTCTTACTGATATCAGCGTATTGACTGCTCTTACTATTGATGGCTAGGGATGATTTAGTGATTAGTAGTGGTCAAGCTATTTATTCTAGTTTCTTATGTAATTTCTTTAATAGGCCAGGCAGTGATTGACTTAAGGTGATATTCTTGTGTTTATATAAGCTAAATAGCCAAACTTGAAGTAATGTCAGCCATAGGATTTAGAGTCATGTATGTGATATCTATTATTTTTGGGGAGATCTCAAAAAAGTTGCTTACATTAAAAAAAAAAAAATTTGTTTGGTCTTCCAATTTTTGTGCATTTATTTCTGGTACTGGCATTAAGAATTTACAGCATTGGAATCTTCATAAGCTGTGACTTGGGTGGACATTGTTTTGGTTCATTCTCTCCTGCATCAGAGACCTCGTTTCAGTACCAAATAATTAGACCATAACTTTAGTTTAGTTAATCAAGTTTATTTGTCAAACAGGCTTTTCTATGCTGAGGAAAAGATATCTCATGCAAACGCATGCACTGTTTTATAGTACAGTGTAACAGTATATACTGACAATTATATGAGTTATCTGTTTATGAGGATTACCGTTTTCAAGACCAATTTCAAGTGTTGTTGACGTTAGGTAATGACTTCCTTATGGACTTAAAAGTATTAAAACAATTTTCTTTTAGAGGTACTCGTTATTTTCTTGGAAGATGCTGCAATTAAGTGCACTGGCTTTTATTGCAGTTGGATGTGTGCATGTGAAAGGTATGCATGATATTATGCGACATTTTATAAATTTATGGAAGGTTCCTCCACTTGAAAGGGTAGTAAACATGTAAAATTCCTAGGGGATGCAATGCTATTGCAGTTTGAAACATTTTTACTCAGTTTTTGATATAGTTATGATTAGTAAAATTTTCATGTGTAGACTATTTGATTGGCAATTGGTCTAGGAAGTCTGCTGATAAAAGGTTATTCATTTGTTCTGTGCTGGGCTCTGAAAGTTATTATTTCAATTTACCCAGTCTAAGACAGCTTTCTTGCAATCTTATTCAGCGTTTTGTTGATTTTGTTTTTACAGTATTTCCCTTCCAACACTTGTTTTTGTCTGATTATTACATGCTTCTGTTTTTGGTTTCTTGTTTGCTTCTTGGTCAGTTTGATCATGTTGTGTGCTTTATTTCTGAAGGAGCTTCATGGATGGCGAACCCTTAAGCTGTTATTCTTTATTCTTCTTGCAAACATTTTCATAAGTCTGCTCTTGTGGATTTACATTTGCGAGATGCTGGCAAGATCTGTGTTCTAAGTTCTTACTGTATGCTCACACTTTTCATTTCATAAATGTCATCTGCAGGTGGTATTTTGGGTATGTATCCATTACAGAGTGACCTGTTCTGCTGAATCTTTGGATCTTCAATGTCCGCCTTAACAGATGATTCTGCTAGGTTATCGATGTTGAATTATAAAAACATTTTTTTTTACTAATTATATAGTACCATGGCATCGGCATTCTTCTTTACTTCCTTGGTTTCTATACCCCGAAGGTCAACAAGCAATCTCCATCGAGCAAAAATCAGAAAGGAAGTTTACAGATAAATGAAAGTGGAGGAGGAGAAAAAAACCCAGGCAAAACACACTGGAACTAAAAAATTTTCTCAGCTAAATGTGGGGATGCTAATTTTCTTATTCACCTAGGCTTTGGATGTTGCAATCCTTCGACATACACTGCCTAGTAAACAACGTGTTTGGGGACTGCTTACCAGAAAGTTGTAAAACCTGCATGTGCAACTGTATAATTGTTCTCTGTTTGTATATAAGTTAGAATTTCCATTAACTTGTACAGAAAATCTGTTATACCATCCTGGTATTTATTTTGTTTATTTTGTACTTGTCCTGGGCTAATTGGAATGTCGGCTAAATTGCATGCATGAATGTGGCATGTTGCACTTTCAGCAGATCCTACTCTGACTGTTTTGAGGTATAAAATGTTGTTCTGATGTGTGCCAGTTGATGTATGTACTTTTCTGGGCACTTGTCTTATGAGTAATTTTTTGGTGCTCTAATATTGATCTTTATAATGCTGCAAAATCCCTTAAAGCCACTTGCTTTGTAGGGCAGTTTAATTCTCTTACATTCCATACTATGATCTCGCCATTTGAAATGGCATGTTCAATTCCTCATGACCAATGTCAGCATCCTTTCTAGCTTGGTTGCATGGTGATTGATTCTGTTATAGGAGTTTCTGTACTGGTATGAATGATTGGTGAAGAATAAGTCTGTTTTTCTCGCTAGAAGGATCTGTTTTGTTTTTTTGGGTCAAAGGAGAGAGCTCAGTCGTGGGATCTGCAGATGATGGATGTAAATTATCAAGGGAGGATACTATTTTTATGTCTGGAGTAACAACTCCCATATTATTAGGACTCCACTTCTGTAAAAGTCTTTTAACATTTGTAATTCCCTCAGTGTTGGTGTTAACCATTTCTTCTTCAGTTAATTCATTCCCCATTAGCTCAAGATAGCTTCCTGTTTTGAATTTTTTCCACGTGGCTTTCCAAACTTTTCCGTGATGTTTTGGAAGTGGCTTCTATTGATAGGAGATAGCTACACTATCCTCCTATAGCTTGCTTGCTTCTAATATCATAATAGGTATTTTTGTTGGAGTTCCTTGGTTGAGTTCCACACTTACACATATTCGAGCATAACTCACTCTCTTTTTCTTAGCAGTAGTTAATTAATAAAGAGGGGTTTTCCTATGAAACTAGCAAGGGTACTTAATCCTTGTATAATCTAATATTTCAGGGGTACATTGTGGAAATTAATTAAGAGAGGAATGTTCTGAAATTTGATAGATTCTAGCTTCAAACCAGTTGGTCAATTCTGCAAAAATAAAAGCTGATTCCTAGCATGCTAAATACTTTCCTCCAATATTTTTTGAGCTTGAGAGGCTAAAGTGAGAGTGAATAAAATGAGATTTTCCTCAATTAAATGCACATCTACCAAGCCTTTGCCATGCCAAACTTGATGAGCCCATACATGAATTCTTTATGAATGGGGGTTATTGGTCAAAGTAGAAGTCAGCTAGTTTAGTTTCCCCGCTACATGCTTTCTCCTCTAGTACTTCAATTTCGGGACATATTATGAGTTTCTCATCTATTACCTTGGGGGAATTGAAGTTGACATGTATAGCTTGGTTATCCTCGACTACTTGCTTCCAGCCTTTTTGAGGGTTCAACGATGCTGGTGGTTTGATAGAGTTGGTCTCTAGTGGGGCTTGTTTTGTTTAAAGTTCAAGAAGGATGCGGGTTGAAGCTGGGAATTCATCCGTCCCATTGTCAGGCAAAGTTTGCATTTTCAGAAGCCAAAGCCATTAAAGGAAAGAAATAGCTTTGACAGGTATGAAAGACTAAAAAGATTGTGGTGCAAAAAGGAAAGGAAGGTTGGCGGGAAAGGGTGTATAGTGCCCCTTGCACGGCCCGGTTACCCTAAGGCTATGTTTGGTTGAGGGGTTGAGGATGGAAGGGGATGGAACGTAACACGCTTCCATCGTTTGATTGAAGGTTTCATAATGAAATAGAATGGAATGGGATGGAAACGGAGGGTTTCATGTTACGTTCCATTCCATCCTAAACAGTGAAAATAAGAAACCTCCGATTCGGAGGGTTTAGGATG
>JAOTAY010000190.1:25340590-25360323 GCA_025629805.1 Erythroxylum baracoense
TTGATGGATCATCTTCCTTCTTTCATCACTAAAACTGAAATTGACATGTCATTTTAGGTTATTGGTCTTTTCATATAACCATCTTAAAACAAATGAGAAGAGAGTCTCATTTAATAGCTTCATTATGTTTGATTAAAGAATGAAGTGATGCATTAGATGCTCTCCACTGCTTCTTTCTTTTCATGCATAACCGAAGTTGACAAGGTGTAAGAGAGGGGTTCTTGCATTTTTTGGACTCTCTCTCCTTTCTTGCATGCATTAGCCGAAATTTGCATGAGAGGTGTCTCATCTTTGGCTTCTTTCTTCTAGGAAAAATATCCTCCAAATATTTCTTCTCCTTTCCCACCAAAGGATCTTGTTAATCAAGTTATCCAAGAAGAAGAAGTGGTAGATCAGATTGGTTGAGGATACAACAACAAGGGGAGGATACAATGACAAAGGAAAGGATTCAAAAGCAAGGCTAAAGAAGGAGAGGATAGCACAACGAGGAGTTAAAGCTGTAGCAAAAGGAGTCGGTAATATAATCTCCATTTTGTTCTTATGATCATTATTTTCCATATATCATATCATGTATGGCTTGGCATGTTGATTTAGTTATCTTGCTTTCACTGTGTTTTGACTTCCAAAAATTTTTTGAAATCTACCATTTTATCCAAATCTTGCATGTTTTATTTTTGATCCAACAAAAATATGGTTATGTCACGATCGTGGTAGAATCCTCATGATCGTGGCTAGTACTACGAGTTTCTATCATGATTATGTGAGGGACACCACGATCGTGGGTAGATAGAGTAAGAAGTTGTCTTTTGAGTGATGTATAGAGTAAGAAGTTATCATTTGAGTGATGTTTGATGTTAAGGTACTTCCTTATAATGTATTTAGGCTTGAATGAACCTAGTATTGATCGATTGGGTGATTAAAGTGAGTAAAGTGTAATACATATTAAAGAATGATTGAAAGCTGATGTTAAATGATTATGAGATGTGAATTAAGGAAATAGACTCGAGATTGTCACTGAGCATGCATTATACATAAAACATCTACATATGTGTATGATTGAATATTAGTGTGATTGTGCAAATTAGTAATGTGTAAATGTGTACTTGTTACAAGATATAAAAGAGCAATTAGAGTGACTGTATCCAGACATTGTCGGGACGTGGAGGCAATAGCTATCTGGAGCATATTGTGAGTAACCTAGATGGTCTCACACTGATTAATTGTTTGTTTAAAATTTTGTATTGAATTATTATGCGATGTGAATGTTTTGATTCTGGACATCGAATGTCTAAGGCGTTTGATCCATGAAAAACATATTGGAAGTGCTCATTGTATGTGAATTGGATAGAAATAAGTGTACTCAACATTATTGTTGAATGTTAGACTTAGGTTCGAAGAAAAATGTGAACGTGAATGATCGAACATAAATGATTGATTGAATACATTTGATGCATTTCATTATATGAATGTATGACAAGATAAAGGCAGTTGTGATCAGAGTCGTAGTGAAAAAGAGCTTAAAGCTTATAATGTGGTAAGAGCCTCTGGCACACTATGTATAACGAGTTCAGTATCCCCAATAAATATGGAACAATTATTAATGAGCCCGATATCTACAATAGATATGGGACAGTGAAAAGGCACTTAGTCACAACAACCTAATAATTAAATGTGAGTCATATGTGCATTACATATACATTTGATATGCATGATTTAAGTGATCGACATAATTTGTTGAACTGCCCTATATGTGAAATGTGAAATAGTGAACAAAGTGTCAAGTGATGCTTCATGATAATTGGTGAAAAGATGTACATTATATGATGACGTGAATTGTCTATAAATTTGAAATATGAACAGTTTATGTTATGTGATGTGGGTGAGCCAACAGGATGGTTAGCTCACTGAGTTCGCAAAACTCATTAAAATTGCAATGTTGACTTTTCAAGTACAAGAAAGGGGACTTAGCTTCTAAGAGAACTTAGAAGAAACCTAGTACTGTGTTTGGATAGAAGAAATGACTCATAGGTCAGTCAGCTGAGACTAAAGGATCTAGATAGAATTTTTGTATAATTCCTCATTCATGTAGCATATTTTGTAAACAGAGCTGTAGACTCTGATAAGTTTTTATTATTGAATATATATGGATGATATATGTAACGCTACAATGTACATTTTGTTTCATGAAATGAAAATGAGGAGTTGAGTTTTTGATATAGAGTAATTGTGTTTTAACTTATGATGCCATGTTAAGTGATGTGATTGCTCTAGTGCATTGCTGCCATCGTGCATGTACCTGAATGTCTAATGGATGTATAGGTACATGTCAAATGGGACTAGGGTGCTACATAACTAATCAATTAACTTGATGAATGTAAGTTTATAGGTTGCCAACTCTCATTATACAATCCTATACAAATTACCCAACTTAATCTCTCAATTTATTGCAAGGTATACGTATATAATCAACATTCATTAAAGACATTTATCATTCAATTCAATAAAATGGAAGTTTAATAAGATAGTTCAAAAGTAATCCCTAAAAAAAATCAACCACTCATGGTGTCTATAACATCACCAACATTCAAATAATCCATCTTACAATAACTAGTAGAGATAAAAACAACAGAACATCAAATAAAGAAAATTCCTTATCTTCTTTGCCCGAATCTAGAAATTCTGGTATTGATGTGCTATTTTCCCAATTGTGATTGATGATCCTTAAATCTCCACCTTCCTCAAGACTCTAAATATTAATTTTTCACTCAAGGAGGCTGTTCTCCACAGAGGGTTCACATTCTCCTGCTTCCATAGGAGTTTGATATCTTATATAGTCTAGAAAACCTAAAATTTAATTAAAATATTTTCTCAAATTAAACATCCCACGATCGTGGGAATTGGTATGGTTCCTACGATCATAGGTTCTTACAGCAAAATACTTCTTCTTCTCTTCTCCTCTTTTGGTTTCTACTTCAATCTCCAAGTTGACAACCTCCATTTTTTCATAAAAATAATCAATTCTTACCCTAAATTAACATCATATATACAAGAATAACAATAAAGATCAAACTAAACAAAAACATACAAAATGAATCCTAAAATATAACAATAATAAACTATTATGAAAGAAACATATGCCAAATACTTAGAAAAACACATACTCATGCATAACTATGAACTTCCCCAGACTTAAAATCTTTGCTTGTCCTCAAGCAAAATAAACACAACCAATTAATTCCATCACTTCATTTTCACAATGATAAAGGCATACAATCCCTCAAATTTCACTCAAACTTCTTATAGGAAATTACACTATTATAGGCTTGCTAATACACCAAATCTCCTCTACAATGATTGCATGCATAAATTAATTAGAAGGACTTGTTTAGGGTTGTAATATGGTAAGGGTTAAGGGGGTAAAGAGGGCAAAGGGTTTAAAACAAGCATTCGTAAAGTAAAAAGCAGGTAAAAAGGGATAACAAAACATAATTCTGAGATACCTAAGTGTAAATATGCTACTACTTTAGGCTTATTGATGCTACTCAAGTATTCTTCCCTTTTCTTTTCTTTTCTTTTCTTTTATTATTTATTAGTTTTTTTCATTTTCATTTTTCTCTCTTTTTTTAAATGGAAGAAACTATGAATAAAATAACAACTAAATAGCATGTGATTCAAAAGCAGAAGTATCCTCAACTTATCTCAGTAAACATTTTCACAACGATCCCAACAAATGCGTTACTTAATGCTCTACTAAGCTTATGAATGGGTAGGTTAATGGGGTTTTATGTGTTAAAATTTTTGGGTATTTTCAAGAAACAAAAGGGTTAAGGCTCAATGGGGAAGCACGGGATAATCAAAAGGTAGGTCATTTAAGCTATAGGTTAATACAAAAAGAGCCCCATTCATCTCTATTAAGCATGCATCTAGTAGACTCAAACTGATTCAAAGTAAATTCTGAAGGTAATAACATAAGGAAGCATCACACAATAAATAAATAGAATGACTATAGATGGAGTCATATAGGTTCAATCCTCACATTGGCTGAAATGAAAATTCATTATGCATCTCTACACTACCTCATTACTCAAATGTCAAATTATGAGTAAACTAATGTAACCAACTACTTTTCATCACTCAACATGGTTCATTTTTTACTCAAGTAGCCTAATCCAAGTTTAAGCATGCATTCAATCTCATTCCAACTAGCATGATAGAATCTTATGGCAATACCAATCAAAATGATTCAATTACGGTTCTATTGCTTAACACAAAACAATATGATACCTAAACATGCATCCTATTTAACAAAATGCAAATATTGATTAAAACAATGCAATTGACAATGCAAATGTCACCTCTTCACACTTAAAGAACATATTGTCCTCAATGTGAAAAGGCAACCACAAACTAAACAAAAGGCAACAAACTAAACAAAAGACATGAAATCAAACAAAGAAATCAAACTAAACAAAAGATAAGAAACGAAATAAAAGAATTGACACAATTTAAAAGTTTAGGGTAAGAAAGGCTTATAGAGATTATGGTGGCGACGATGTTGACAAAGGGGATTCTTGAGGAATTATTTCTTCGAGTATCGTTGTTCCTTGTGGACTTGTCTCATCTAGGTGTCGAGTTCATTAATTTACAATGCCATTTGCTAATGATTGGAGGCCATCTAGTTGAGAATTTACTGAAATCAATTGACCTCTAATGGTGCAGTTAGTTCTTCTTCCACTACATCTTCTTATGGCTCCGTGACCACTTGGGATGTGGAGGGGTTAGGAAGCAGCTGTATCCTTGCCCTTCCTATTTTTCATTGCAGTGCGCGTTTGAGAATTTTAGAATTCCATAGAATGGAGCTCCAAAATCTCAGAGCACCTCAAATAAGATATGTCAAACATATCATATTGAGTTGTACATACACTATCCACATCATAGTTATAAAACAAAGCCAAACCAATAATAACATGAGATATGCGAAAATAAGAACTCTTCTTATTCACATAACTAACAATTGACCAAAAAATTTGATAAGGAGTATTGATTTAGATTTTTTGATCCATGCACTAAAGGAAAAAAAGGCTAAGCATTTATTACTTTCAGTTTTATTGAAAACCACTAAGCACATAAATTTAAGTAATAGTAAATGCTTGAGGCTTCAGATTAAAGTGTTTGGTGCATTTTGAGAGTCAAAACTTGCTTCACCTATTAGAGCTTTCTAGTAATTATCTACATCAAAGTTATCATGACCTTTTAAAATTTTTGTGTTCAATAAATCGAAAACTGCACGAATGACATGGTAATCAAGTTTATGAACATCGTCAACTAACCTAAACCATAATACATCCATTTTAGGTTTATAACGTACCGTAGTGAAAAACTCAATAGTCATCATAGGGTAGATAGGCACATCACAACGAATGAACCTATTCAAACCTATATTTGCAGCTAATCACTCAACATTTCACCTCACTCCTATAGTTTCTAATAATTCAAAGTCAAAGTATTGAGGAGTAATCAATTCCCTATCTCTAAAGTCTTGGAAACTTATACCTTTGTCCTTCGAATAAATGAAAAATGGGGCACGAAAAGTTACCACTAAATCGGGTTTACCTTTTCCAAAGACTTGAAGGTGCAATTCGTCGATAAGTTTTCGAGCTGTCATATTCTTTAGAGCCATTAGCATATGAAAACTTGCAAACGTAAGGGAGAGAAGGATGAGCTTGTTTTTTAGAGAGAAAAAAAATATTACCCAAATCCTTCTATTTTTTAATGATTAATGTATAATAAGAGCAAAGGATTGTAAGATTGATGTACGCGATGAAGAAAATACCAAGAATCTAGTGTAAGATGAAGGATTTTAGAGAGTGGGAGAGTGGGCTTCGTAAGTTTAAGGAGAGAGATTATGAAAATTTGAAGAATGAATGAAAGAAGAATAGGGGAGGGAAATTTAAAAGTTTCCTCAGATTGGGCTTCCCACAATCATGGGAATACTCTTCATTCCCATGGTCATGGGTTTTCTCTCTAGAAACTTTCTAGAGAGATTTTGCACGATCGTGGGTTAACTCTCCAAAAACTTTTTGGAGAGTTTTACCATGGTCATGGGAAACTTACCAATTCTCACTATCGTGGGTTGGTGTAATGTTTCCACTTCTAAACGTTCTTCCAAGCTTAGCATGCATTCTCAATGATCCCACAACCTACAAACACCTCAAAATAATCTTACCAATAAGAAATTCGAAGAGAAAACAAGTTAACTTTTAAACAAATAAACATCAATTAAACTCAAATCAAACATGATCATAACTGAATAAATAGAATTCCCTAGGTTGCCTCCCATGCAACGCTTCTTTTAAAATCGGTAGCTTGACTTTTCTTTTTGCTCATGGTGGCTCAAATGAACGGTGCAGTGGTCATGCAATCATTAATCCCAAACTCTGTATATGAGCTACCCTGGTATGGATTCCACCTTCCTTGTGGTTTTCCTTCCTTCATCTGCTCCTATATGATCATTTCTTTTTGAACGCATTTCCAGGATACTCTATATCTTCCCATTCTCCTCGAGGTTCAAGTTCCTTGATATCCGTTGGGGGTAAAGGAGAACAGTATTCTTTCTTTGACACCTTAAAAGTTAATTGCTCCTTTCCTACTCTCAGAGTTAGTTTACCCCCACCAACATTGATGATCGAGTGAGAAGTAGTGAGGAACGGTCGTCCAAAGACTTTCGGGGTTTTTGCATCTTCTCAAATATCTAATATGTAGAAATGTATAGGGAAGATGAATATATCAATATGCATTTACACGTTCTTAATAATCCCCTTTAGTTGGTGCATTGTTCTGTCAATCGTTTTCCCTAATATCTTTGTAGACTCTAACTCTCCTAACCCTAACTTCTGACTAAAAGTGTAGGGCATCATATTGATACTCCATTAATGTTGCAGGGAATAAAAAAGTCCCCTGGGTCTTCTTTCTTTTGTGCTATGTTAGGACTTCCTTCTGTTATGTGCTCCTTCGCCTATTTCTTTACTGTCCTTTACGTGAACTTGACTTTCGTTGAACAAAAATAGGAGGCTCCTTAATCGACTGATTTACTAGCTTACTTGAAAAGACTTCCAAAACTGTTTGTCCTTCTCTTTTGTCTCTGTCTTCCTCCACATGTTCAATTTCCTTTTCCTATTTTTAAGTGATGGCTTTAATTCATTTCTTCGGGTTGACCTCAGTATTGCTTAATAGACTACTTGCATTTCTAGAAGACAAAGTATTAGTGAGTTGACCTACTTGAACCTCCAAGTTATGGATGGATGATGCACGGTTCTTCATAATCTGGTTAAACTTTGCTTCCATCCTCTTCTAACTTTCCTCCTAGCTGGCAAATATTCTTTTTTGGTTCTCTTCTTGAGTAGCAAGTTTGGAACCCAAAACCTCCATCATTTTGTCCATTTTGCTCTCTATTGATCCAATTCGATCTTGCTAAAATCTTAAAGGTCTTTGTCGTCTCGCTTGACCATCTGTATTGTTAGTGCTCTAAAAAAAATGGAAGGTCTTTCCACCCTAGATTATAAGTATTTGAGTATAGGTTGTTACCTCTTTGTGGCTGGCCCAGGTAACTTACCTGTTCTGTACCACCGGCTACCAACAGAAAACATTCAATTGAGCCATGGTTGTTTTGCTTGTATAGCTCACATTGTACTTGCATCACCTTAGCTATAGATGAAGATGCTCCTTGCATATTGCTAAACTATTTCATAAGGGTTGCAATCTGTGTTTGCAAAGCAATAACAGAGTTAATAAGGATCATACATTTTTACTCCTTTCAGCCCCTGTCTACTCCTCTCACTTGACCATATGCAACTATTCCTCACCAAACGGTCATGAGCTGCTTTAATAATCTTTCTCATCAATGAACCTCCAGTGGCTGCATCAATAGTTCCTCTCGTGCTCGGATTCATAGCATTCTAAAACATCTGCAATAAAAACTCCCTCAGAAGGTTATAGTGGGGACATCTTATCTGTAATTCTTTAAATCTCTCCTAAGTTTCATAGAGAGATTCCCCATCACTCTGTTGAAAATTCATGATCTCTTTTATGATCCTCTTCGTCTTGGCTAACGGAAAACATTTCGCAAGGAATGCTTAAGCTAGCTATTCTTAAGTAATGATCTGCCCCGAATTAAGAGAATTGTGCCACTCCTTCACCTGATCTTTCAAAGTGAAAGAAAATAACCTCAATTTTACCGTATCATAGAACATTCCACTGAACTGGAAAGTGTCGCAAATCTCTAAAAAATGGCAATTTGGGCATTCGAATCTTCGTTAGATAGTTCATAGAATTGCACACTATTCTGCAATATGTTGAGGAGTGCCAACTTGATCTAAAAATTGTTAGCTTGAATAATTGGGCTCGCAACTCCTTGAGGATTGAATCTTAGCCTCATAAAGTCCATCAGTGCTCTCTCAGTTCCTCCTTGCTCTCCTTCTTCACCCATATCTCTTTGTATAAGATTTCGACGCTTCGCTCTTCTTAACTCTCTTTCATGTCTTCTAATATCAGGAAACTCGTCTTCACTAAATTCTGTCGATCTTCATGTGATCCTTGTGTTCATGCATCTGCAAATACACAAGGAAAATTATCAAAAACTCTTAAAGCAAGGTAATCTAAACTAAACAAGATGCTAAACATATAATCCCCAATAACGGTGTCAAAAAAACTTGTTGATGTGCAAAACAGTCTACTAGTTTTATGCTCGAAAATTGCAATTATACGAATCGTGACATGTAGTTAAAAAGCAGATATTGATCCTATGAGGATTAATGCTTAGGCACCACTTAATTCAGATTAATCTTTGTTTAATAAACGAAATTTTTTTATGGAAATCATCTAAAAAATTAAATTAAAATTAAATGACTAACAATGAACAATTGATAACACCAAAATGTAGAAAATTGGAATTGAAGGTTTTAACAACTAGAGATCACTTGTTCCCTATCTTGTCTCCCTCCTATTTATTAATCGAATTATGTCTCACCTAAGATGTTTAAATGCTTTAACTACCCTCTTTCAAGGTTTAATTAATTGTCCCTTATCAAATTAAATGAAGTTGATTAAGCTATCTGTCAATCTACCAAATCACTCTACTCATTTAACTAGTTATTAAGTTATCCTATAGGTGATCAATTAAATTACCCAATATCTCTCTTTTAACTAATCAATTAACTTGATGAACGTAATTCTATAACCTGCCACCTCTCGTTATACAATCCTACATAAATTACACAACTCAATCTCTCAATTTATTACTAGGTATATGTATATAATTAACATTCTTTAAAGACATTTATCATTAAATTTAATAAAATAGGAGTTTAACAAGATAGGTCAAAAGTAATCCCTAAAAACAAATCATCAAATCATGGTGTCTATAAGCTCACTAACATTCAAATATTCCATTTTACAACGATTAGAAGAGATAAAAATGTTAAAAATTAAATAAAGAAAACTTCTTCTCTTCTTTGCCTGAATACAGAAATTCCGATGTTAATGTGCTATTTTCCCAATGGTGATTGATGATCCTTGAATCTCCACTTTCCTTAAGACTCTAAATCTATATTTTTCACTCAAGGAGGCACTTCTCCACAGAGGGTTAACGTCCTCCTACTTCCGTAGGAGTTTAATATCTTATATAGTCCAAAAATCCTAAAATTTAATTGAACCCTGCATATGTTCTCGGATTAAACATCCCACGATCGTGGAAATTGGCATGATTCCCATGATCATAGGTTTTTGCAATAGAATACTTCTTTTTTTCTTCTCCTCTTTTGGTCTCTACCTTAATCTCCAAGTTGTCAACCTCCATTCCAATATAAAAATAATCAATTCTTACCTTAAATTAACATCAAATATAAAAATACAAAAATGATGATCGAACTAAACGAAAACATACAAATTGAATCGTAAAATTTAACAATAATAAACTATTATGCAAGAAACGCATGCCAAATACTTAGAAAAACACATACTTATGCATAACTATCATTGGTACAACTACTTTAATACATCTCAAATTACTATATGGGATCAAGTAGCCCAAGCCTTCCTTGCCAATACTTCCCATTGACAAAAACTACGCAGATCATTAAGGAAATTTCAAACTTTCAGTAAAATGATGGGGAGTCATTATATGAAGCTTAGGAGAGGTTCAAAGAGTTGCAAAGAGGCTGCACACACCACAACCTTCCAAGGTAGTTCTTACTATAGACATTCTATAAAGGTGCGAATAATACTAAAAGAGGGACAATAGATGAAGTTGTTAGAAGGTCTTTGATGAGGAAAACCATTAAGGCAGCTCATAATCTTTTGGAGGAGTTGGTAAGTAATAGTTGCATGTGGTCAAACGAAAAGAGTAGGCAAGGCACAAAGGAACAAAAAGGCATGGTTCCAATTGATTCTGTCACAACCTTGCAAGCTCAGATTACCGCCCACTCCAAGCAGTTGAACAATATGCAAGTAGCTTCATCATCCACTACCAAAGCCATGAAGATCCACTGTGAGTTATGTGGGCAAGACAACCATTGCACAGCATAATGCTTCTTGTTGGGAACTAGTAGCACATAACAAGTAAATTACTTAGGCCAACCACATCAAGGTAACAATCCATACTCTAACACTTATAATCTGGGGTGGAAAAACCATCTAAATTTTTCTTAGGGTACTAACAATGCAAGTGGCTAAGCAAAACCACAAGGACCGCCTGAATTTCAGCAAGACCATTTTGGGTCTTTGAAGAGCAAAATGGATAAGTTAATGGACGTATTAGGGTCTAAATTCTTATGCTAAGAGAAAAGTCAAAGAAGGCAAGAAGAGAATAAAAAACAAACATTTACAAGCCACGATGCCAAATTTAACCAAATCTTGAAGAACCATGCTTCCTCCATCCACAAGTTGGAGGTTCAGGTAAGTCAACTTGCTACTACTTTATCTTCTACAAAGGCAAGTAGCCTAGCAAGTAACACTGAAGCCAACCTAAAGGAACAACTCAAGGCAATCACACTTTAGAGTGGCAAGCAACAGAAGGAGCTAAGTGTGCAAAAGGAGAGTCAAACAAAAGAGAAAGTGATCCGCTTCGTCTTTCAGTTTTACCCTTGGAGGTTGAATCAAAAATTGAATTCCAAGGATTGAAATATAGAATGCAACCTCAGGTTGTCTCACTTAATTGGAACCTAATGCAATGGGTCTAAGCTAGCCTAAAGGTCATGAAGTGCAATTAAACTGGTTAAGAAGAGGGTTTTGGTTCTTTTAAGAACTAATAAAATTAAACTAATTGAAAGGGAAGTGTTTAAAAAGATAATTTTAAATCTTTGGGAATAAGAAATCGAAAGTTAAAACAATGATCAAATATGATAAAATCCTCTTGAAAAATGAGCTTTGGCTATCATAGTTCAAAATAAATCCTTATGGGAGTAAAAATCACTAAGTTTCCAAATGATAAACCTTAAAGAACTCTTTAAGTCCAAGGTTTTAATCAATGAACTCCATTTCTTAAAACCTTGTTGAATGCATCTTAGTGAGTGCCAAGGGTAAGTTAATGTAAATGGTCAACACAACTAGGTAGATAAAGGAGAATTAACAAAATAACATATATGAGACTTCATGTATTCAAGCTCCAAGTTCTACATCAACAAACCCTATAACACAATCCATTGTTCAACATTTGATTAAACTATAATCAAGAAAATCCAACTACAAAGCATAAATCCTAACAAAGGAGTTCACCACAATGTAGTTAAATATGAACAAACTACTCCCCTTTGAAGCCCATTAAACTCAAGCCATTGCTACAGTTTCAAGAGGAAATGGTGCTTAGCCAAGCATTGCTTCGAGAGAACTCATAACCGAAAACCCACCAAGAGCATCCATAGTAACAGCAGTAAATAGTGAAGGTGGCGACAGAAAAATGGACAGAGGTGATTGATGATGGTCGAGTGGAGTGAAAGAGCCGCCTTACATCGTTCTCTCCCTCTCTGCTATAACTGAATTTGGTAGGTTTTTAAACGAAGGATGCTGGGTCGGGTCACACAGTGGGTGAATTTTTCCAAAATTGGTCTGGGTATTGCTTTGTTGCTGGTTCCTTCATCGCGGCGAACTTTTCCCAAAAGTTCAGCCTGGATTCTATGTCCTTCGCCGCGGTGACAGATCTACTTTATTGCCCCAAACTTTATGTTGTGCCTCATTCTCTCGTTGAGTTCACTTCAGCCTTCTTTCATTCCACATCTTCTTCTTGACTTCCTTTTCCTTGAGTCTCCTATAATAGAAAAAGGATAGTTTGTAGTATCAATTGTTCTCAAAAAATTAATTAGTGCAATGAATACTGATTTGTTACAATTTTTACCTTCAAACTACATAAAATAAAAGTACACACTCAAGAATCAATTTAAGCACAAAAGCTAAAGATAGGAGTCAAAAAGTATAACAAAAGTCATGAAAATGTCACCAATTTATGTAATAAACTTGGGCTCAATAAAATTCCCCCACACTTAGACCTTTGTACTCCTGGACAAAATTTATAAGAGTCAAAAAGACTCAAGTGGAAAAGAAGAATTCCGACCATGCTTAAAATAAAAGTAGGAAATTGGCAAAAATCACTTTCTTAGAAATCAATCCAAGCAAACTGAAAGAATGCTAAGAAAATAAATACTAAAAGAAATTAATCCGAGAGATTGAACAAAAGAGATTTCACTTAACGTAAGGTGTTTGCTCTCATCTCACTTGCTTTGGGATAATTTCACTCTAAAAATTTGCTTAGTCCATTCTCTACCATAAGCTTGTAATAGTTCTACCTCTTCACTACAAGAACTACAATTTCGAAAATCAAGAGGACTTTTTAAGGTTGTAATGCACGGAAGGCTAGATGAAATGGATGAAATAGATGAAAGAAGAAACATGTATGAGCGTATGCACCACAATTATGAAATAGATGTCAACAGTAAGACAATATTTACACAAATGACAACTTAATTTTTTTAATAGGAAAATGTTCTTTTGAGAACATACATATATATATATGTATTGTTTTTCGTGAGTTTTTTAATGAAATAACTAGAAGAAAATACAAAATAAAATATTGACACCATATAAAGATGCATGCATGAGCTCATAAATTATGGCTCAAGGGGCTAGCAATGGATAGGTGTTTATAGGATGGTGTTTGGGTCAAAGGGTTGTGAAAGAATGCCTCTATCATATTAACAAAATTCTAGTTCATAAAGCTTTGATTAAGAATTAAAATAAGTTCTAGAGTGATATGAAATAAGCAGATACACACAAAAATTGCAAAATTTAGGCCCAAATATCCTTCCAATAAGGGTAATATCTCAATGAACAATCTCAAGTTTTAAAAATATAAAGTGCTACTTTGTCAGCATACTTTCACTTACTTTGTGTTAAAAATATTGAAAATGAAATTAGCCAAAAACTGAGGTATTTTCAAAAACTCAAGAATCACTTTGAAACTTATAAAAGCTTTAAGATACAAGAGTGACGAGAATCTAACTAGGGAGAATTGTTGAATGGAGGCAAAATTAAAAAAAACATTTCTTTAAAGATATTGCGCCACGACGAAACCTAAGTTCACTGTAGCGAGAATCATGCTTCAAAGATAGTGCGCCGCGACGAAACGAAAGTTCTCCGCGGTGAAAATCATGCACATGGTCGCGGCGAAGAATGAGTTCGCCAAATCATCAGAAACTAAAGTTTCGCCACAAACACTAAGTTTTTAAAATTTTGACTAACACAAACATTTAAATGGCCAAAATGAAGCACAAACAAGAGTTGTAAGATGGGAAAACCTACCTCCCCCACACTTAAACATCATATTTTCCGCAATGTGAAGGAATCAAAACATAAGAACAATGGACAGAAATAAAGGAAGTAAAAGGGAAAAGCGCAGGAACAACAAATGGAAAAAACAAAACGAAGTAGATACAAATGGATTGCAAAAAGTTGGATATTACAAAAAAAATGAACTGAGCATCCGACAAACAAACTAGAAACAATACATTAAAAAAAAGAAAAAACACTCGAACTAGTCCACCGGGTGATCATCCCTAGCATCTGCAGGAGCTACTCTTGATGGGCCAGCACTAAGAAATGGGTCATCGTCATCGGAAGGAAGCTGAAAATGTAAGTGCTAGGTAAGCAACGCATCCATCTGTCACCGATATCTTTGATCTCGCTCCTGCTGGGCTATGGTCTGATGAAGAGTGTCCTGGAGGGTAGCCAAGTTAGTAGATAAACCATCTATTTGGCAAAAGAGGGACTGCAGAGTGATAGGTGCAGGCGAAGCCGGAGTAGAAGGATCATCCTCACTAGGCAAGGCCTCGATATGGGTGGCAGCAACATCAAGAAAGGAGGTGGAAGGGGTAGGGAGTGGGGTGGGTTGTGGTAGAGGTGGGAGGTGAGGCTGTTTGAGCCAGACGTATCGAAATAGCAGGGCTGGGTCAAAACAAGGATTGCAATATAGGATGCAACCTCAGGTTGTCTCACTTAATTGGAATTTAATGCAATGGGTCTAAGCTAGCCTAAAGGTCATGAAATGCAACTAAACTGGTTAGGAAAGGGGTTTTAGTTCTTTTGAGAACTAACAAAATTAAACTAATTGAAAAGGAAGTGTGTAAAAAGATATTTTTGGATTTTTGGGAATAAGAAATCGAAAGTTATAACAATGATCAAATATGATAAAATCCTCTTGAAAAATGAGCTTTAGCTATCATAGTTCAAAATAAATCCTTGTGGGAGTAAAAATCACTAAGTTTCCAAATGACAAACCTTAAAGAACTCTTTAAGTCCAAGGTTTTAATTAATGAACTCTATTTCTTAAAACCTTGTTGAATGCATCTTAGTGAGTGCCAAAGGTAAGTTAATGCAAATGGTCAATTGGGTGATCAAGTATCATCTCAATATCAAACACAACTAGGTAGATAAAGGATAATTAACAAAATCACGAAATGACATATATGAGACTTCATATATTCAAGCTCCAAGTTCTACATCAAGAAACCCAATAACACAATACTTTGTTCAACATTTGATTAAACTATAATCAAGAAAATCCAACTACAAAGCATAAATCCTAACTAAGGAGTTCACAACACTGTAGTTAAATATGAACAAACTACTCCCCTTTGAAGCTCGTTGAACTCAAGTCATTGCTACATCTTCAAGAGGAAATGGTGCTTAGCCAAGCATTGCTTCCGGAGAACTCACAACTGGAAACCACCCAAGAGCATCCATGGCAACTGCAACAGATAATGAATGTGGCGACAGAAAAATGGAAAGAAGTGATTGATGATGGTCAAGTGGAGACGAAGAGCTGGGAGTGTGCTTAGTGTTTTTTTCTCTCTTCTCTCCCATTCTGTCTGTTCTATATTGTTCTCTATATGTCTGGTATAACCTAATTTGGTAGGTTTTTAAACGAAGGATGCTAGGTCGGGTAGCACAGTGGGTGATTTTTTCAAAATTGGTCCGAGTTTTCGAAGGTTCGCGGCGGCGACAAATGTTTTTCACCGCGGTAAACTTTTCTCGAAAGGTTTTGCTCTGTTGCTGGTTCCTCCACCACGGCGAAAGAATTAATCCTCGCCGTGGCAAACTTTTCCCGAAAGTTCAGTCTTGATTCTGTGTGTTTCGCCGCGGTGATCTCTGTTGTGCCTCATTCTCACGTTGACTTCACTTCAACCTTCTTTCATTCCACATCTTCTTCTTGACTTCCTTTTCCTTGAGTCTCCTACAATAGAAAAAAGGTAGTTTGCAGTATCAATTGTTCTCAAAAAATTAATTAGTGCAATGAATACTGATTTGTAACAATTTCTACTTTCAAACTATATAAAATAAAAGCACACTCTCAAGAATCAATTTAAGCACAAAAGTTAGAGATAGGAGTCAAAAAGTATAGCAAAATTCATGAAAATGTCGCCAATTTATGTAATAAACTTGGGCTCAATCAGTAACCATATGAGCTTCCTCTAGAATTTCTTTCCTTAAATCATCCACATTAAGCACACACAACCTCTGTTTCAACTATAGTGTCTCTTCTCTCAATTCAAACTCAAAATTTAGACTCATCTTCACTTTCTCTATAAACTTCACCATATTAGGATCTTTACTCTGCACCTTTCTGATTCTATCATGTAACATTGGCCTCAACTTCAATGTAGCGATCAAGGCCTCATCTTGCTCTACATTCAACTCCACATTCAGAGCTCTCAATTGAATCAAGTTAGGTAACCTCGATGTCTGATTTTGAGTTATACTAGTATTAGACTTTTTCCTCAAAGCATCAGCCACCACATTAGCTTTCCTCGAGTGGTACTCAATCGTGCAGTCATAATGTTTCAATAGCTCAATCCATCTCCTCTGTCTCATATTCAACTCCTTCTGACTTAGTAAGTACCTCAAGCTTTTATGATCTGTATAAATCTGGAATATCTCTCTATAAAGATAATGTCTTCATATCTTTAAAGCAAAGACAAATGCAATTAGCTCTAAATCATGTATTGGATAGTTAATCTCGTGAGACCTCAATTGTCTCGATGTGTAGGCGATCACCTTGCTAGAGTGCATCAACATACATCCCAATCCTTGATGCGAAGCATCACTATACATCACATATCCTTCAGTTCCCAACAGAATGGTAACACCGATGTCATAGTCAACTGATGCTTCAACTCCTCAAAGCTCTCTTGACATTTTTCATCCCATCTGAACACTACATTCTTCCTCAGAAGTTTTGTTAGAGGGGCTGAGATCAAGGAAAACCCTTCGACATACCTCCGGTAATATCTGGCCAATCCTAGGAAGCTTCGGACTTCAGACACATTCCTCAGAGCTTCCAAATTCATCACTGCCTCTATCTTCTTTGGATCCACTCGTACGCCTTCTCCAATCACTATATGTCCCAAAAATACTACTTGATCCAGCCAAAATTCACACTTACTGAATTTGGCATATAATTGCTTCTTCCTCACAATCTGCAAAACCACTCTTAGATGCTTAGCATGCTCTTCTCTATTCTTTAAATACATCAAAATATCATTAATGAACACTATCACAAAGCGATCTAAGTAGGGCTAAAACACCTTATTCATCAAAGCTATAAATGCTACTGGGGCATTAGTTAACCCAAAAGGCATTACTAGAAACTCGAACTGCCCATACCTGCTTCTAAATGCACTCTTTGGCACATCAGCCTCTGCTATCTTCAACTGATAGTACCCCCAATCTCAAATCTAGTTTAGTGAACACCTGAGCTCCCTGCAACTGATCAAGCAAATAATCAATTCTAGGCAACAGGTACTTGTTCTTAACCGTTACCAGATTCAATTGCCTATAATCGATGTATAACCACAAAGTTCCATCTTTCTTTACAAATAACACTGGAGCTCCCCAAAGTGAAACATTGGGTCTAATAAAACCTTTTTCCAAAAACTTCTGCAACTGAGCCTTCAACTCCTTTAGTTCTACAGGTGCCATCCTATATGGAGGAATAGATATATGAGCAATATCTGGAACTAAATCAATAGTAAAATCTGTCTCCCGATCTGGAGGTAAACTAGATAGCTCGGCGGGAAACACATCTAAGAATTCCCTAACCACGGGAATGTCCTGCACATTCTGCTCAGCTCTAGTATCAACGACATAGGCTAGATAGGCCTCACATCCACCTTGCATTAACCTCAATGCTCTCATGAAGGATATCAACATGGTTGGCACTGCTTGACTAATTCCTCTGAAAATCTCTCTTAGCTAACCAGGAGATTCTATCTAGTACTACCTCTTTGGTATAGCAATTCATGACAGCCCTATGAGCAGTGAGCCAATCCATGCCTAAGAGAATATCTATCTCCCTCAACTGTCGTATAATCAAGTCTGCCTCTAACTCTGCCTGGTCAATTTGAGTTAGACATATCTTGTAAACTTCTCCTATCACTGTAGTACTACCTATTGGTGTACTCACCTCTAATCCATACTTTAACTGATCTCTATCATAATGTAGCCTAGATGCTGGATGTGGTGCGATGAATGAATGTGTAGATCCACGATCTAGCAATGCATATGCTTCAAAATCATAAACAAGTAGCACACCTGCAACAACATCTGGAGAGTCTTGTGCCTCTTGCCTAGTCATGGCATAGACTCTGGCCTGAGATTGAGATCGACTGCTCCGTACCTCAATCTTGACAGAAGGACTCCATATGCTCACTTTACCTCTACCACAGCCTCTCTGTTTAGTTCCACTACCTTTACTCTACTGAATAATAGCTTCACTCCCCGATATGCCACTCATACTAGACTGAGTTCCCATAAAAGCAGAACAATCTCTAATTTAGTGGTCAAAGGAGTCGCATCTAAGGCAAGCTCTAGATAATCTCTAGTACTCACCACCGTGCCTCTTTCCACAGTGCTCACACTGAGGTAACTAACGCTGTACTGTACCTCTTCCACTGCCAGTCTATATAAAACCACCCTTCTGTCTGAATTCTGACTGCCTTGATCTAACTGGTGGTCTAAATGCTCTGCTCTGGCGCTTATTAAATCTTCTTCCAGAACCACTTTAACTCTCACTGAACCTCTTCAATCCGGATCCTTGACCAGACTCTGCTTGTCCCTGTCTCAGTAGCTGTTCAAGTCTGATCGAAGCAGTTCTCAATTCGGTAAAACTACTCAGGTTGTAGATATTTAGTCTTGTTCTGATCTTCATGTTCAGCCCATCCTCAAACCTCCTACACTTATCTTCTTTGGTAGAAATCAAAGCAATAGCATATCCCATCAGCTCATTAAACTTGATCTCATACTCTGCCACTGACATCCTACCCTGCTTCAAATCCAGGAACTCCTTCATCTTCCTGTCCAAGTAGATCTTGGGCATGTAGTTCTCTTTGAAGACCCTCAGAAAGTCTTCCCAGTTCAGGTTGCAAGGCCTGGTGGTACTGCTTGGAATAGTCTTCCACCATTGGTAAGCTAAGCCCTGTAGTAAGGACACTGCTTAGTCAAATCTCTTGTCCGGCTCGCAGTCCATCTGATCAAAAACCCTTTTTGTCCTTTCCAACCACCACTTGGCCTCAGCAAGGTCTGTGTTACCATAGAAATCCACAACCCCTTGCTTCTGCAGCTTATCATACCTCCTCTCCCTTCTCTCGGGGACTCTAGGAGGCATTACGTCCTGTTGAGGTACAGAGGACTCTTTACTGGTTCCTACAGATCCTAAGTTAGCTGATTCTCCCACTTGTTCACCTATGGCAAACAACCTATAATAAACAAGAACTTCAATCATTATCCGTATTTCTCACGATATTTCATGCTTAACATTCCTATATGTCCCTATGGATGCCAAACCATGCTCTGATACCACCTAACTGTAACACCCCTACTCCTATAAGTTATATACCGGAACATCTTTATGACATTCTAATACATACCCTATAACAACGGCGTGTTAACTATCACACTTTCACTTTATTACATGGTAATTTATCCCACTTAATCATGGCATCTACTATCATACAAGAAAGTCACCAAATTTTTAAAGAAAATTTCCTCTTTTCATTTCATAAATATAAATGTACATACAGTGTAGCTTTCAAAAATTTGTACATGTACATCATCATCTCCTAATACAAAATATACTGCATAAAAGAGGAAATACAAAAGATCTAACTAAATCCTTCAGTCTAGCTGACCGACCT
>JAOTAY010000190.1:25370364-25386246 GCA_025629805.1 Erythroxylum baracoense
ACCTTGAGAGAGGGTAATTAGTACATTCAAAAATCTAGGATGAGACACAATTCAATCAATGAAACATGAGGGAGACAAAATAAGGAAAAAGTAATCTCTAGCATTCCAGCATTTAAATCCTTGAATTCAAATTTTCTACAATTACGGTATTGTCCATTTCTTACATTAGTCTTTTATTTTTAATTTAATTTTCTAGATTAATTGCATCAAATAATTTTATTTCTTTAACAAAGTCTTTTCTAAATTAAGTGGTGTCTGGGCATCAATCCATGTGGGATTGATATCCGCTCTTTCTATCTACAATTCATAAACTATTCACTTATAGTTTTTTAGCATAAAACAAGGAGATAAGTTTTACAATCCGACAACAATTACCACTATCCATATCGAATTTTTTCTACAAATATGAAACAAAAAATGAAACGATCACAAAATAACTGAAAAGAAATCAATTACAAACAAATATATACAAAATACCAATTAAATAACAAACAAAAACTAAAACACCATACCCCAAGCAACGGCGCCAAAATTGACAGCCTGTCGTAACGCTAGTCAAAATAAAATAACTAGACTACTGCTATAGCAGTGGTGAGTCTAGGTCTATCCCATAGAGAGTGTGTAAAAAGTTGTTGAAATAAAATTAATTGATGTTTAGGAAAAATGGGAGGGTTGGATTTTGGAATAAGAAAATAAAATGAAACTAAATATATAGCTTATTCCCAAAGTCATGGGCAGTACGTAGGAAGGAGAAAATGTTGGTTTTGGACAATTGTCAGACTATATAAGGTTATGGTACTTAATAATGGGTTAATTGAACTTAATTGAGGTTGAAAATGAACCTAGATGATGTTAGGTTAATAGAGTAAAAGTTAATTTAGTTATGGATTGTTAATTGAGGTAATTACTTGAAGAATTTCTGGTTAGTAAATAATGTGTCTAATGTTGAAATGTATGGTGTGTTCAAGGATGAATGTGTCCTTATGAATACAAATGTGTTTCAAAGGGTTTATGCGATGTGAATTGAATATGATTGTTTATGAATTGGAAATTGATGCAATTATATGTAATGTGTAAATATATAACGCATTTAATGGTACATTATTGCAAATGTTTATGTTCATAAGATATGATAAGTTTGATTGGATGTGCATGAATATGTTCAATTTGAGGAAAGTGGAATAAAGACATATGTTACGCACTACATCTTTTGCACCTGAAATGGTTTGTTTTAAAACTACCAAGTCTTAGTCATGGGTAAATAGGCATGCCTAGAAGGGTTTGCAGCTGCTCTTGTGATACTTCAGTGTCTCCTGATATTGACACTTCGGTGTCTTCTGTTACTAAGACATAAGTCTCTCCTGTTATGTGATACCAATTATAGGCATCTCCTGTTCTGGTCCTATTACCCACTTTTATAAAGATATTGGCAGGCTAACTTGTTTGCTTTTTTGATATATGTTCAATTCTGATATAAGCTAAGTTCAATTCTGATACAACTAAATTTTGTGATGATATAATCAAGTTTTGTTTTGATACTCAAAGTTCTGTTTTGTTATTATGATATTATGCTCAGATACTTGTAAGATTTGTTCAAGTATATCCTATTATGATATGTTATATTATGTTCATATGCGAATAATATTGGATTGTTCTTTAATATGAACAATTAAAGATTATATGTGATTTGACATGATTCAGTGCATGTGAATGCTAGATGATTGTTTGAAACAGTCGTCAGATTATATCTTGTTTAGTTCTTCCCCACTAAGCTATATGCTTAGCACGGTGATTTTGCCTCCATGTAGGTTCTGATAAGAAGATCTAAGGCTGGGACGACCGTAATATCCAAAGAAGGATGTGTTTTGTTTTGGAAGATGTATCTTAGTGTTTAAGTTTAAGTTGTATTTCAATGTAAAGAGTCATGTTGTATTTTTTGTTTGTTTAATACTTTGTAATAACCTTGATAAATGATGGATTTGGAACTTATGGCATGTATTTAGAATAGTACAATATGTTTGATATGTTTTGTTTATAATAACATCTAATGATATGTAATGTATGTTCTTGAGTTTTTGCAAGTGGTTCGGATTGTTTGGCATGTTTTGATTTTGTTTTGTGTGGCATTTGCATATCCTTTTGGGGGGTATGTGGGTGTTACATCAAGTGTGGGATCCCATTGGACATTGTCCAGTTAATGTTGGACCTTCATATAAGAAACTTATCACATAACTATAAGTTGATAAAACCTTAACAAAAGTTAAGAGTTCCTTTCATCTAAATTTTTATTATTATTGTTTTTACAATATTATTTTTAATATTATAAAATTTCAATATTTAACTTAAATTATAAAACCCCAAACTTTTCCTTTCATTTGAATATAATTTTTTGGTGAATTGTATTTTTGAATAAATAGTGAATCTAGGTGAATAGTATTTTCACTTAAATAGTGATTTTTAGGGACCTAAACTTGAAAAGAAATTGAAAATATATGGAATAGGTATTAGAGTCTAATGATACTGAAACGGGTCAAAATAAGTCTAATCGGATGGATTTCATGAGTTCCAAAAGTTTAGGATTAAAATACCCCTTTTGGAAAATAATGGGTATTGATGATTTTAAACCCACTCGAATTTTTTTAAAGAATCTAATCAATAAGTATTGGCCTTAATTAGAGTATTTCATGGTCAATTTGATGATGTTACTAAATATTTTCATAATTTAATTTGATTAGTAGGTGAATTAAATTTATTAAAGAAATTTGGTCTTTTTGTATAAAATGGTATTAACAAATTAATGAGTCACAGTTAATGACCAATGAGAAAATGACATGTGTGTGATGAGTCATTAGAGATGATCAATTAGGGAATGACATGTGTAATGCACTAAAGAGTATAAAAAAACAAGAATTAAGACAAAATTGCTTCAATTTGGTGAATCCGTGAGAGTGAAAAAGAAAAGAAAGGAAGAGAAGCCAAGTTGACATTTGGCCAAGGAGAAGAGGAAGAAGAGGCCTACTATTTTTTTTTAATAGATTTTGAGTGTGATTTGGAGGAATTATGATCAAGTCTAAGTGCTTATCAATTACCTAAGAGATTGAAAGGAAATTTGGTAATTTTTCATAGCTTAAGCTATTAGTTTTGTGGGTTTTTGAGTGGGATGGATTTATTTAAAATCAATGGTGGTTTTTGACTTGTCATGGAGTAGATAATAAGCTTGTAAGCATTTAAGGGATGAAAACAAGAAAATAAACCAAGAGATCAAGCCTGAAAGAATTAATCAAGGTTAGGATTTTGTGACTAAAAATTCGTTTGATTTCATTTTATATGTTTGGACTTCAATTCATATACGTAAGAAGCTAATTAGTGTGTTGAAAATAAAAATGAAATTCATTGGTGGCTTAGATGATGAATTTGGACTAGGAGAAGTTTATGTAAGTTTGAGGATTTTGTGGTTATATAGTTAGGGATGATATTATGTGAATTGAATAATGTTACAGGTTTTAAAACATGTATTTGTGATATAATATGTTAAGAAAATAGAACGATAATTGATGTGTATCAATTCAACCAAGTTAGTAAATTGTTGGAGAAAAATTGTAAATTTTAGTTTGATGTGTTTGGATGATGCTTGGCATGGATCTCAGGTGAATTGTGTTGAAAATTTGGAAAGAAATTGAAATGATCATATGTGTGTGTGTGTGTGTGTGTGGTGAGAACAATTCGGCCTTAAGAGGAACTGTAGTTATTGGTGTGAATTGTTGAAGTTTAATTATGATTATGGCATCCATGAGCTGAAATTTTAAGGTTGTAATTCTGAAAAATCAAATGGAAAAAGTTAGCATTAATAGCATTACATATTCATCCGTATGGTGAATTAATTAGGTGAGATAGTGTTTCGAAGAAATTGATAAGTTAGAATGGGTAAAAGATGGTATTTAAGTAATTTTTGAAGTTAGATTTTGAAATGGAGAATAATAAATTAGCTTACAAAATCTAAAGCGGAAATACGGTTAGCGTATATGTTACGCAATTAAACGTTAATCTTAAATTCGTTTAAATTAAAAATATAGTTTTAATGCCTTATTTCCAAACTTAGAAATAAATGCCTAAGCATAATGTGATTTGTGTAGGTAAAGGAGAGGTATAGACTGAGTGCATGTGCTTGGCAACAAATTTGCAAAATAGTAAATGTATTTTAATTGTTTTATATGAATAAATTATTTGCAAAAGAATTGATGACATGTGATTTTAAATTATGCATTAAATTGTATGATTATGAATTTTATTAGAATCGTTATTGACGTTAATAAAAAGGAAATAATTTTTTATTCTATGTTACGCCTTAATGGTATTACATATTTACTAATCAGAGTACCCTAAAACATGCATGGTAGTGTATGGGGGCGTCAGTTACTAACAGAGGGTGGTATTGTGTTTGCTAGTAGTCTAGTGAGTAGCCCTTTACATGTATTGGGTATATATAGTGCTAGCCAAAATTGTTACGGGTAAGTAATGTAGAACTAGTTGCATAACTACCAATTATAGCGGTTAACCTATTGCGAGTAAATAATGTAGAACTAGCTCCACAACTAATGGTTAACCAGTTACGGGTAAGTAATGCAGAACTAGCTCCTTGACTTTGTACCTAGGGCACCGTATGGTACCAAATCTAGTTGTTGGCTTATCTTTAGTATAAAAGTTTTTAGAAAACTTATTGCCACCATTGTTTATTGTTTAATAAAAAATGAAATGGAAAATGAAAACTTTTATATTATGAATTTAATTTCAAAAAAGCATTTCAAAATACTATTTCAGAAAAATTAAAATTGTGTTATACGAAATGAATTGAATTTGTTTTAGGGGGTTTAAATTGTTAAATATGATTTGAATAGAAAATATAAAACTCATTGAGCTCGTTTCACTCATACTTTATTTTATGTTTTCAAAATAAAACCTCCCATGTGCATGCTCAAGGGCTTCAGCAGTAGTGACTCTACATCACGAGTAGTCAACTTTGTCGCCTACTATGTGCAGGCATTTTTTCCTTGTAAATACTTTTTGGGAACAATTGCATATCTATAAAAGTGTTTTTAATGTAATTTTGGGTAAAGAATGCATGTGTATAAATGTTTTTAAATTAAATGCATGAGTATATTTTAGCCTTTGTTTAAGAAATTGATTTAACTGCTTAAGGTTGCTTATGAGTGGAATTGAAGTCCAAAATTTGTAGTGGAGGATTTAGTGTGAATATAGAAGTGTTTTAAACTTTTACAGGGACTTTGGAAATTTTGGGAATATTAAAATACAGTTATTATGCTGTCAAAATTTTTAATAAAATGATTAAAAAACTCCTCCGTTTATATTTATTAATGTTGAGTTAAAGCTTTTTGATAAAAAGGACAATAGGCTTAGCTCCATGGGAACTTTCCAGTTGGATCATATATCAACTAGAAGGTCACTGTGGGGTGCTGAGCAACCTTCTTAGTCATTTGAGGAGAGGGGCCAATCATAAATTTTAGTGAATTTTTAAATTTTAAAATAGCATTTTTCCTATTAAATCATCAAATATATATGCAATCAAATTTTTTTCCTTTCACTTATGTCATGGGTAGAGACTCTCGTTATCTTTACATATATTTGCATATGTTTCTTTTTTGGAATGAAAAGGAATTTTTAAGCAATCAAGTGAGTCCCTAATGGTGAGCATTTAAGTATAGCTAACGTAAGTTAGATTATTGTTAATAATCTACAGTGAACGAAGAAATTTTTTAGGTTATCTCTGAAAATGGGTCCAATACGGTGGTTATTGGATTTAAAAATATTACAGTCATATAGGTTTTTAAGTAAAATCCCTCCCCTCTCTCTTATTTTAAAAATTTTAATGGTGGTTATAAAAGATAATATATAAAAGCATAATCATAAGAGTTTATCAAAGATTCTTATCCATTAAAAAATCGTGAACAACATAAGGTAGAGAGGGGAAAAACTTTTATAAAGATAATAACTCTAGTTTGTTACACTTACTAAGGTTATACAATTTCCATGGATCAAGGTATGTTTCTATTAACTTTATTTTTTATATGAAAATTTTGAATAATGACTTTTTATTTATTTTTTCAATCGGTATCAAAGCATGGTTAATGATGTTTGTCATGGTTAACATATAAGCTTAAGCAATGGGTTTAAAATTTTCTTATTTATGATGGTTGAATAAGACTGGGGCAATTGAGTTATGTATATTTGACCTATTAAATCATCGATTAAGAGAAACATTATATCACCATTGACAAGAATACATTCTATATATTTACTCTCTCTGTTTTCTTAATTTGTGTGTAAAGGATAAAGGAAGTTAAAAAAGGACATATACATACGTTGACCCATTTGAAAGGAAAAATAACACTTTGCTTTTATAGTTTCTTTATAGCTAAATAATGCAGAAAGAAAAGTGTATTCTTTATATTTTAAGGAAAATGTATGTGTTTTAATATCAATATTGTTTCTTTTATTTCTATTGTTTCAAATTAGTGATAATGTTTTATTGTTACAAAATAAGTGGAGCATATTAATGGTCATTGCTTAATGAAGGACATTTAGGAAAAAATGATAATGAGTTTTTATGTTAAAAATTAAGGTAAATCTTTTACTAGTTTGTTTCTTAAAATCTAGGAAAACTTATGTAATATTTGCAGCTTCTACCAATATGTTTTCTTTACGCAATGCATTGGTCAAGTTTAATGGGTTAAACTATGCAGATTGGTCCAAATAAATCCAATTTCAACTAAGTGTTATGGATTTAAACATAGCAATAGTTTTGGATGAAAAACTTGCAACCGTTACTGAGACCAGTATAGAAGATGAAAAGTCTTTTCATGAGGCTTAGGAGTAAACACATAGGCTAAGCTTAAACTTGATACGAATGATGATAGTTGAAAATGTTAAGCCATAAATGCCTAATAAGTGTGCTTTTGAGTGTTTCTTAGATTGAGTATCATGTGTATTGGCTTAGAATTGTTATTGTTTGTGTTTGTATGTATTTTAAGTGTTTTTTTAGTTTAGAGCAAGAATTGGATCTTAATTTTATGTTTCAAGCAGTGTTTGGTGTGTTTTGGATTGTTGGAAAATAGGAAATTGAAGAAAATGGAAGATGTAGAAGCATAGAAGCAGGTCACAATCATGACTTGCTTATCACGATTGTAACAAAGAGTGTAGACAACAATTTGAGTGAATTTCAGGTTTTTTGGCAAATGTGTTTTTTTTGGGTTTTCAGGTCTTGGGTCTATATTTGGAACCAAATTAAATAAGGAAACCTTAGAAAGAAACTTAGAAGCCTCAAGAACTATTTAAGAACAAGAAAAACACAAAAAAGAAGGTAGTAACCAACACCGACGAGTGGATCAAACATGGGAGATCAATAAGAACATCCAGGAATTCTAACTTTCCAAATCAAAGGCTACAATAGAGTTTTATTCTTTTCCTTTATTTCATTCATTGTACTTGATGTGTAATCTAAATTCTATGATGTTAAACATGTCTATAGAGTTCTAAATTTGATATTAGGATTTAATTTGGAATTATTTTATGACAATGATTATTGTTGATTTCAGTACATACTTAGATGTTGGTGATAATTGTCCATGTTTAAACTTGACAAGAAATCAAGAGAGTGAGTCAAAAATTATCAGTGTTAGAATATAAAATGAGAGTTGGTAGTTTAATAGATTTGTAATTATCAAATTAACAATCATTCAAAGAGAGATCTTGTTTAAGAAATTAATTATCCAATACATAACTTCAGATCTAATGAAAACGTTAGGGAAAGTTTTATGAATCTAGAGATTGCAAATCTAAAATTTTCAAATTCAATTAGGGTTAATTGATTAGATCTGTTGAGAGGGTAATTAATACTTAGGAAATCTAGGATCGAACACATAATTGAATCAACAATAGTAAAGGAAACAAAATATGGAAAAAATAAGTCCTAAGTATTCAATCTTGATCACAAACCTAAATTTAATTAGCAACTCACTTATTATTTGAATTATTTTCTTTGTTTTAATATTTTTCAATTTATGTTATTTATTTTTATTCAAATCACATTCTAAATACCTTTGATAAAGTTAGGTTCAAATTTCTAATCTTACATAATTCCTATGGGAACGATAACTTTATATACTATAAGATACGATTCATATACTTGTGATGTATTGAGGGTTTTATTAGATATAAACTTGCTCAACAATGCCAAAACAAACCATGCAAGGGAATATGTGATGAATCTAAAGGAGTACTCCCAATTAGACATAACTGACAAGTCCATTATAAAAAACCTAATAAGTGAGCCAATAACTAAGAAGTTTGACTAGTCACAATCTATTCATGATCATATGATAGGTATGGCAAATCTAGCAGTAAAGCTGAAATCAGTAGGTATGGATTTAAGTGAATATTTTTTGGTTCAGTTTATCGTAACTCACGTCCTCTCAAGTTTGGCCAGTCCTTAGTGAATTATAACACTCTGAAGGGAAATTGGAACTTTTAAGAAATTAAAGTTGTGTTGGTTTAATAGGAAAGGAGGTTAAAAAACATGAAGGAGCACTTTATCCATCCCACATTTAATGATAGAGCTAGTAATAGTAAAGCTAAACGAAGTAAAAAGGACAAAAGGAAGGATAAAGCCCCAATGAAAGTCAATGAGAGTCAAATCTATAAGGAACAAAGATGCGACTTCTTCAAGAAAGTTGGCCATTTCAAGAAAGATTGTCCGAAAAGAAAGGCATGGTTCGAAAAGAAAGGTATACATTATATTTCGGTAAGTTTTGAATTAAATCTTATTGACGTGTTAGATTATAGAGCAACTACTCACATATCATATATTACATAGATTTCCTTTCAATCTAGCCCATAAATAGAACTAGAACATAATGAAGTTATTGACAAAGGGAATCGGGATGTATAGATATATCTTGGATACTAGTTATTTTCTAGATCTAAAAAAATGACTTTATGTTCCTGGACGCACTAGGAATCTAGTTTTTGTTGGATAGTTCGATGTAGTAGTTATTAACCTTAAGATTAGAATATTTGTTTTTTCATTGTATAAACATGAGTACTATTACGATTCTAGTACTTTAATTGATCATTTATATCATTTCAATCTTAATTCTGACTATGTTGATATGTGTTTCATGTTGAACATAGTATATGTAGTAAGTGAAGTACATATAATGAGTATTCTTCTTTCTTATGGCATCAAATGTTAAGTCATATATCCAAAAAAAATTTTAAGGTTAGTGAAAGGTCAAATCTTACCTCAGTTGGATTTTGCTTATTGGGATGTGTGTGGATTGAATTAAAGGCAAGTAAATTATACACGTATCAATAATCTAGTCATAAGAAGCAGTAAACTTCTTGAGTTAATACACACCAACATTTGTGGTCCTTTTAACATTCCATCTTTTATTAATGATTTCTCATGATATTGTTACGTATATCTGCCAGGAAAAAGTCTCATTCAGTAAACATCCTCGAGGTGTTCATTAATAAGGTGGAAAGGTCACTAGATAAAAAAGTAAAAGTAGAGAGTTTTGATAAAGGTGGTGCACATTATGGTAAATTTGATAAAAGAGGATAATACATACTGCACAGTACACAATGCTTGATACACTATAGCAAGGTATTGTAAATAAAAGGAATAATCATACACTTGTGGACATGGTTAGGAGCATGTTAAGTTACAGTATTGTACCTTTTTCTTTATAGATGCGTGCATTGAAGGCTATTGTATATTTTCTTAAGAGGATTCCTAGTAAGATAGTTCTTAAGACTCCAAATGAAATGTGGATAAGCAGGAAACTTAGTTTGAGACACCTTCACATTTGGGGTTGCCCAATAGAAGTAAGGGTATATAATTTATATAAAAAGAAACCTAATGCGAGAAGCGTTAGTGGTTACTTCATCGGCTATCCTGAAAAACCAAAGAGGCTAAATTTTACTATCTTCACTATAACATGAGAATAGTTAAGTCTGGTAGTGCTTATTTCATTGAGAATGGTCAATTTAGTGGGAGTAGGGAACCAAAAAACTTGGATATTCAAGAGATTCTAGTAGAAACTCCTATGCCTAATATTTCTCCTCAAGTTGTTATTTCTTTTATTATAATACAGCCACACAACATGATGGAACAACTAGTTAATATTCATAACCCACAAGATGAAGAACCAACTAGCAATGTGCAAGTCACAAATGAGTAAGTGGTGGACGACCCATAAGAAATATAATTGCAATTATAGGGAAAAACGACCAATTATTTCAGATGACTATATAGTTTGTTCACTTGAACTTGAATGTGATTTGAGCATTAATGAGGATCTAGTCTCATTCACAAAAGCCATAGAAATTTCAGAAAATGGTTCAATGATATAAAAGAAGAGTTAGAATCATAGATGGCAGCAATGTTTGGGAGTTAGTAGAGTTACCTAAAGGTTCAAAATGAGTCAAATATAAATGGGTCTTTTAAGAGAAAATGAGATCAAAAGGTAACATTAAAAGATACAAGGCTAGAATTGCGCAAAATGCTACACTCAAAAGGATGGAAATGACTATAAAGAGACCTTTTATCTAGTTTTAAAGTAGGACCTTTTGAGGATTGATATGGCTTTAGTGACTTATTGTGATATAGAGTTTCACTAAATGGATGTAAAGAACACCTTTTTAAATGATGAATTGGAAAAAGAAGTTTATGTGACCAACTGGAAGGGTTCTTGATCATAAAAAAAGGAAAACTTAGTGTGTAAGTTAAAGAAATCAACATTTGCACTAAAATAAGCTTCCTGACAATGATATCTTAATTTTAACAATACCATTACATCATATAGTTTTATAGAGAATGATGTTGATTAGTGTATCTATATGAAGGATAGTGGGAGCAAGTTCATTATTTTCGTCTTTTATGTTGATGATATGTTACTTATTGCTCACAATATTGGCATATTACACAATGTAAAGAAGTTTATCTCTAAGAACATTGAAATGAAAGATATGGGTATTGGCATCTTATATGTTTGGAATAGAAATATTCAATTAGATATTAATTTTGTTGTTAGAATGTTAGGTCGATATCAAAGTAACCATAGAATGAACCACTGAAAAGTTTCAAGGAAAGTCCTTAGGTATTTACAAGACGCTAGGGATTACATGCTCATATATAGAAGGAATTATCACCTTGAATTGGTTAGTTACTCAGATCCAAACTATACTAGTTATGTGGATATGAGAAAACCCACATTTGGTTACATATTCCTACTGGCTGGAGGAACAATTTCATAGAAGAGTGGAAAACAGTTTGTCATTACTACTTCCATTATGGAGACTGAATTTATGGCATGCTTTGAGTCATTATTCTACAACTGTCTTTTTCTTTAAGAATGACTACTGCCCAAAAGGGTGCAAAACATATGGATTTAAAATACTTGTATGTTAAGGGAAAAGAGCAAAAATATAAAGTGCCAATTGAGCATATTGGTATTAACTTGATGATGGTAGATTTATTAACTAAAGAATTACTGCCCAAAATACATTTTTTCATGTTGAACGAATGACATTATAGATAAACCCTTGTTAACATAAAAGTGTGATATGTATATATACATTTGGTTGACTTACTCATTTTGTTATGACACGTGAATTCAATTAAAGTTTTGTTTCTACTTATTTGTTTATTGACCATATTATATTGTATACATGTTTTATTTTGGTTTGATAACAAGTGGAGTCTTTTAAAAGACAATAAAGTTGAGGATTGTAGTATTCTTAAATTAAAATTGTTTTAAGTTGAGTTGGTTATGTGATATATGAAATGAATCATGTCGTTAAATAACTTGTAATTGCCATGATTCGATCACTTTAATTCTTAAAGATGATGACTTGATAGATTACATGTATGACATGCGTTTATGGTTTGTTATTGAATTACTAAGTCATTACACGGGCTAAGTAGGAGATTGTTAGATTATTGTTAATAATTTGTAATGATCCATATAATTTTAAAAAAAACTCTAATAAAAAGGGTCCAATATGGTAGTTATTAAATTTAAAGATAATAGAGTCAGATGAATTTTTAAGTAAAATCCTTCCCCTCTCTCTTGTTTTGAAAATTTTAATGGTGGTTATAAAAAAAGATATAAAAAATAACCAAAAGAATTTATTAAAAGATTTTTATCCATAAGAGAATCGTGAATAACATAAAATAGAGAGTGGAAAAACTTCTACAAATATAAGAACTCTGATTTATTATACTTATATTAATGATATGAAATTGTCATGGATCAAGGTATGTTTTGTTAACTTTATTATATATATAATTTTGAATGATGATTTTCTATTTATTGTTTTTCAACACATGTCCAATTGTTATGCTTTATCCACTCAGGCATTACCTTATATATACATATGACAGACACATAATTGCCACTTCCATGTAGAGATAATTAGCTACTTTTTCCACCTCAAACATTTTATTACTTATATACCCTAATATTTTGGACTAGAAGTAAAATAAAACCAGTTGTTAATAATATTGAAGTGCATTATGGAGATATGAAATGCATTTTTATTCTTGTTTCAATCAATCTCAAAGTCTGGAAAATATCATGTCAAATGTATATTAGTTTATGTCCTATAGCTAATCACTTTGGTTGTAGCTTAGTGACAAAATAATTTAAAGACATTCGTTATCTTATTCATGTTTAGATTTACATGATAAAGTCCATGTGATAATTATATATTTCAAATAAAATTATAATGAGAATATAATTATGATATTATATAGCATTTATGTATTATCCTTAAATTGTTCCTAATCATTGTTCTATTAAGATTGGACATTAATAGAACATAAAAAACTAGCACATGTTATGTTTTTTCTTATGAAGGAAGTAGTTGATCTCATAGGCTAAAATATGGAGACGCTTAAACAAAAGTGTGGGCATTTGTTAGAGAAGAATTTCACTGAACAGACCTGATATGAGATATCCATTTGGAATATTATTTGTATATCTATAGAATTTTCATTTTGATGATGGTATAACTGATTCTTTGACTTGAGGTCTCCAAAATTATCTTATATAAGGATTCCTATGTTTTGATACTACTTATGACCTATTTAATCATAGGTCATTTAGTCAGTAGTCATTGAATGTAGGATGAACTATATAAAAGTAGTTGAGTGATTAAGATAGGATTCGTCATCCCGAAGTAATTAGGGAGAATGCTCTGTTGTTCTCGATTAGTTTTGATTTGGGAAATACTTAGTCAAAGCAAAATGATGTTTTGTAAATAGTTTACAAGTGTCATTAATTGAATCAATAACTAATGAAGGAGAACAAATATGATTGGACTCAAAATAGAATAGACATTAATTTCATGTTTTATGTCTAATTAGAACATTGTATCATGAAAGAATTGAATTATGCAAAAAATCATGTATGGAAAAATTAATCAAAACTACTTTGATATTCCTAAATATTTTTGTAATCATGATGCATTACTAGACGTCAATCTTGATGTATTATTATAAATTATTTAATTGAAAAATTAAAGATAAATTAAAATGAGTTTTAAATTATCTAATTCTAATTATAAATTATAAGTACAATTTATAATCATTGTTAACATATTTGAGAATTTAATGGGTCTCACATAAACAACCGGTTAAAGAACGTAAAGATATTTATTCAAGTTGGACTTGGTGGGAAAGTTTGAAAAACTTTATGATTAAATATGTAATATTTAATAAATAAGGATCAATATAAGACATTGGATCTTATTTAGGCATAATTGGTATTTAGTTAGAATTATTTGTAAATCTAATTGAAGTTTAATTGAAATCAGAATTTAATTTCAATTAAATTACTAAAATGTCCAAAGCTTATTATAAATAGGCTTAAGCTCTAATAGAGTTAATACTTCTTACTTAACCCTCCTTATAAGAGTTACAGAGTTTTCTCAACTTGTTATGTGAATATCATTAGAGGTCGGACACTTGGTGCAGATACGGTGGTTGAGATGGATCAGTTTTAGAAATGATTTGAAGGATACGACAAGAAAATATCAAACTTTGGTATAAAGTACGAATTATGATTCATGCTTTGTTATTGATTTATGTATTAATCATTTCATAGAATTAAAGTGATCTTAGTTTTTAAGAAATTAAAATACGAAAAAGTTTCATAATTATTTCACTGTGATTAGGATCGAATCCCGTCTTGATTTCCTAATAATGTATTGTATACCCGTAACAAATTCCTGGTAAAGTAACATTTTCCCTAACAAATAATCTCATATGCTTTTCAATACACATGAACATGCACGCTAACACTACCGTAGCCTCCCTAGTTTTCTCAAGGTTCCTGCTTTTGATAAAGCCAACATACAAGTTCAGTTCCGCTGGAGCCACGCTCCGGAAGTCTTGACCGACAACCTTCTGACATTCTTTTAACAAACTCAACTAGATGTCGCCAGTTCTGTTCCTCAAACAATTTCTTATTCATTCTTAAATATGTAAAAGCAGTTAGTCCATTGCCTGATGCCGACCAACTTGTCGCCAAAACTTGTTCGTATCCACCTGCATCATACCTTTCCAAAACATTCTCTCCAGCAAGCTCTACTTCAGCAATTTTTGTTGCTTTTTTAACTTGCCACACCAGTCCTTCTGGTGAGCAATTTGGACTTTCAGGCTGTTCCTCATCTTTCGTCTCCATACAGGTGAAATTGAAGATAACATATTGTTTACCAAACATTCGTGCTATTGGTATGTAACCATCATGATGTCTAGTGTTATAGTATCTTGCAGTTAGTTCAGTAGCATGAGACCTTGTTCTATAGTGCCAATGAATTCCAACTACTTTTCCAAATAATTTTGCTCTACTTCCTTGAAATACCCTTTTTGCTGCTGATAGGATTGTCTCCCCATCTTCTATTAGCCTGGTAGAGAACCATTCTAGGAAGAAGTACCTATATTCTGAATTCCAGGTCCCATCTCTTCGAAAAAATCCAGTTTCTTCAGGAAATTGGTTGTACTGGCCAGAATCATGAGGCCCACCTCGACCCTAATCCTTTTTTCCAATTAATTCAGCTGATGTCACCAATGAAGCTCTCATGTACTGTCCAAGGAAGAATGTTTGTTGAGGAAACATTCTCAATTACAGATTATGTATCAATTTTCATGCATAATATAATTATAGATTAAAAAAATAATGGTTTAAATCCTATTTCATCATGGTCATGAATCCATCAGCTCGTTCGTGCTGTTTAATAAGCATCTATATTACTAAGTTTCACCTTTTCATTGCATTGGAATTCTCCAATTCTAGGGAATCTCCATGTTCCGTTGCTCTTCGGATAAGCTGGATGTGATGGAAATCACTCATACTCCACCAATCTCTACTTAAATTTGACGAGAATGCATGGAAAAATTGAAGACAGAATGTGTATGTGTGTGAAGTGCGTCAAAGAGACAAAGAATGAGTAGTTCTCGATAGTTCTATCAGACAAAGACAAATGAGTTAGCTTCAGCCAAAAACACGTGGGGACATAAGATAACAACATGTCTGAAGCAGTCAACAAAAACAGTGTCGTTTATAGCATGAGTTTTTAATTCACTGTCTGATTAAATACAATTGAAGCAGATACAAAACACAGCTTTATACATCTCAAAACGCAGGTTACAAGCAACAAAACGCAGACTAGAAAATACACAACAGAGGGTGGCTCTTTAAAGAGTCACGTGAGGAGCACCTGCACAATATCTGTTTTAATTCAAGCCCAGCCAAAAGCCACCACATGCAACAGCTACAAAAGACGCAATTCAAGCATCAGTTC
>JAOTAY010000190.1:25386346-25416346 GCA_025629805.1 Erythroxylum baracoense
ACATACCTGCAAAATTAACATTGTTTCAAGTTCTTGTGTTTAAAGAACAGCAGTAAAAGCAAATTAACCCAACACTGGATATCTCAACTCTCAACAAGGACCCATCCCTACCTGGGTTTCCTGAAACCAAAGTTGAATCGGTTATTGAATTGATATCTAAATTGATGCATCACCGGTGAGCTCCAGGACATCAATTAGAAGTAGTGGCAGTTTATACATTTAAAGGATAGGAATTTAGACTCAGAAAATGGGCCTTCTGATTTACAAGATAAATGATGTTTGGTTCTCTCTCTCTTTCCTTTTCCCCCTTTGATTTTTCGTGTTTCATAATAATTAATTCCTATTTATCCCTTCTATAACGCATTAAAGGTTTACTTCTATTTTATTATATCTTGTGTCATAGAGCTCATTAAACCGTAGACATGAAAGTATTGAGGCTATAGCATTGAGCATAAATTTGTCAGTCATTAACTTCCCTTTTCTTAGTTCATTTTATACCTTTTTAGGTTGATAGACCAAATGAAATCACCTGTTCTAGATTTGTTATTCCAATCCTGTTCCAATTCATCTCATATACACATTTATATGGCTGGAATAGGTGATCTCAAATATCAACATTTTTAGTTAGTCTCCTGTCATGTCCCTGTGCGTGCCTGGTGTGGAGCAATCATTATCCTGTCCAAGAAGCCTTTCTTTTTGGCAATAAGTTGTTTCAGCGACAAACTACATGAACACTAATTTCATCAAAAAGAATTTACATTACATGATGGCACGACCGGCTACTAAATTATTAATGCATACATGAATACTTGTTTTTTTTGTTTCTCTATCAAAAAGGTAGTTAATATCAGTTACAACATAAGATCTGGTCTATGGAAGCTTACCACTACAACTTCTCCTAGGTAGTCCCTGAATCTGCTGGAGAAGCTCCGCATGTAATCAGTGTATACTTGTATGGGGGTTCTTCCTCCAAGAACTGGTAAAGAGTCACAACCCAAAGAGTGTACTCAGGATTCCTCCGACCCGATCTGTCTGTGTAGACAAGATCAGGGTTTTTGTTGATCTCTTCAAGCACCCGTGGAGGTTGGGGGATGCTAAAAGGATAATAGGAAGAAGGATACATTGTAATGTGAGCGGGACCATGGATCATCGAGCAGGACCAGGCAGAGAGCTAGCCATGCTAGAAGGGCCCATGATCAAAGCTTGGACCAAGAGACTTAAAG
This sequence comes from Erythroxylum baracoense, assembly GCA_025629805.1. Classification (NCBI taxonomy): domain Eukaryota; kingdom Viridiplantae; phylum Streptophyta; class Magnoliopsida; order Malpighiales; family Erythroxylaceae; genus Erythroxylum; species Erythroxylum baracoense. Next base: position 25,387,570 of record JAOTAY010000190.1, read on the forward strand.
AGACTCTTTATGTGGGCTTTTATCTTGAGAGGATGGCGAGCTTCAAGCCTATTTGAGGAGAGTTTAATGGAATTGAGCCCAAACTAATCCATTTAACTCAATTCTTTAGACCAGATATACTTGGAGCTTAAAGACAAGAAGATTTGGGCTATTTTAATGCTTCATCACTTAAGCCCAAAAGCATATGGATCCAATAGTGGTGCAACACATCATACCTATTTATTTAGTTTTCGGACTTTGTTTTTTTGGGCTTCCATATATGTTAGCCCAACATTTTATTATTTAACTTAGGTATAAATATGTGTTTTTATGTCAAAATTTTCCGAACTTTTTAAATTATAATTGTTGAAAAGCCGTCGACTTCAATAGAGAGAAACATTATTCTCTTGTTTTGGTTACCTTCCGAACCATCTTTCACTTATCAATTGCTTCTTCAATTGTGACGTGTCGATTGTTCGTTTCTCTGGATTTTATTTTGATTATCGGGATTGTTTAGAACAAGTTTTCAAGATGTGTCGTAGAGATCAAACCTTGCGTATCCTTATTTTTCTTGTTTGTTGAATTCGAAATTTCATTCTTCTTAATTCCTCGAGGTTGAAAACACACCAAAATAAAATACCCATTGAAAACTCCATCAAATCGTCATCACTCCTTCTGCGGTGTGCGTTACATTGCTTCTGTGATAAAGAGCTAGTTGAAAACTATGCACCCATATGGACAATCCGTTAAATATTTGTCTTGTGATCGAAAAAAAAAAAACAAAGCACCTGCAGGAATCTGCAACATTTCCGCCGCACTGATGAAAGGACATCACAACTTGAAGTTTCAAACCATTCCTTTGCACCATTTGCAGCAGCTCAGCATAGCCTTCCCAATTGTATTTCAAAGGTCCATCCTTCTCAACCAGTCCCCACCAAGCATCCACCATCACTCCCTCAACTCCTGCACTTTTCAATGCCTTCAAACTGGCATCCATTGCTCTTGGCTTGTTTAGGTTGCCCCCGAGGGTCACTGTATCAAGAGGCAGCATCACAAATACTGGAACCTTAGAGTCCTCATGAGTGGCACCTGAAATTGGATGCAGTTTTCCACTTCTCGCGTTTCCGTCCCTCTTCACAAATTTTTCACTCCGAGCTGTGCCTCTTGCATCGAAATTTTCGCACGGGGACGACATGATGGGGTTGGTTTGTTCAAAGCAAATTGTGCCCGAGTAGTCATCAGGTGCTTTGAATCCTTTTGAGTCTCTTAGGTTGATAAAAGACGTAGATGAACGTAGTGTTAAAGTCATAATTTTCTTTCGTAAGATGTAGGAATGAACGAAGGTGGCTTCTGTTCATTTATAAAAATGAAGAGAAGCCTCAATTTCAGGTTTGCGAGGGAGACAAAAATCAATCCTAGTCAGCTGACCTTTTCTAAGTCGTCGAATTGGGTTCTGGATGGGCATTCGTTTACTACAAAGTCAAGGGGATGTGATGTGCTGCAAGCTCTTGAATTGGATTTTTATTAAACTCTTGCATTATACAAAAGTATTTTAGATAATATTAATTATAATTGTTGCTCAAGAGACAATTAATTATATCCCGTTGTACTGTCCGTTAAATTTTACATTTTTACTTTGTATTTCCTTCCGCCGATTACTCAAAAGAATCAATTCTTTTCATATGATCATTAATCATACAGTGAGGCAAACCCCCACGAGGCAAGTTTGATTCTGTTTACTTTCCTGTGGCTCCTAAAATCTCAGAATTTATTATTTTTCTTGGTCCTGCTTGGTTTTGGATAAGATGTCTGGAGGTTCCTTTTGGGTTGTAAAACATGCGGCTTGCACAAGTTATCTGCTTGCGTTGTTCTTGATCTCTCTTGTTTTCAACCATATATCCAAACTCCAATTGCTTCATTGATTAAGGCTCCTATTGTCTTGATATATATGCTCATGTGTAACTTCATCAGTCAAATGTGATCCTTGTGAATTGAAATTGTCTTGTATCAAGTTTTTCATTTGAGTAGTTTATGAGACATTTTAATAAGCTTACGTATACTAACTAAATCAATAAATAAATTACTATCATTCATAGGATATATTAACCAACTGCATTTAATTTTAAAATTATTTATAAAATATTTGAATCAAATTGATGAATATATTATCTATTTAACCAAATTATTGCAACTCATCGTAATAATTCGATGCAAAAATGGTAACGAGTTGGGAAAGAAAGTGATCTTGATTTTGTAATATGTGTAAATTCTAATTAATAACCTCGATAATCCGCAAACGTACGGGTCGTCCGCGTAGTACGTAAGATGTCGATCCCACGAGGAGGAATAATCTAATCATAAAATCTAAGGTCAAAACAATTTGCAGCAATTCAAAATGTAATAAAACTAAGGCAAGAATTTAATTCAATAATGCAACTCAATTCCAAAAATTAATTACGAAAAATATTAACAAAGTAACAGTTGCAGCTCACACTCAAAAATCAACCTAAAGAAACTCAATTGTGAGAAAGGGAATTTTTACCCATTTTTAACGCTAACTTAATTGATTATGAATTATCGGATTATTGGTCCTAAACGATCTTAAGTTTGATTATTGTCTCTCGAGTTATAACAATTAACTCCAAATTATAAACCCTAATCAGATTATGGAAATTTGCAATTTCCCAATTAACAATCTATCAAAAACCCTAATTAAATCTGAAGTTGTCCAATAAACTATCAGGAACTTATGAGAGATCTATCTTTACACAATTATCGATTTGAATAATTTCTCGTTCTTATTAAATCACCTAACTCTCTTTAGCCCAATTTAATTATTTTTCATTCGATTCAACCTCTCAGTCTATTATCCAATTATGCAATCACATAAATAAATCACAATAAATCCAATAAACATAAAACAATCAGAATTTATTAAATCAAAGATTAAAAAACCCGAAAGTGAGTATAGAATATCTCAACATTCACAAATCCTATCATCAAACTGCTATTCTCAATTCTATGCAATAATAAAAGTGGAAAATAACAAGAAATTCTGGGGTAGAACTGTGGCAACTAATAAAGAACGAATCAAGACTATTGAGATAGGACTTGGTGGCTTTGCAAGATATTTTTTCTCGTTTAGAACTCGGTATGTTGATCAGCTGCACAGTTTGGAGAATTTCATTAGCAAGATGTCTGAAGTCCTACTTTCAAAGCAGAAGACACCATATAAAAACACTAACAAACACCGTTGGAACTCTTCCAATGGCCAATTTCGCGACTCGAGAGACGAAGGTAAGAATACTCCCGATGGTGGCTGTCCTTAGTTCGTTTTCACTCAAATTTCCCAGATATTTTCTTGATAATACCACTGAATGGTTCGAAAAGGTGCACCAATTATTTGAATATCAAAATACCTAAGAGGTGCAAAAATTTTATATGGCTTCCTTCCGTTTGGAGGTTCAAGCTAATCAATGGGGGCAATGGCATCATTGAGCTTACAAGGAAGAAGGTAAGGAGGTGATTTGGGAACTCTTCGTCAAGGAATTATAGGCTTGGTTTGGTCCTACAGATTGTGTGGACTTTGATGAGGCCTTATCCAAAATAAGTTAAGCTGAATCCTTACGGGATTACCAGAAGGAATTCAAGAGACACCATGTATATGATTAGACACAAAAGGTGCTAGTCAGGACATTCATGGGAAAACTTAAGGCAGAAATCACAAATGACGTTCAAATTTTCAAACCGAAATCTTTGAAGGAAGCAATTAGCCTTGCAAGGATGAGGGATGATTAAGTGAGTTGACAATAAAAATTCACCCATAAATCACTCGAACAACAACTGACTCTCTTTCCTCAACACCAATCAAGAATTCAACCCTAATGAAACAATTAACTTGAGATGAAATACAAAAAGGATGAGCACAAGGTCTTTGCTTCAATTAGGACGAATAGTTTACTCCTAGTTATAAGTGTCGAGGACCTCAACTTCTAATGTTAGAAGCTAGTGATGCAACTTGGGAAAATTCTCAGGATATGCAGGATCGATTCATAAACCTTGTGAGCACGGTGGTATGCCTAGAAGGTCCTTAAAGGGGCCACGAAATAATCCAAAACATTTGGATTGGTCTTTAGTTGATAAGGATTGTTATCTTGAGTTGATAATGTTTGATACAATCATATGTTGAATACTTGCTGAAGAATAAGTCTAGGAGTATTTATTTAAATTCAATAATATTATTGTTGATAGATATTAGGTATTTCCACTATCTTTTAAGATTCTAGTATTTAAGAAAAGTAGTTGCATTATTTTCTCTGTATTTATTCTCATTCGATGGAGGAAAAAAAGGCAAGCTTATTGAACAAAATTTATGTGGTCTTTCTTGAAAGTTTTGATTAGGACCTATGACAAGGCTTAATTGAAATGGGAGGGTAATGATATGCTTAGAAAGTCCTTAAGGGTGCTACCAAATAATCCAAAATATTTGGATTGGACTTGTGTTGATAAGGATTGATAAAGTCATACATTGAACACTTGCTAAAAATTAGGGTCTAGAAGTATTTATTTAAATTCAATAATATTGTTGTTGATAAGGATTGGATATTTTTACTATCTTTTGAGATCCTAGTTTTCAGGAAAAGTAATTATATTTCCTCTGTATTTATTCTCATGTGATGGAGTAAAAAAAACTTATTTAATAAAATTTCTTTGGTCTTTCTTACCTTAAGTGGAAAACTTTTTAATTTCTTAAAAGTTAAAGCAAGCAATAAGGAAGATATGTGCATAAATAAACAATTAACTACCATTGTTTGAGATCAGATGGACAATCATCGAAAAACTATTTCAATGACTACGTTTTCAGTTTCACTGTTTTCTCCCCTGATTATTTTGTTTATGCTATGCCAACTACATTGTAGGTGACTATAAATAGATCCGGTAACTTCCATTTCATGCTGCGTTAGCTAACTTGATTTCCTTTTAGCATTTTTGACAAGGATTCTATTGTGGATATTCTTGTATAATTCAACAACTCCTCTAATTCCTTTAGATTAGAGCAAAAATCATAATCTTCAATAATGAGTTAAGGCCAGAACGGAGAATAAATATATATTTTGGGGTGGGAAAAAGGATTTTTGTTTTGGTGCCTGATAGTTTAGTATGCACAAATCCCAACTACGAGCTTTATAACCTACATGTCTTTTCCCAAACGTCTATTTCAGAGCTTAAAAATCTACCTCTAGATGATAAAAAACAATAAAACAGCCCTCCAGAGGCTCAGGCTCCAAGCTCTTGAAAAATGAAAAATCAAAATGATTTGTCACTGAATATTTCCTCAGAGACTGCTTTTTCTTACCGCGAAGATAATCTTCATAAAAAGTTCAGCTAGAAACATCTTGTCTACATTTTGACACAAACAATTCAAATGTAGATTCCGCAAGTATTATTATTATAAAATCTCATGGTCCGCACTCCTTTACTACTAAGATCACCCGCATGGAAAAGTTAACTTAGTATAAGTGCCATATCATACAAATACAATGGCTTACTGAAAACTTACAAATGACAAAGTTTTCATCAATATATAAATAGGTTCATGTGTACCACGCCAAACTAAACATTCATACTGCCTTCTTCATCACTAATCCGAGAAATCTAAAATTTAGCCTGCAACAGGAAATGCAGATCCAATTTTATCTCTGAAGCGGTAGCACTTAATGTTAACATAATATGGACCCAGCTCCACGTAATTATCTTCTCCGCCCACAAAGAAGCAAAGAGTATAGAGGGCAAGTTCAAACTCTGGACTCACACCAATTAAAGTGCTGGAAACGGATTTGAGAACCCCATTCCACTCTAACTGAATTGTCAGCAATTGGGTTTCGGAGTCGGGCTGTAAAGCAAATTAACACATAAACGCACGGCGTAAAGAAGGTGTACAGAGATTACATGCCAAACAAACACTCATCTTGCTGATTGGTTCATATAACATCTGAACAGAACAGTACTATTGTGTACCTAATCAACCATTTTCTATCTAAAAATGCTTGTTTGCTTGGTAATTTTCCTAAATAAGGATTCTTATTTCTAAATAATATTCTATCTAAAAATGATTGCTTGCTTGCTTGGTAATTTTCCTAAAAAAGGATTCTTATTTCTAAATAATTGTTCTTACTCTTTTGTAGTTGGAATCCTTGTCCATTTAAAAGGGAGGATCATATTTCATAAAAACCATCAATATTTTCAGTCAAGAGACATATAGAGGAGACACTATTAAAAGCTTTCAAATAGGTTTCTCGAAGAACGGGAAAAGAAAAGAAAATCAAGAAGACTTTTTCGCAAACTGATCCATGATGAAATCCTACTTATGGATCCTTAACAATTTGGTGTCACAGCCAGACATCATGGGTGACTTAAAATTAGTTGACAAATAAATGATCTAGAACACAAACTCACCGAAAACAACAAAGAATCATGCAAGATCAAGGAAGACGTTTGGGAATTGAAGCGCTTGATGAAGCTACACTTTTCCAACAAGGAAAAGACATCAGAAGGAGTTACAACCATAGGCAACCACCAACTAACTGAGCATCAAGTTGTTGCACTTGGAGCTAAGATCATCCACAAATACAACAGAATTTCGGAATTGGGGATCCTTTGGGATGGATATTCAGCTGTGAACGATTTTTCATTAGCCAACAGACCGAGGAAAGGTACAAGGTCAGAGTAGTCGCATTAAGTATGACAAAAGAGGCACAACTTTAGCATTATCGATTGGAACAGGAGGAACTTGGGCTCTGTTGGTCCCAATTCGAATCCTACTACCTTAATAGGTTTGGGCTCCCACTAACAAGCAACCTATCGAGAGAACTAATCAACCTTAAACTACTAAAATTTTGGAAGAGTATCGATGCTAATTTCAAACCCTACTTGCAAGAGCAACTTCAATACGGGAAAATTAACAGATTAACATATTGGTAGGCTCCCCCAATAATCAACAAATTAAGAATAGGACAAGATATGATTTGAGGAGATAAATAGAGATGAGAAAGAAATAAAGATGGATAGCTACAAAAATGGCAGATCTTTCATTTAAATGGAAATAAGAGAAAGAAGACAACCACAAGCGGCATTTGAGAGTGCCACTCTCCTCACACTCACACTTTTCTCAGTATATCACGCATACCTTACCCTCTACCCACATAATATACCCCAAAGAAGACAACCACAAGCAGCATTTGATAGGTGCCACTCGCCACACACTCACTTTTCTCAGTATATCACGCATACCTCACCCTCTACCCTCTACCCTCTACCCACATAATATGCCCCTGACATCCTAACAACCTTGCCACCTCAATCATCTAAAATTCTACTAATTGACAAAATAGGCAAATTATAAACATAGATAAATAGTAAACATCGGACAACAACCTTTCACAGTAGACCAAAAAGGGCCTTTCCTCTAATTTCCAACCCTGTTGCTCCCATCTGGACTGGCCGAGCCCTTTTTCTTCATTCTTGAATAAACCATCTTAACTAGAGGCCTATCACATGCTCATCACGGCTTAGTGGAAACTTTGGGTGGGGATGTGGAGATGCAAAATCCCCGTAATTTGGAAACTGCTATGAATTTGGCCCAAGCCTTTGAAAGAAAAATACAAGTCAATCACGGAAGTATCAATATAGGGCAACCTCAAACAATATGGGCAGCTCTAAAACCACTCACAACTACTTCATATTTAGTAACCAACCGAGAATAGAAAACATAGATGGCAACAATTCAAAACCGACATCCAATGACGGGTGCAGTGTTGTTGCACCCCCTATAAGATGCTTGTCCAAGGCTAAGATGGACGAACGAAGGGCGAAGGGATAATGTTTTAATTGTGATGAACTTACTCAGCAGAGCATTAGTGCAAGAGACATTTTTGCCTTTTGACGGACAAACTAGACGATGACAGTATGAATTTCATTGGAACCCGAGATATCTCCATACAATTACAGGAATAAAGAACTCTCAAATTATGCAATTGCAAGTGATGGTAGCTAGGAAACCAATACAGATCCTTTTTGACCCAGAAGCATGCATAATTTAATGAGCAACAAGCTACCCTCAAATTGGAACTGCCAATGGCAATCAAGTAGGGAGTAAAAGTAATCGTAGCCAACGACAAAAGAGTACACTTCCTCCCTCTTTTGAGTACAAAATCACTTTGATGATGAGATCTGAACCAATAATAGTAAGGCTATATCACTACCCACACATGCAAAAAGACGACATCAAAAGGAAACGTGCTAAAAGTTGGAACAAAGGATCATCAGGTCTAGTCGTTCCCCCTTTTCTTCCCTTGTTTTATTGGTGGCAAAGCATGATGGAACTTGGAGATTTTGTGTCAACTACACGGTGCTTAATAATCTGACAATCAAGGATAAATTTCCTATCCCAATTGTGGACGAGATGTTGGGTGTAATTCATGGTGTCTAGTATTTTTTACAAAATTAGATATGAGGTCGGAATACTTTTAGGTTCAAATGGCTTTCAAAGGCGTTGAGAAGATTACCTTTCGAATTCATCATGGTCACTTTGAGTTTTTAGTAATGCCATTTGGTCTCACAAATACACCTTCCACATTTTAGTCTCCAATGAATGAGCTATTTCTATCCCATCTTTGCAAATTTCTTCTAATATTATTTGATGACATTTTGGTCTACAATAAAACTTAGGTAGAACACGTGCATCATCTGAGGACTATCTTTCAACTACTACTCTAAATCAAGCTCTTCTTCAACCGTTCCAAGTGCCTTCTTCGAGAGAATCAAATCATATACTTGGGCCATGTAACCAAAAGTAAGTGAGTATCCATGGACACTTCAAAAATTCAAGCAATCAAGGCATGGCCAACGCTCAAATCAGCCAAGGCTCTATGCGATTTCCTCAGTTTGATAAGGTTTACTGCAAATTTGTATAGAATTATGACGTGATATCTACTCCATTAACCAACCTATCGAGGAAGAATGCATTTCATTGGGACAGTACAACTGAAATGACTTTTGAAAACTTAAAGAATGCCCTCTCCACCACTCCATTCATGCAATTTCTGAACTTTGAACTTGATTTTATAGTTGAATGTGATGCATTCAGAATGCGGATTGGCACCCTTTCTACAACAAGGACAACCATTGCTTTCTTCAGCCAAAATTAGTTGACTGACATTAAAATTGCCATTTTATGAACGAGAATTGGCCAGGTTAGCTAAAGTAGTGCAAGACTGGAGACCATACTTGTGAGGAAGATCATTTGTTATCAAAATTGATTACTATAGCCTAAAATACCTGTTGGAATAGTGACTTGTCACTTCTCCCCAACAACACTGAGTTAGTAAGATACTGGGTTTTGATTTCTGGGTTGATTATAAGGTCAAATCTCTAAACTGAGTAGCAGATGCATTGTCCTGGCACAATGAGAACATTATGCTCCTTTGTGGGATTTCAAATCCACGAGTCACCTTATTGGATAACATTAGGCAAAAGGTGACAGAACCAACAGAGTTACAACCACTTGTTCAAAATATTCAAGAAAGAACAACAAACTCAAATTGGGCTTCTACAATGGTTGGGGGTGTAAAAAGGTAGATTATATCATATGATTGATTCTTCTTTGATTCCCTCCATCATCTCTAATATTCACAACTTTACACATGAAGGTATTTAGAGGACACTCTTCCATGTCCAAGTTGATTTCCACTAGCAAGGAATGAAAGCCTCTATCAAGGAATTTATCTAAGAATTCCCTATAGCCCCTTCCAATTCCAACACAAGTATGGGCTGAATTTCCATGAATTTTATAGATGGACTGCTCAATTTCGGATGAAAATCGGTCCATTATGTAGTCATGGATTGCTTCTATAAGTACACTCATTTCATCCCTCTTTCTTGTTCGTACAATGCTGCTTCTGTTGTTCATGTCTTCAATCAAATATTTCATTTGCATAGGTTACTAGAAACTATTGGCAATTATACGAACCCAATTTTTACTAATACCTTTCGGAAACAATCCACTTTAGCTTCATCTGCTTATCAATTTCAATCCGACAGTAAAAGATGTACCTCCCTTGCTTTGTTGGGGATCAACCAAGAAAATGGGTTGATTGGCTTCCGTACGCTAAGTATTGTTATAACACAGCCTATCATTCTTCTTTAGGCGTGACACCCTTTTGAGTTATTTATAGTTGCGATCCTCCTCGTTTGTTGTCCTATGAACATGGTTATACCCGTTTGCAAGAGATTGATTGTTCCTTGCAAGAGAGAGATGCTCATTTGGTTGAAATATATACTTGTTTATAGCAATCTTAACTTCGAAGGGAATAAGCCTATGACTAGCATCATCAGGAATTGTTTTTTAAACTTGGGTAGTTTGTTTGGTTGAAACTGCAACCTTATTGACAACGATCTTTGGGATAAGTGTTGTTCATAAGCTAGCTCCTAAGTTTTATGGCCCATTCAAGGTTTTGCAGTGGATTGGTAAGGTTGCCTATAAACTAGAATTTCCAAAGCATAGTAAAATTCAAGATGTTCCCCATTTCATTAATTAAGGAGTTTAAGGGTGTTCCTCCTACTATTACATCCTTGTCACCTTTAAAGGATGACAAAATTATTCCCAAACCTCAATCTGTTATTCGTTCTAAAGTTAATTAGGGTATTGTTAAAGTTTTGGTAGAATGGCCAGCTTACCACTGGATGATCCCCTACTTTGACAAACTTTCAAAAGTGTCATCCTAAATTCAAGTATGAGGACAAGCTCTTAGTCAAGGAGAGAGTAATTTTATGAATGCTTTTATTGGAAAGAAATATGGCCGTAAACAGCAACAATACAAGGAGCTATAGTCAAATGATTTCAACATTCTTGTTTCTTAACAAAACTATAAGATTTCTATTTTAATGTTTTCTATTAATTAACATTATTATATCCTATTTAAAAATGACTATTTGCTAGGTAGTTTTCCGAAATAAGGATTATTATTCCTTAAAAAGGATTCTTACCCTTTTGTATTTAGGATCATTGTATATTTAAAGGGAAGGTTACTATTCAATTAAAATAATCAATATTTTTAGTCAAGACACGTATAAAGGGCAGTTGGTGATCTCTTACAAGTCACCGTTAAAAGCTTCCAAAATAGGTTCCTTGAAGAACAATAAAAGCAAGGAAAAATCACCAAGACTTTCTCGCTAACTGACCCATGAAGAGATCCCATTTGTGAGCCCTTAACAAAAACGAAGTCCGAATGGACTATCAAACTAAAAATTTTGTCCAAGAAACAACACCATCTAGTAGAACTAGTTAACTGCCCAGAAATGTTTTGAGTTTATTACGTGCCATAACAAAATATCAATATCATATAACCAACTCTGATCCCAAAACCATGTGAAGCAAGATCCTAGAATGAAACTACACATGCAATCACCAAGTTTGTACATGCCCTACCATTTTCCAAATAGTTTACCTAGCATCCTTATTTTACTTCTTGTTTGCTAGTCAATAAATATTGTTCATGATCTTTTCATAATGCCTAAATAAGATTTCATGAATATTTTTGTAGTTACTCTTTTAAACAAGTCGGCAAGTATGGAATTCAATTAACAAAATTTAAGAAATCATGCTACAATTTGGTAATTCGAGGGCTATAAATATCAATATCAGCCAAACCATTTTTTAGCATATGTGTTCCTTTCCAACTTAGTGAAATTGGAATAGATCGCTTACAATCTCGCCACAACGTCGGGGAAAGATGTAACCTTGATAGTTGACAGTTCCTTTTGCTTCTTCTAAGTAAAACTGAATAACAAAAGTAGTAAAAGAATAAGAAAATTCATGATTCTAAGTTTTCATAAAGAATAACAACATCAAAGACTAATGTAAACAGAATCTACATAGAGAAAAATTATACTAGTCCCAATCATATGCAATAAAACCTTGCCCTTAGTTATTGAAGGAATAAGTCCACTTCCCATTGACTTTTAATATTGGTTTACATATTTATCTATCAATAAATTTCACTACAACTTGTAATACATTGGAGAATGGTTTAGGTACTAACACCTCAAATTTCTTCAACCATTCCATCATAACCAATGAAAGAAGTCACCAACTAAATCAACTATACTGAAGGACAAGTTGGTGACAAATTTTAACAACAAATACTATAATCTAGACTCGATTGTCATTTGGAGACAATTACGCAACTTAAACAAGAATTTGAGTACCAAAAAAGTTTGTAGACTGACCTAAATTTTCATGTAAAACTATTGTTTCATGCGCCACTTTGATACTACACAATGGCATTTATATGTATTGGTTATTACGTATAATTAAGGGTAGAAGTGTATTTTCCAATACATATTTCCTGTATAGGTTTTCTGTATATAAACTTTATTGTAGTGTTACGTTTAACGTAAGTGTGATAATAACGCTTTCACAAATCTTCATGGTATCAGAGACTCTACCGATTTGAAGGTTGAGTTTACTCCCTTTCACAGTAGGACAACTCGGAAAAATAGTTTCCGATACGCCGCTTTTTTGCAAGTGTGAAGAGGTCGTGTTTTGTCTCTCTTCTTTCGACACCACCTCCATTGGAGCAAAGCCCAGGTCAAGTTCGCATGTGAGCACACGCGTCGCCTTCCATTTTAGCAGCTCCTCCACTCGCCTACAGGTGTCGCCATCTCCAGCCCCCTTCTGCCAACGTTTTTCACCGATCTGGTTGCAGGCCTTTCCCGAGTCCTACCAACTATAATCCGGTGACTTTCGACATCTTTGGTTTTATTGGGTTTCTTGTGAACAATTCTACTACTTTGTTTTTGGGACTAATCTGCTTCTTTTGGAGTCTCCGTTGATACTTTCAAACAGCTTCTACTTCTTTGGTTTTTTGGGACTAATCTGCTTTCTTTTTTGTTTGCAGTCTTCACTGTCCCTTTCGTGCCATTATGTCTGATATTAAGGAAGTAGAGAAACATTACCCTATTAATGACAATCCTTACTCTCATATTAGTCCCGTTAAACTAGATGGTAGTAGCACTTATTTAGCCTGGTCTAGATCATGTTTGCTGTCGATCAAGGCTAGATGGCTACAAGGTTATATTGATGGAAATAAGAAACACTACCTATTAATGCCTTCTTTTAGTCAATGAGACTATGATAATTCATTGGTTATGTCTTGGCTTCTTAATTCTATGCACCCTAAAATCTCCCGACACTATTTACTACTTGACACTGAGGAGAAAATATGGAAAGTTGTAAAAACCACCTACTCTCGGATGAGAAATGATGCTAGGATTGTTGAACTTCGAAACAAAATTCATGGCAAAAAACAAGGTGAGCTTACTGTTTCAGATTATTTTTTTGAGCTGGGTAGTTTATGGCAAGAATTGGATTATTATCAAGATTTTCAAGCCACGTGTGTTGATGATGCGGTACTAAATCAAAACATGATTGAAATGGAGCAAGTCTATGACTTTTTGGCTGGTTTGAACCCAAAATTTGATCAATTGAGAGTTCAAGTTATTGGGAGATCTCCTTTTCCCTCTCTTGAGGAGGCATGTGTTAGAAGATTAAGATTCAGTTCATCAATCATTTGCCAACTTGCCGATTTAGTTACCTTATTTGTTAATGTAATTAATGTATTTTATATGCTTTCCTATTTACATAGTCAAACCTAAATTAAAGGAGCTGACAAATCTCCGCATTTGTATATTCTTATTTAGGTGGGCCTCCTTGTGTATATATGAAGAAAAACTCTTCCCTAAAAGGACATGAGTTTTTTCACACAAAATCCTCTGCATTGACATGGTATCAAAGCCCTTGATCTCTACATAGTCATTGTCCAGTTTGTTTTTAGCTTCTGGTTTCTCGTTCCTAGTCCAATTTTTTTTCAGTTCCTAGTTCCTAGCTCTTTAGCAGCCTCGTGTCTTCAGATAGGGAGTCCTTGATTTGTTTTAATGGTAAAAACTACTCAGACTGGGCATTCCACTTCAAGATATATGTCAAAGGAAGAGACCTATAGGGTCATGTTGATGGCAGCAAACCTACTCCCAAGAAAGGTACGGATGAATATGCTATGTGGGAGGTCAGGGATGCACAAATTGTGGCATGGATTCTAGGATCTGTAGAACCCAACATTGTTTTGAATCTTCGACCCTCCAAGACCACAGCTGAAATGTGGAATTACCTCAAGAAAAATCTACAGGCAGCAAAACGCGACTCGTAGATTCCAACTTGAACATGAATTATCCATGATTCATCAGTATAATCTCTCTATGATTTTGACTCTAACTTTATGAATCTTTGGGCTGAATATACTGATATAATCTATGCTACCTTACCTGCTGAAGGTCTCACTGTTGTCCAATTTGTTCATGAATCTGCCAAAAGGGATCAATTTCTCATGAAATTAAGATATGAATTTGCGGGAACGAGGTCCAATCTTATGAACCGAGATCCGATTCCCTCCTTGGATGTATGCCTTAATGATCTACTATGAGAGGAGCAACAAATTGTCACTCAAGCAGCCATGGAACAACAAAGATCCACATCAGTTTCAATAGCCTATGCAACCCAAGGGAAGCCAAGAGGGAAGGATCCAAGGGTTGTTCAATGTTTCTGCTGTAAAGGATTTGGTCATTATGCCTCGAATTATCCCAAACAATTCTGCAACTATTGCAAAAGAGATGGCCATATTATCAAGGAATGCCCAATCCGACCTCCCAGGAAATTTGAAACAACATTTATTGCCTCGGTTAGATCTTCTAATGCTGGTGGATCAGTGGATACAACCTCGTCAACACAAAATGTTCCTGCTCCTGCTCAAACTATAACACCTGAGATGGTACAGATGATTCTCTATGCAATGTCCAGCCTAGGACTCTCCGGTAAACCCTTATCCACTTCATCCACTTGGTTTTGTGATTCCGTGCCATCCAATCATATGACAAATAATGCTCAAATCCTAACCGATGTAAAGAAAAATTATGGAAATCTTGAAATTCATACTGCAGATGGAAATTTATTACCCATTATAGCCATTGGTGATATTTCTCCTTTAACTGATGTTTTTGTCTCTCCAAACCTTGCCCCTAACCTTGTTTTAGTTGGCCAGTTGGTTGACAATAACTGTGTAGTAGAATTTTCAAAATCTGGTTGTGCTATGCAGGATCTACAGTCGAGGAAGATGATTGCAAGGGGGCCCAAAAGAGGACGTATTTTTCCACTCCAATTTCCTTTGTCACCGTGTCTTTCGTTTCCTTTTGTCACTTGTAATCTCGCTCAAGTCATGGCACAAACGTCTTGGACATCCAAACTCTAGTGTACTTCATAATTTGCTAAATTCCGGTTTACTTGGGAATAAAAAGCATTTTTCCATTGATGATGTTCAATTTGATTGTGATTCTTGTAAGGTTCGTAAGAGTAGAACTTTGCCATTTCCGACTCACATGCCCAATCTTGTCCAACCTTTCAAAATGATACATAGTGATTTGTGGGGTATGACATCAATTATATAGCATGCTAATTACAAGTACTTTGTCACATTCATTGATGACTATAGTCGTTTCACATGGATTTATTTCTTGCATCCTAAAGATGAAGTGTTCTCTGCGTTTAATCTTTTTCATGCGTATGTCCAAACCCAATTTCTGCCAAAATTAAAATCTTATGTTCAGACAATGGGGGTGAATATGTCTCATTTGTTCCAAGATTTTTTGTAGGCTAATGGAATAATATCTCAAAGATCCTGCCCTCAAAACCCAGAACAAAATGGGGTGGCTGAAAGAAAAACCAGTCACCTCCTTGATGTTGTTCGAGCCCCTTTAATAGAATCCTCAATGCCTGCTCGGTTTTGGTGTGAGGTTGTCTCCACAGCTGTTTATCTCATTAACAGGTTACCTTCTCCTTCATTGAATCATGTATCTCCTTCTATAGGTTATTTGGTCATTCCCCCAATTATTCTAATCTTCGTACCTTTGCTTGTGTATGTTATGTACATCTTCATGCACAAGAACGCACAAAATTCACAGCCCAATCTGTTAAATGTGCTTTTCTAGAATATTCCGTGCATCACAGAGGATTTCTTTGTTATGGTTCTAATCTGCATTGTGTTCACATTTCTAGAAATGTAATTTTTCTAGAAAATCAGTATTTCTTTTCCAATCATCGAGACTCTTTCTCCTTCATTCTCTATGTTGCCTATTTTTCCTAACTCTACTGCAGATCAAGAAAATTCTAAACCACTTTTGGTATATCAAAGATGTTCCAAAACTATGATAGATCCACCTTCTGCTATGCCCCCTCAAGCTCCTTCCCTTGCTGGTGGTTCTCTCGCACCAACTGAATCCGTCATTCCCAGACATAGTACACGAGTTAGTAAACCACCAGATAAGTATGGTTTTTCTAATCCTGTCTCTTTGAAAACCACTTTGTCTCCTATTACTATTCCCTCATCTTATAAGCAGGCAGTGGAACATGAGTGTTGGTGTAAGGCTATTGAAACAAAACTTCTTGCTCTTGAAGAAAACCAAACTTGGGATATTGTACCACAACCTTCCTCTATCAAACCACTTGGTAGCAAATTTGTGTTTTCCGTCAAACTTCATTCTGATGAATCTATCGGTCGCTACAAGGCTCGGTTAGTGGTTCTTGGGAATAAACAAGAGTATGGTGTCTAGACTATAAAGAGACCTTTGCACCGGTAGCTAAAATGACCACAGTGTGAACCATCCTAGCCTTTGCGGCATCTCAATCATGGCCTTTACTTCAGATGGATGTTAAGAACATGTTTTTACATGGTGATCTAAAGGATGAAGTCTGCATAAAACTTCCATATGGTATGCCCAATTCTTCTCCTAATGATGTTTGCAAACTAAAACGCTCCTTGTATGGCTTGAAGCAAGCACCGCGGGTATGGTTTGAAAAATTTAGATCCACTCTTCTTGGTTTCTCCTTTACTTAGAGCCAATATGACTCTTCTATGTTTCTTCTGCAGACATCTAAAGGCATAGTTGTTCTTCTTGTTTATATTGATGACATCATCATCACTGGTTCTAATTCAGAGGCCATCTCTAATCTTCAAAAAATGCTGCACACCACTTTCCACATGAAAGACCTAGGCCCACTTACCTACTTCTTGGGGTTGGAAGTTAATCATCGTCCCCAAGGTATTTTCTTGAATCAACACAAGTATATTCAAGATCTAGTTCAGTTGGCAGGACTTACAGGTAATGCTTCTGTTGACACTTCAATGGAAGTCAACGTGAAATATCGATGTGATGAAGGGGAGCTTCTTAAGGATCCTACTTTATATCGTAAGTTGGTTGGTAGTCTTATTTATTTGACCATTACTTGACCAAACATCTCTTATGTTGTTCATACTGTTAGTATGTTCATGCAATCTCCTCGATATCTTCACTTATCTATTGTCCAATGCATCATCCGATATCCACTTGGCATGCCTAATCGTGGCCTATTTTTCCCACTGATTCTTCACCACAATTGCAAGCTTACAGCGATGCGGACCGGGCTAGTTGCCTGGACACGAGGAAATCCACTACTGGTTGGTGTATGTTTCTTAATAATGCTCTTATCTCTTGGAAATGCAAAAAACAAAACTATGTCTCAAAGTCATCCTATGAGGCAGAATACCATGCCATGTCTGCTACTTGTTCTGAGATCATTTGGCTACGTGGCATTCTCAATGGACTTGGTTTTCCACAACTTCAACCAACTCCTTTGCATGTTGACAACACTAGTGCTATTCAAATTACGGCCAATCCTGTCTACCATGAGCATACCAAACATATAGAAGTTGATTGTCATTTCATCCGAGCGGCCTATGATCATCATGTTATTACCTTGCCTCACATTAGTACCAACCTGCAGATTGCTGATATTTTTACCAAATCCATGACACGTCAATGACATAATTTTTTGTTGGCAAATTGATGCTTATCATGACACGTCAATGACATAATTTACCAGCATCAATTTGAGGGGGATGTCAGAAGATTGTTAGAAGATTCAGTTAATCAATCATTTGCCAACTTGCCGATTTAGTTATTGAAAAATCATATGGGTTAAATATTTCGAAACTTTTCGTAAATTTCGGCATGAACAAAATAAAATCAAGAAAAAACAAAACAACAAACACATCAAAAATTTGTTAATCCAGTTCGGCACTCCTTGCCTACGTCTACGGGGCTCTCGCCCAGATTAAATCTTTCACTGAAATATAATAGGTTTACTCAAGACTTTACAGAGCCTACTCCACTGACCCTTGAAACTATCTCTCTAACTCATTACCTGTGAAATATTTTTACACCCAATAACATGACCAACTCATCTTAACCTCGTTAGAGGATTTTTCTAACTACTTTCACTCAAATAACAATCAATAAAAATAACTCAAGAACTTGATCAATTAAGAACTGAAAGACAATATACTTGAGACAAAATAAAGACTTCCTTATGATTTCAACTTTCTGAAATACATCTGAAAAATCTGTCCACTAGTCGAATAATGCAAGGTAAAAATACGTTGATCTTCACCCACTAGTTCTTTTCTTCTCTAACGCCCCACTGCTTCTTTTCTTGTTCAACGTCCATAAAAAATTTCCTTCAGCTCACTTCAAAGACACACACGCATACTTGTATATAACTCACTATTTAACTGAACAAATAATCCACCTCACTTCAATGCCACACACACACATGTCAATACTCACTACTGCACACACACGTTAGAGATGGACACCAACATATACAGCAGCTACACATATTTTCTCTTAGTTTCAGCCCACACGTTAGAGATTTCTTGACTAAGCAATAGCAAAAATTCCAATAACCAAAACGTAACAGCCAAACAACGCACACCCTTCAACTTCATTTCTGCCACTCACTTATTTGATAGCATTATTCGATGATTATCAGATATGCACACAAACCCTCTATTTTGGAGATTCTTCTGTGAATAGGAAATCTAGATAGCATCACATTGAAGATAGACTTCTACCGTGGATACAATCCATCAACCAATGAGAGTCAATAAGAGTCCCTCTATAACACCACCTCTTCAACAGAGCCATTAATTTACCACAACAGTAATATTCCAAATACAAAGCCATCCAATTTCACATGTTCAGCCATATGAAAATTTCTACAAGTTATATCCTATATGTCTAATTAAATGTCAAAACTAAATAAAAGATATATATTATCCTAACACTTACCTTATTTGTTAATGTAATTAATGTATTTTATATGCTTTCCTATTTAGATAGTCAAACTTAAATTAGAGGAACTGCCAAATCTCCTCCTTTGTATATTATTATTTAGGTAGGGCTCCTTGTGTATATAGGTAGATAAACTCTTATCTAATATGATATGAGTTTTATCACACAAAATCCTTTGCATTGACATAAGTGTCATTTAACCCTCTTATATTTCATATTAGAATAGTCATTTAAGGGGAATAACTCTTCTTTTTGGTTTCCTCCTAGTTCTTTTGGATTTAGAGGAACTCTCATGAAACATTTTTGCGATCTCAACAAGTCTATTATTGTCTGGTTGTAACAGCAACAGGTTGTTTAGTGAATCATTATCCAGTAAAGTTCGAATGGTCCAATCACTTGACTAAAATGTCATCATTTTGGATGATCTTCTCAAGTTTAGGCCTAAGCTCAATTGATATGACACAAATCCACCCAATCTTCATGTTGGCCGTAAATTGTCGACCTGGCTCATTATCATAGCTAATTGTAAGGACTTTTGGTAGAGAATGAGGTGAAGAGAGCTCAGCTAACCCCACATGTCTGAGGTAAAATGTTCTTTTACAACTCTTATGTTCTTGAGTTCACAAAGATCAACAAAAGTCACTAACATTCTAATTAGCCTCAAATGCATCCAATTTTTGATAATTTGAAGTCACATCTATTTTTTATAATATTTAAACAGTTCTTTCTTACTTTAAATAATTTTTTATAGATATTAATTAATAAATTGAACACTAAAAATTAATATTCTTCTGTACACAAACCCAGAATCTTAGTATGAATCAAGATCACCTTGAACGTATGTTTTCAAACATATTGAGACAAAACATGGACCAAAACGGACAAAACCAAAAGCACATCATCAACGACGATAACTAATTAAATTACAATAATGAATTTTAATGTAGCCAATAGAATCTGAAGAAACAATGAAACATGCATGTACAAGGCCGCGTTTCTCTATCAACGTGAACCTGACACGATCAAAAACATAAAACCAAAAGACAAAAGTTAAAGGAATGTCCCATCCCATCCCATGAATATACCGTTCATGTCTCTCTCTCGAGTTTCGAGCTAACAACTCCACTAACCCATGCTTTTGCAGTCTGATCTCATCTCTGATGTCACTAAAAAACTAACGGTTTAGAGATAAAGCTGGCTAAGTAATGGAGATATATATATATATAAATCTAAACGTTAAAGACTTTAGTTTTTTTTAAAACGATAAAGACTTTAGTTGTGTTGTAAACTAACAGAAACGAAGTTTAAACAGATCTAAGGCAACAACTGATGATTAAAAGCTATTTTTAGAGGTATATGCCTATATCAGTAGGGGACACAGATTTGTGCATAGCCATCTTAGTTTTTGTAATTGTGTATAATTTGAAAGGACAGATCAAACACGGTCGTGTGAAGTCAGGCACGCTAGTGTCAATAGTGGACATAACCATATCAATCAATTGTATAACTCACTGTTATCGCAAGAGTGTCGGGTCTTGGAACTTAAAGCTTAGGTACGGTCACCACACAGAGCTATGCGGGTGACCGAGTGTGGTATACAAAACCTCATCTTTGGAGTCGAGAGCTTTTAGAGTTTAAATAACAACATTGTTCAACTACAATTTTGTTGTAGTTTGATATCTAGGATTAACTAGAAGTTGTGTATGTGCATATATATGTGTGTGTATGAAGGCGCTCTTACACTCCGAAATTCAAGTAAGAGAGCTAGGTAAAGAGAGAAATAGGGAGATCTAATATAGTTGTCTTGTGAGTTGTTCTCTGGTGAAATCGGTCAAAAATTTTGTCATTTATATCCTACTATTTAAGTTTAGTATATTTTAATATCAGTCTAAGCGTTATTGTTTGGAACTCTTACAATAATAAACTAATTAATTTTTAAAATAAAATTTTAAAATTTTCAATAGATAGAAATAGTCTAATTTTTCAATTTTATCTCAAATTATGTCGATTTTATGATGATTTAATACCGATTAAATCTTAAAATTTTTATTTTATCAAATTAAATTCTAATCAAAATTTTAGAAGATTTATTACAATTGACATATCAACATCAATTATGGATACAACTGTGAGTATGACCGTGTCAAGTTTTAAAGTTTAAAGATCAAACGCAGTCATCACACACAACAATGTGCTCAACCGTGTGTATTATACTAAGCCTTCTCTTTAGAGTTTAAAGATAAGTTTGAGAAACAGAAATTGCATAAGATATAAGCACATGATGATAGAAAAGTTTTAGAATCTAATTAATGTTGCTTATCTAGAATTAATTGAGAGAAATGTGTCTATATCTATAAAAAAGCCATAAACACATAATAATATAAGAGTTTTAGAGTCTAAATAGATTTATTATTATTATTAAGTTTTAAGAGAGAACTCAAGTCAGAAAGCCAGCTAAAGAGAGAATTAGAGAGATCTATTGTAGTTGTCTTGTGAGATGTTCTTAAGTAAAAGAGTTCGAAAATTTTGTCAATTGTATCGTACTAATTATTTTTACACTTACACTGGAAAATTTTTCACATTAAACTTCTATATTTATTATCCTTTAGTCATCTTTATTATTTCTAGAGATTTGTTATTTATTGAACAAACTTAAAAAATTTGTGAGTGTTGTTGCTTGAAACCTCAACAATAATAAATTAATTATTTTTCATTTAGTGGTCTTTTCCAATTAAATTATAAAATCTTTAATATGTAAAAATAGTTTATTTCTTCAATTATATGTTAAATTATTTAATTATGTTCAATCTCTACAATATATCAATTTTATAATAATCTAATATTTATTTTATGATAATTTAATACCAATTAAATTTTTAAATTTTTATTGTATATAATTAATTTCTAACAAGAGTTTTGGAACATTTATTTCATGTGGTCCCCAACACCATCAACACAGGCACAGCAGGAATCGAATTGGAGCTCCACCTGTAACAGTAGTATGTTGGATTGCTATGATGATTTTTTAATGAAATTTAAAGTCATGAAGTGAAGGCATGTAGGGGGCAATAATGTGAAAAGGATTTTTGCTTTATTAAAATTTGTCTCCTTCTTCATTCCTTTTGTTACATAAAATAATCATTACACATTAGTTAGTGAAAGTTGGGCTTTTTCACCGAGTCGAGTGAAGTAAGCAAAAGTAATAATTATGATAAAAGATAAAGAAAACCCAAATCCAAGAACTTGCAAACTTTTTATTCTTGTTAAATATAGAAAGTGTTAAATAATTTATGTTCTCAATCTATTATTTAATGTGTAATTAGTCCATATAATTATAAAAAATAGAGATGATCATTCAAGAACTTAAGATATATACTATGTTGAATCGAAAGAACTTACAAGCTTTAAATATTTGTCAAATATAGAGTTTATCGTGACAAAACAATCCCGCTTTATAAAGATTGTTGGAGAGTCATCAATTATACTCAGTCTTTCTTTTGTACTATATATATAAAAAGACTGGTTTGTAACTTAAAGTTGTAATCTCTCGATCACAATAGAAAAATTTTATCAGTTATTCAAAAACTTACCCTCACATAATTAATCACTCAAAAACTTGATAATGTAACATTTAGTGATGAAGAAAAGGCAAAATTTTTGCTACAATATTGAATCAAAGAACTTGCGATTAAAGATTCAACATAGTCTAAAATAAAAAAACCTAGCCTTAAATATTCGATTTAGGCTAATTAACTTCTAATTAGTTTAGATAAAAAAAACTTAAAGATGAGCCACTTGCAAAGCTTTATATACTTGGAGTTTAATAAGGTAAAATCTAAATTTTTTAACTAAATTCATATCATCAACAATTAAACATTCGATTTAGGTTATTTAACAAGGAATTAGTCACATAATCAAAGAAAACAGAGATGATCATTCAAACAATTGAGATGTAACATCTTTTATTAGATTAACTCGACAGCATGGGAGCAATGTCATCGATGGCAAACCCAATAAGCCAATCATTTCAAAACATATATTCTTTCTTGTGGTTATAGTATGAACAGATGTTTTGTCCCAAAGGTCATCAATTACTTGGTTATGAGGCAATAGATAAGGCTGAGGTGTGACTGCAACTTTGCTTAAAACAATGAGCAAAACCGATAAGCCAATCATGAGATTATGGGAATGCTCACACCTGGTAAGTTACTTACCTTTGACACTTCTTGTAGTTTTGTACAAACATCTTGCTCATGAGAACAGGTCAAACAACACATAATCAGTGCCATACACACGTACAAATTTGGGAAATGCTTCCAAAGAGAAGGAAATAATTAGAAATAGAAAGGAATAATTATTTTGAATATTATATGATCTTTTGATAACTTGTTAAATATATTTTAACTATTTTTTTACTATAACACTAAATATAATTTTCAGAATAACAATTTTTAAATGAATAACTTCACAACTTATGCCATTTTCATTTATACCATAAAAAATTCCACTTGGTATGATTGGCAATGTGAACTATACATGTTGTGAAAAATGTGTAATATATATTTATAATACCATATAATCATTTTTTTAATAAATTACTGATTAGGCAGCTTTTTTATACATGGTTTCTGACCTGAAATTGCCTAACTAATCCTCAAAGTTTACTTGCAAACTAATCTAAGTAAGACTGATGAGAAACATATGCTTAATTATATGTGTTTTGATAGACATTAAGAAAAAAGCTTAGACTAATAATTAGTTATTTGCTTAATCCACTTGGAGCCGCCTTTTTATCACTAAAGTGCATTCCACGAGTCACTATCTACCAACCAATCTTATATAGTTGGAAGCGTAGCCAAACTAATAGCTATATATCACCTGCTGATTACCATTCTTATCTGAAGAACGCAAAAACAACAACAACGAAAGTTGGAGGCAGGCACATGTACTAGGTTCCTACATATCCAGAGATAAGGAGGAGGAGAAGAAGAAGAAGAAGAAGCATGGGCGATGGAAGTGGTGTGAACAACCTTCCTCCTGGATTTATATTTAGTCCAACAGACGAAGAACTTGTTCTTCAGTTTCTCTACCCAAAAGCCTCCCTCTTACCTTGCCAACCTGACATCATTCCTGTTCTCGATCACTGTCATCCTTGGGAGCTTGATGGTTGTTTTCATATCTATGGTTTTCGATTTCTGGTTTAATAGAGACTGATGAGGATGGTGTTTGCGTGTGTATACAGAATCCTGACGTGGATTTTCGTTGATTTTTGCAGGGAAGGCGCTTTCAAGCGAAAACCAGTGGTACTTCTTCTGCCGGATGACGGAACACAAAGAAACAGGAAATGGGTATTGGAAGGAACTGGAAATTGAAAAACCTGTGATGAGTGGAGCAGCTGGTAGGGTTGGTCTAAAGAAATATTTCGTGTACTGCATTGGAGAACCTGAAAAAGGTGTAGAAACAAGTTGGATGATGCAGGAATTTCGTCTGGATGGTAATTCATTATCATCATCGTCACCAGCTCACAAAAGAAGCAAGAAACTCGTAAGAAAAGTTCATTAATTACTAGCAAGTTTCTCTGTAAATAAATTTACTTGTATCATGTTTGTTTTGTTTGTTTATTTTTTCTGATTCTAACCATTGATTGCTTGGCACAGGAACGCTCTGAATGGGTCCTATGTAGGGTTTACCAAAGGAAAGCAAGTCCTCGTCAAAGTTTCGGCTATGGAGATGATGATGATGATTGTAGAACTGAGCTTTCTTTTCTAGATGAGGTGTTCCTTTCAATATTGGATGATGATGATCTACACGGCCTAAAGTTGACAAACTAGTGTGCATGTATATCTATGTTTATATATGAATATGAGTTCTTCTTCCTCCGCTATTAGGGTATATGACTATATTCTGTAATTTGTGTTGTTTGGTTACCAAGAAAAGAGAAAAGAAAGTAGAATAAGAAGAGGAAGGAAAAAGCAACATGTAAATTATGTAAAATAAAATTTCTCAATCACTCAGTTGTTTAATTTCCACAAGTGAGTCATCATGTTTCATGACTATTCAACTTGACGACATAATTTGTTCTTGTCAATCAATATATGTGTAGTCTAAGAGAAGGAAAGGGTACAATTTATCTTTGGTCCAAATTTTCTTGATATGATGTGTTGAGTGTAATTTCACACGCGCACGCGTTAAATCTTATGTTCCAGTTAATTATTTTGTTCCAATTCTGTTTCATTAAAATCTTATTCATATATTTATGTAAGGCTTACGTAAATGTATGCATGAGATTTAATAGAATATAATAAAAACAAGATCTGATCCCAACTGCACAAGCTTATCAAATCAAGTGTACTACGTAAACAGTCTTTTTCCTTAAATTGTGAAGATTTTTATTTCACTATATCAAAATCAATGAATAATTGTTAGTACTCTTTAATCTTAGTCAGTCAATGATTGATATACTTTGTCTATAATAGGATTAATTTATCTATAATTAGAATTTGATTGAGATTAATTGAAAACTATAAAAGAACAAATATAATTTTTGCAATAAAATGCAATTAAACATAAGTAGATAAATTGTTTAAAAATATATAATACAATAAAATTATGGTTAAATATGAATTTAAATAAATTAAATATTAAATTAATTTACTTTAATCCTAATTTTGATGGAATGTAACAAAAATAAAAAATTGATTGTTTTAAAGAAACATTCATTTGAATGTGTTATGACACTTTTGATCAACTACAAGGTTAAATTAGAAAAATATGACAAAAAATTGGATTTGATTTAGTGGATTTTGGATATTATATTAAGAATAAATAATTAAATTTTATTAAAATATTGAGGTATAATGGTCATCATCAAGGAATCTATCAGAGACCAAAAAGGTAATCAATAGTAACGTGCATGGCTACGTGTTTGCAACTCCTGCCTACCTCTGCTACGAAAACTTCCACTACGAAGACTTCCACGGCTTCTTTTAGCTTTTAGTTTTAGTTGTTGTTTGCTTTCTTTTCTTTTATATTCTTTGTGTCACATTCATTTCATGCTTACTCTAGCATTTTGTCATGCTTTGCTATAACTAATTTAATTCAAACACTTGAAGGGTATTTCCCTTTTTTTCCTTCTTATTTATTTTTTAATGTTTTACCTCAAATAATAGTGATTTTGAATATAAAAATTGGTTCAAATCCACCTAATTAAACGTAAAATTAATGGATTAAGTCAAATTAATTGAATTCAAGTTTAATTTAATATAAAAACTAAATTATTTAGTCTTAATTAATATAAAATCAATACAGTAAGTCAAACTCGAATAAGATTGAATTTGAAATTAAAATTTTTAGTTCGAACTCAAATTCGACTTGATATATTCAAAGTTTGTCTTAATTTACACATAATTGTGTTGTTTTATGTGTGGAAAGTTGATCCTTCATTATACTAAAATCTAATTTAGGCTAATTTGGTTATAAAGTGTAATTTGGGGTAAATTTTGGTTTAAAAGTTATACCCAAAAAAAAATGTTTTAAGCATATAGGATTTATCATCTAAAACAATTGAGAGGTCAATGAAGACATAATTCATCTTATCATATTGGAGTGATTTAAATAAAAAAGTGCAACAGGAGTTTTATGTGACAACTGGCAAGAAGATATCATTTAAACTTAAAGGTAAATCTATCATTTTATGAATAAGTCGACCATGTTTTGTGAAGTACATAGTTGATTCATCAAACAGATGCATAATTATAAGCTAATGGTAGCAAAAATAAGGATGCTCCATTAAATTTGTAACCTTATTAAAAGAGATAAGGTCAGAAATATAATTGTAAGAGACAAATTAAAAGCAACTATATTGATGAAAAATTAAGAGAGATAAGACTTAGGTGATTCAAACATGTTAAGAGAAGATATTCTTACACCTAAATGAGAAAATTTGAAAAGATTGTACGTAGAAATTATAAGAGGAATAAAAGAAGACCTAAAAAGAATTGGAAAAACGTGATAAAAAAATGAGATAGCTTTGCTGAAACTTACCAAAGACATGATCCTAAATAGAAAACATTGACGTTTTAGGATCCAGATAAAAGATCTCACATAAAGAGATCCTTTAAAAGAGATACGGATAAAGGATAAAAGATAAAGAGAACAGAGATCCTTTGTCCGTGCTAGGATACTGATAAAGGATCTCACATAGAGGGAGACCAAAACGGTGAAATATGGTAAGGTGCATGGCAAATGTTTTTAGAGCTCCTACCTACCTTTAGTATGAAGACTTGCATGGCTTATTTTAGCTTTTAGTTGTTGTTTGCTTTCTTTTCTTTCTTTTCTTTTATATTCTTTGTGTCACACTCATTTCATGCTTACTCTAGCATTTTGTCATGCTTAGCTATAACTAATTTAATTCAAATCCTTGAAGGGTAATTCCCTTTTTTTCTTACTTATTTTTTAATGTTTTGCCTCAAATAATAGTAATTTTAATATAAAAGTTGGTTCAAATCTACCAAATTAAACTTAAAATTAATAGATTAACTCATATTTAATTGAATTCAAGTTTAATTTAATATTTTTATTCAAATTTGAGCTTTAAACAAACTAAATTATTCAGTTTGAATTAATATAAAATCATTACAGTAAATCAAACTTGAATAAGATTGAATTTGAAATTAAAATTTTTATTTCAAACTCAAATTCGACCTGATATATTCAAAGTTTGTCTTAATTTACGCATAATTGTGTTGTTTTATGTGTGGAAAGTTTATCCATTTAGGCTAACTTGGTTATAAAGTGTAATTTTTTGAGCTATAAGGTGACTTCTAATATGGAGGTAAAAATTGGTTAAAGAGTTGTAACACAAAAAGAGTGTTTTAAGTATCTAAAATTTATCATCTAAAGCAGTTGAGATATCAATGAAGACATAGTTCACTGTATCAGATCAGAGTGACTTACATAAAAAAGTACAACAAGAGTTATATGTGACAACTGAAAAGAAGATACCACACTCAAGTTCAAAGGTATATTTTATCATTTTATGAATAGGCTGAGTATGTTTATGGATCATAGTTTTGATTCATTAAACATGTGCATAATTATAAGTTAATAGTGATAATTATAAAGATGCTTCACTAAATGTGTAACTGTACTATAAGAGATATGATCATAAATATAATTGTAAGAAACAAATTAAAAGCAGCTATATTAATGAAAAATTAAGAGAAATAAGACTTAGGTAATTCAAACATGTTAAGAGAAGACATTTTGACGCTTAAGTGAGAAGATATGAAAAGATTGTATTTAAAAATTGTAAGAGGAAAAAAGGAAGACCTAAGAAGAACTGAGAAAAGGTGGTAAAAAATGAGATAGCTCTATTGAAACTTATTGAAAATATGACCCTCGATAGAAAACTTTGGTGTACTATGATACAGATAAAAGATCTCACATAGAAAGATATTTCTTGTTCTCATAAGTCTTTTAAATATTTTCCTTCAAATTTTATATTTTGTAGTTAACTTAAATTTTT
>JAOTAY010000190.1:25433462-25446569 GCA_025629805.1 Erythroxylum baracoense
CCTTCTTTGTTTTGCAGGATTCCTTAAGCCAGAATTCTCGTGTTCAGCAGTTGTCTCCATGAATCCAAACGGCAACGCACAGCCTCGTCAGAATCCGGCTGAACCAAATTCATTCTCTAATATTGTTAAGAATTGATAGAAGTTTTATCACGTTAAAAAGATACTGCTTTTTGTATTTCTATGAATCTCAAATATTATGGAATTCTTCTTGAGATTCAATTCAAGCCTTTGACTTTACAGTTTAGTGAATATGCTTTTGGTCATCTGGATTATATTTCAGTTTCAAAGTTCAAAAGCTCCCAACCTGGGCTTATTAGTAGAAAATTTCCCACCCCACTTTAATGATTAATACTATTTGTTTGCCATTAGATAAACCTAAACATCATACAACCCTTTTAAAAGTAAACGTCTGTATATGAATATTATACTCGTAGATAACTATACTTCAATATAAGTTTTAACTTTAAATGATAACGTTATCTTTTGTATCTGGTAATATTTTAGAAGGCAAAACGCACCGAATATGGATTCACACATGGCCTTTTTCGCAAGTACCAGTGACAGAAATTGATCCCGAAGTCCCGGCCACGACACCTTTCTACTGTTGCATGGAGTTGTTTCTGTTGTCAGATATAGAAAACCCCTGGTGGCATTGCCCCTTCAGTTTTGGCCTTCTTAAAAATTAGCAAATCGATTTGATTAAAATTAATAGATCAATTTCAAACCGATTTCAAGTTTAAAAATTAACAAGAAGTTTAGTTTGAAACTCTGAAAAATCCGATTCTCTATCATTATTTTGTTAATTATACCGAAATGATATTATTTTGGTACGATGATTTTGCCTTGATTAAACTTTCGCAGTAAGTTCCGACTCAATCTATTCTTATCCTTAATTGTAATTTTGAGTTTTAGTTATAATTCCCCGTAATCTTAAAGAGAATGAGTGCCTGTTTGGATGAGCTTATATTAGTAGAGTTTTTGTCAGTAGAGTTTTTATCAGTAGAGCTTTTTTGAGAAGAGCTTTTCTGAGAAGCCAGTTGACCGTTTAGCTGTCAATTAAAAAAATAGCTTTTTTGAAAGATTCACAAGCATTATTTAGGTTTAATCTTTTATTTCACTTTAAATTATAAGCTCATCAAATAATTTATTTAAAATACATAATTCACATATTATTGTATATACTCAATATTTCTATAACGAGTTGTTCAAATAATAATAATTATGAATTTTTTAATATTACAAAAGATAAAGGAAAACTAGTAAAATGAGTGTTTTATTTATTCTGCAAATTCCAACATATTGATTTACATGAAACTAGAAATAAACCAAAAAGGAAAACCAAATTTTTTTTCTGATTTAAAATGCTGGCTATTTGGTTGGAACTATATATTTTCATTTAAATAAAACTAAAAAATTTTGTTTAGTTAAAATTTTAATTTTTCTTGTTTACATATTTTATAAAAATTATAAAATTGGTTTAGATTTTAATTTTAATTTTTAATTACATGATGTTATTAAATAAATTAAAATTAATTAATCACTTAATATTAACTACCAACAAGAATTACTTCTCCAAAAAAAAAAAGGAACTAAGAATTATTGACTGTAAGTCGTTGAGTTTTTGCCTCGTTACTTGCTGTTGTATTTGTTTTTAACCTTGTACTAGACCAAAATCTTTTAAGCAATTAATTACCTGAACTTGATTACAAATTTTACAATATTAACTTACTTTACTAATTTATCCAAAAAAAGAATTATGATGAATATCATCTGATTAGTCAAGATATTTTAGTTTATTTTATAACTAATGTAAAATAAAATATTAAACTAAATAAAATTAAAATTATTATCTATGTTTCTAAATTTTAAATATTTGATTTGAGATTGTGAAATTGATTTTAAAAATTAAAATGTATTTTAATATATAAATATAAGTTGATAAAAGAATTTAAAAATTCCTTGCTTATTTAATTACTTTTCAAAAATAAGATAAAAACTAATATTAATATTTATTTTCAAATATTATGTAAAAATAATATTTTATTTTATTATTTTCAGCATAGAAATGTGACAATATTAATAGTAAAACTTAAAAAAATTAAAATTAAAATTAAGAGATGAAATTTTAAAATAAAAATAAATAAAACCAAATACGAAATATAATCAAACTCTAATAATGTGGTGCATGTTATGAGCCCACTAAAGAAGATTGAGACCTTAAGCGCAAGGGTTAAGCATCAGTCTTGCAAAGCTAGTTGGATGAAAGACTATACTATTAGCTAAGGGATAATATTGAGCAGTTATGAATTTTTGGTTGTTATTAGTAGGCCTTAACTAATGATTAGCACTTGATTCTAAAATGAAACCGTTATGGTCATACTATATGTGCATGTAGAATATTGAAAGAAAGGCAATGAAAGTATTATTTGCTCATTCCTTTTCTCTCCTCTACTTTCTCTCTCTTCTCCTACCCTCATCTTTGTGGTATTATGTTTTTCTAATCTGCTCACATCATTGGTGCTTTCATTGTTTTGTACCGATGCCTCCTACAATAGATACCTTATTAGCTGACGCCATTTACTCCATGGCTGAATCTTTTAATGCCCAGTTTTAAGAGCTTTGAGCCTCATACCAAAAGCTTAAACAATCTTTGGAATCCAAACTGAATTCCATCATTCTTTACCATTCCACCTCCATGAAAGAATTACAACTTAAACTTCAGTTCCTTGAAACTATTTCCAACCTTATTCATCTTTGACCATGCCATCACTGCTCCCAATACCATCCTTCCCTATCGCTTCCCCCGCTTCCCCCGCTTCTCATCCATCTAGAGCCCTTTTACCAAACCCACTTTCCTTATTGAAGCCAAAAACTTCCAAGTTTCACTTAACCACCTTTGATGGCTCTAATCCACACGCCGAGTTATTTCAGGCAAAGCAATATTTTTCCTTTTACTCTATTCCCTTGACATAATGACTTTTGATAACGACATTCTTTATGGTGGGACAATCCCTCACTTGGTTTCAGTGGATGCACCAAAACAACCAACTCATTGACTGAGACACCTTATCTAGAGCATTGGAACTATAATTTGGCCTATAAATCTTCATTTATCAGCAGGCATCCCTTTTCAAGCTCCGCCTAGTTTTCACTGTCACTCAATATCAAATTGAGTTTGAAAACCTCTCTAATCAGGTAACTTGCCTCTCTAATATTCATCTTTTAAATTGTTTCATTTCTGTGTATGGATATCTAGTGTGAGCTATTGGTTTTGAAGCACACTCCTTTACCTAAGATGTGGCCTTGGCCAAGCTCATTGAATCTAAATTTTTAGATTCTCGTTTCATAATCACACCGATAACCATCCTTGCCCACTCATACTCTCATAACCATCAAACCAACATCATCAATTCCTATTAAACGACTTATCCCAGTGGAAATACAAGCAAGGCAAGCCAAAAGGCTCTGCTTTAATTGTAACGAATAGTATAAACCAGGACATCAGTGTCATATTGCTCTTTTCTTGTTACTTCAAGGCGATGAGAATCCTTCCTTAGATTCCCCTTCTATAGAAGTTTCTGGGGTCCAGCCATCACTTTTCATATTACCCTTGCCACTGTCACCATAAAATTTTTTTGAGGGAGAGCCAACAAAGTTTTAGGTATCACTTGATGCTCTTATGGTCATTCTTCTCATAATTGCATGAAATTGGCTTCTACAATCATAGGACACACTTTTACAGTCTTGATTGATTCGTTATGTAGGACTGTCCATTCAACCGGTGTTGTCTTTTTCTGTGTCAGTGGGTAATAAGGAAACCCTAAATTGCATAGGCCTAGTCTAGAGCTAGCCTGCAAAGCCATATATTCATACTTGATTTGTATCTTTTGGATATTTTTAGGTAGATGTGATAATGGGTATTCAGTGGTGATATACACTTAATTGATTATGAATTTATTCCCTAACACTTAGTGATTATTACTATGAAAATGCTTAAGATACTTTGACTCATACGTGATTTTAGACATAATTTGGAAGTAAAGAATTTAAAGTGAGTCAAAAGCACGATATTTGGGTCAATTTTCGAAAATTAATATTCACTTTTCTTCATCGAGTAAAAAGAAGAAAATTATAAGAAGAAGAAAACAAATTCAGTCTAAAAGAAGACAACAAAGAAGCTATCGAATAAAACATCATAAGAGGATCAAAATGACAATGCTTAAGGCAGCTGGAAGAGAAGAAAAAATGACAGCATTCTATGAAGAAAATGCTGCAACAGGTGGATAGCGTTTAGAGCATGAAGCACCAAACGAAAGCACAGCACATCAAAATGCAAAAAATGTTTGTGGAAATGTTTGCATTTTAAGTAAACAACATTTGCGGAAACACTCTGTGTAAATGCAAACGTTTCACGCCAGAAGAAAATGCACCAATAACTGGAATGATGAAATGAAGACATGAAGACCAAAACGTAGCACACGCTGGAAGCATTGAGGGAAACGAAAACATTGGGAGAGAGGAGTAAAATGCAAGTACAGTAGGAGGATGATTATTCGGACAAAAACGCAGTCGTTGGTTGGGATGAATGAAATGTAAAAACAATAGTGAGGGTATTTTTGGGGGTTTTGGAAATAAAAAAGACAGTAGCATTAGTTGGAGAAAGAAAACAAATGGGTGGTGTTACAGCAAAAGTGTGGTCTTCAGCTGGGGCAACACAATGAAGAGAAGGCTATGAAGCTCTCACACATGGAGAGACCCATGGAGGGTTAGATAACCTAACACCGGTTCGAAGGCGACATCGGTGCTAATAACCCGATTAAATGTATTTTTCCATTTTTTTGTTGTTTCTTTCTCTCTTTAAAAATTGTTTATTTTATCCAATGTGTATGGATTTGGGTATTGTGAAAAGATTATTTAATGCATTCGTTGGATCGTTTATTTGCAAACCCATTACTAGAATTTTGATATAATCCATAATTATTATATTTTAAATTCATATGTAGCGACTAATGATTCTTAATCATTACGGATAACATAGCCTAGGTTAAATGACGCATCATATGTGGTCATTGTCTTAATTAATTGGTTTTCCTAATTCGTAATGCTACTAACCAATTAAATCTAGAGATTGTATTCTAGGTTATTTGGTGGTTAGGTTTAATTAACAATCGTATCTTGATTAAATACTACATAAGGGAAAATTTGAGTTAATTATTAACCAATGATTAATAGTTGCTAAGAGAGGTTTGAGAACAACAAATAATTGAAATATGTTTAAGTAGGGTGTAGGTCGAGATTGAACTAAAGAATCGGGTCCTTACCGAATTCCCACTTTCATAATTTTTTAACATGTTTTATTTAAATTGCTTTTATTAGTTATTTTAGCTTTATTTTATTTTCTTATTTTTAAAACCAAACCCTCCCCCCACCCCAAAATCCTAAACATTGATGAATTTCATTTCATAAAATTTACACACACCTTCTGTGGGGATCGACCTAGACTCACCACTGCTATAGTAATAGGTTTAGTTTATTTTGACTAGCGTTACGATTTTTGCCAATGACCCATGACTTTATGCTTAATGGATCACTTATTACTTTTCTTGGGGATAAACCCATTACAGCTAACATCCTATCATTTAGTCAATTTAAAAGGCTAACCCAAACTTATGTTGTAGCTTTAACCCATCTGCTCTCTCTACAATATGTTTCATCCCAGTCAGCCATCATCACCGTTACTCTACTAGACTTGCAAACACTCCTCTCTGAATTCAAATCAATATTTAAACCACCCAAAGGCTTGCCACCTCAAATAGCTTATGATCAGCACATACGTCTTTGATATGTGTTTAAATGTTGATTCATTTGATATACTACAGTTAGTGATTAATGCCTTAGAAATGTTTAGGATACTCATTTTAGCCCATATTTGATTTTAGGTACATCTCAGATGTAAAGGAGCTAAAGTGACTTGAAAGCATGTTCATTGAAGTCTTCTTCTCAATTTCCATATTCTATTGATTCATGAAGCATAAAGAAGAAGAGGATTGAGAGAATAAGTGGCAAGATAAAATGTCAAGTGAAGAACAGAGAAAGGACAAATCTCACAGCCAAATAATGGATTGCATATGCGTGAGAGGGCCATTCATAGTCGTAAGAGGGCCTTGCATAGTCGTACAAGGCCATGAACAGTCGTGAGGCCATGGACAATCGTGAGGTGTTCTAACACTCGTGAGAATTAACTCATAGGCTTGAGAAAGCTAGGTGTCCCTCAATTTAAACCTAATTTTTACTACATAAGGAAAGGGCTGTGACAGTAGAAAAGACTCATTCAGGACAGACCTAGCCAAAAACATATTTCTCTTTCTCTTCGATTTTTCTTCATTCTTCAACACCGAAAGTGGCGATAGAGAGGATGGTCGATAATGAGAGCTTGAAGATGGAGATGGAAGGCTAACTTTCCTGACACTAGTTTAGAGGTGTAATTGAGGTCGAGGAGCACATTAAGCATATCATTGTTGTGTATTGTTTTCTTTCTCTCTTTTGGGATTATTTAATTTATTTTGTATGGATTGATTGGGTATTGTATGAGAATCATTTTAATGCTCTATTGAATCATTTTTCATGAAAACCTATAGCTAGAACTTGAACGCAATACGTAATAGTCATGTTGAAGGTGATAAGTGGCAACTAACAATATTAAATCGTTAGGGATAACATAGCATTAGTTAAATAATCGTATTTTCAAAAAGTTGGGGGCCCCTGATTTTAATTATCAACTGTTGTGCATTGATTTTCCTACTATTGATGTTGTTTTTGAACTTAAATCTGACCTAATTCATCTTTTTCCTGCTTTTCGTGGTATATTAGATGAAGATCCTCACAAGCATCTTATGGAGTTCCACGTGGTCTGTTCTAGTATGAAGCCATCTAGGGTATAAGAAGAGCAAATTAAATTGAGGGCATTTCCATTCTTATTGGGAGACATTGCAAATTATTGGCTTTATTGCTTGCCCTCTGGATCGATTACCATTTGGAATGAGATGCAGAGAATTTTTTGGAAAAATACTTTCCTGTGTCTCAAGGTACACGAATATTTAGAAAGAGATATGTGTAATTCGACAACATCATGGAGAAACATTATATAATTACTAGGAGCGTTTCAAGAGGTTGTGTGCTAGCTGCCCGTAGCATCAAATCAGTGAGCTACTCTTGATCTAATATTTCTATGAGGGGCTTTTGCCACAAGAAAGAAATATGTTATGCAGTAAGAAGAGGTGCACTAGTCGACAAGATACCTATTGAAGCCAGAAATCTCACTGTCAATATGATTGCTAACTCACAACAATTTAGTATTTGAGAACACCCCAAACATTGAAGGTTAATGAAGCTAGTACTGTAACATTAGAGAAACAAATAGCTGGGTTAACATCTTTGGTTAGGCTAATGGTTGCAAATCGTGCTCAACAAGTCAAAGTGTGTGGAATTTGCAGAATGGAAAGACATCCCACTGATATGTGTTTAACTTTGCAAGATACATCTACAGAACAAGTGAATGCTTTTGGAAGCTTTCTGGGTAAACCACAAAGGAATCCTACCTACTTATAAGCACAAAACTCAGGATGGAAGATTCCTCCATGCAACACCTATGGGCAACAAAGACAAGAAGGTTCCTATCAACAATCATATCAAAGACAAGCTTAACCATCAAGTTTGGGACCTTCACTGGAAAAAATGTGAAAACGTTAACTCAAAATACCACTTAGCTCCAAAATAATGCTATATAATTCCAATAAAAAGCAAGAGCTAGCATTCAGAATTTGGAGAATCAACTGAGTCATATAGCTACTATATTATAAGCTGATTAGAGAATCAAAACTTGTGTAAGCTTTCTTCTTAAACAATTTTAAACCCAAAAGAGAATGCAAGTGCTATCACCTTGAGAAGTGGTAAGGAAATAGAGGCACCACATAAGACTCCTGTTATTGGCGATGATGAAAAATCTAAAAAAAGAACTTAAAGTGCTTCTAAAAGAAGCAAAAACGGGAAATCAGGTAAATTATAAATCTTTTGTGGTTAAAAATTTTACTAATATTTTACCTCTTTTTCCTAGTAGGTTTGATAAATCAAAGAAAGAGGAGGAAGATAGGGAGATTTTGGAGATTTTTAATAAGGTAGAGGTGGACATACCTCTAATTGATGCCATTATGCAAGTTCCTCCATACACCAAATTTCTCAAGGAGTTATGTACGTCTAAGGGGAAATTGATAGGAGACAAGAAAGTAAGTGTGGGGGAGAATGTGTCCACAGTCATTTAGAGAAAGCTTCCCCTAAAATGTAAAGTTCCAGGTACGTTCACAATTTCCTGCAAAATTGATGATACTAGATTTTAAAACGCAATTTTAGATCTAGGAGCTTCAATTAATGTTATGCCATATTCTAGTGACACTTCATTGAATTTGGGATCTTTGAAAGAAACACATGTTATAATTCAATTGGCTGATAGATCTAATGCTTATTCCGAAGGGGTATTAGAGGATGATTTACCACAGGTTAATGAATTGGTTTTCCTAGCTAACTTTTATTTGTTAAACATAAAGGGAGAATCTTTGTCCAATTCTACAACTATCCTTCTAGGTTAACCATTTTTGAAGACATCAAAGATGAAGATCAACGGGGATGTAAGAACGTTGACTATGGAGTTTGATGGTAAAATTGTTAGCTTTAATATTTTTAAAGCTATAAGGTACCTTAGTGATGTTCATTCTGTTTTATAAATTAATGTCATTGATTCTTTGTGTTAGACCCCAAATTTTTCTTAGAATTTATTTTATTAAATTAGCAAGCATAAATATAAGTTAGAATTCATGAATTAGCAATTTTTGGAGTTTAATTAGATATATTATGAATCTCACGTGGTTGTACTAATTAAAAGATAGAGTTAGAATTAAGTTAAGGAGTTAGAAGGCATTAGATTAATAAGGAAGGGTAAGCTTGGAAAGACAATATTTGTTCTTAAACTAATAAGAAAAGAAGAGAAGAGAGTCATGTATAGTAAGTAAGAAAAGACAGAAAGTTGTAGAAGAAACTAGAAGAAGAGAAGGAGAAAACTAGAAAGAGAAGAAGAAGGAAAGAAAAGAGCAAGGAGAATGAAGAGGAAGAAGAATATTCAACTGAGTTTTTAGGTGACCTTTATTATTATTTTTTTGATAGAAGAAGGAAGTAGAGAAAATAGGTTATGTGCTAAAAACATTAAGAGACAAAGAAGAGGAACAAAAGATTTGTGTTTTTATATTTTTATGAGCCTTTAACTAGATCTTAGTTCTTCTAGTTAGATAAACCAAGAGTAAATGAAGTCTAAGGTCATTTTTGGATATTTAAAGTTTATGGATGTTTTATTCGTGTATGTTGATTGGCTGAAAAAATGTTTGTTTGAAGGGAGCTAAGAGCTTCGAAATCAAGAGAAAGAAGATGAACAAACTTAATCTTGGAATTACAAGTAAATAGGTGGGTATTATGTTTATAGTTATTGTGATAATGAGCTAAAATATTTGCTTGTATGAATACTAAATTGCTTGTCTTGAATCATTATGAATGCAGAAAAAATGTTCTTTCAATTTGATATTATGTTTATTTTGAAAGATACTGCATTTTTGTATTGATGAAATACAGAAAAATTTCAAGAAGCATGAAAGTATGAATATGATATGAAATATGTAAGCATGGGAAAATTTTGCTTGTGTGGGTAAGAGAGATACCATTCTGTTCATCACATGCATGTTGACCTAAAGCCTTCTCTCAACTGCCTACTTGTGGCACATGAACTCTGAAAAATAGATGCATTTGTTTATGGTGTAAACCTTGGTTTCGCCATTCTGTTTTATGGGATTCTCTCCAGCCGTTATGTTTGTGCATTGCATCTTGATTTGTTCGATATGAAGCATAATTGAGTGTTATTTTGTGATGATTAAATGAAACATATGATCTACTTGTGTGATAATGTGTTCTTGTCCATTTGAATTCTCAAGATTTGGAATGTAGATAGTGTGATCTGCTAAGTCTAAAATGCAATATGTGTGTATATATATATATATATATGTATATATGTACTTGATTGTGTGTGTGGTTCATTATCGCTAGCTATAAACGTATTAGCCACTGAGCATTGCAGCTCACCCTATTATTTTTCCACTCCTCATGTGAAGAAAAAGCAGATCATTACTGAACCCTTGCAAAGCTTTGGCAACTCCAAGATTTCAGTCTTTTGTAATTAAGTTAGTTTAGAAACTTTTGGTACTCTAGAAGCATATGAAGCATGAGCATTTTTAATTTTCGTGTATTAGACTACTGAAATGGTTTTTAATATGTAATTTGAAGTTATGTACAATCTCTGCTTTTGTTAGAGAAATGACAGTGAGAACTGTAGAAATTCTCTTTTGTATATGTTCAGAATTTCTTCTCTGTTAAGTTGTCAATGTGTTGGGAATAAAATTGTTAGATGTTTGAAGGCCTTGGATAAATTTTTCTGAAGAAATTGGTTATATTAGGAGTTTTGTATGTATGGTTTTGATTGTTGGAATTGGGTCTTTTGAAATGCATACAAATTATATATATTGACAGTAGAGAGAAAAGACGATAAAGGGAATTAAAATATGTTTTGAAATTTCAATGAATAAACTGTATTGATCTAGATAGAATTTGAAAAAATTATCTTCATAAAAGTTGTAGATCTTTCTCTAAGCTTTCCAACGACATAAAGTTTATAATTTTTGGACTTTATAGTAGAAAATTATGATGAATTGAAGTAGGAGTGTGCAGTCGCGAATGTTGCAATCGTGCACAAGCAAGATTGCGACAACCCCACTATTTATCAAATGTCGTGACGAACTGCGATTCCTACCTCTCACGGCCATGACTTTTTGTTGTCACGGTTGTGACTTTTTTTAAGTCACACCTGTGACTTTTGCACTTCTTTATTTATTTATTTAATTGTTTGTTTAATTGTCTTTACTCCCACCAAGAAATTTAATCCTTTTTACCTTGATGTTAATTATATATATATTTTAAAAAGTTTCTCAATTTTGACGTCTTGTCGCCACAAAATAAGAACCAAGATCGGGGGCCAATAATACCAATTCAATTTCAGTGTCTATTAATTATAACATTTATCACCATTAATTATGTAACTTCCATCAAACTGTCATAATAACCAGAGTTTTTAAGTTATTGTGAAAAAAAGGAAAAATAGTCATTTCATAACTTTTAACTATTATAAACCAACATCCAAATCAACTTTCAAAATGTTGCGCTATTAGGACAAGTTCTCATAATTAATGTATAAATTCAGGTAACGCAATTCTTACGAGCAACAATTCATCTTTGACATAAATGACAATATCTCCATACTTAAGCTAGGTACATCAGACATCTAAGATATGTAATCACGCGGGACCTAGAAAATAAAGATGTTAACATAAATATTACATTTTTGCAAATTTGCATTATTTTAGATGGATCACTATATATAATTACTTCTTACGAAAAAAAATTCATTTTGCAGACAAAACTTTATCCCAAAATAGTGAAGATGTCTGACATAATGTTTTACAATAACAGACCTTCAACTCATTTACTAATAGTAAATACACACAAGACATCTAAATTTTGAATGTTGATTAAAATTTTGTATAATAATGGCATCGTTAAAACTATAATTAAAATACTTATTTTTGTATTAATGCATTGATAAAAATGTTGATCAATATTAGGTTTAGTATTCGATATCCGTAACTTCATCTTCTTATTACAACTAGGGCAATCATTATGAGGAATATGAAAAATACATATAAATCACAATATAAATTAAAATTAAATACAATTAACATATCACATGTAATAATAAAAAATGTTTAAATTATTGTACCATTGAATATAATACTTTATCTTTACAAATTGAACATATATTCTTTTAGCTTATGCTAAATTATCAAAATAATAATAAATAATATTCTTGAATATATCGATGACCCCTTTACACTCTTTCCATGTCAAATATATACCAATGCATAAGCAATGAAAACTACATATATTTTATTTCCACCCATATTTCTTTATCATGTTATAATGTCATCGTATGCATATATATTATATCACATACGAATAATCTATTATACCACATCAAAGAACAATGATAAAATGAGCAAATTGATCAAGAAAAAGTGATATCTTCTTTGTATCAAAGAACAACGATGCAACCACATCTCCTATATTAACGAGCAGATTATCAAGAAAAAGTGATAATTAAACAATGACTACCATGTCTCTAACGAATAGAGTTATTATCTTTCATATTGAAAAAAGAAACTATCTCAAGCATCCATATAATACAAAGCAAATTGATTGGTCACTTTTTTATTTTAACATCTGATTCCTATCTTTGTAACTAGTTTTCAGATGACCAACTCATTCCCTTTATTGGATAAATAAGATTCTTACAAGATAATTGTTTTTCCCTTACCAAACTCTCCGTGTGTAATAGTCCTATTAATGCCAAAATTTTGATCTCCAACATCACCTTCAAAGATGTCTCTAATTGCAAGTTTAATTGAAATTGTATGCCTCATGTGATCTAGGATAAAATAAACATGCATCCAAATGTATTTTTCGCTATTTTTTGTGTAACGATTTCTTTCTCATGTGACACGATCAATTTAGGAAATAATCATTCCTAGTATCATTTACACCACCATGGATATCGCTTATGTGAAACTTTCGCACACTTAAAACAACAAAATTCTCCTAAACCAATTGTATCATTTGCCAATTTTAAGTTGACAAGATAATAAATCAAGGTATCCAAAATCGCTTTTGCAACAAAGAGAAGACATAATGTTTAATCGCATGCAAAGAGGAGAAAGATGATGGCAGACTATTGTAAGAAGATGGAGAGATAATTAGCATGCAGACACTAGACGGTGGGCAAGCTGGTGAGCAGATGGTGGGTAGAGAATGCTGTTGGGAAACTGGGTCTGGATC
The DNA here is from genome assembly GCA_025629805.1 of Erythroxylum baracoense. Lineage (NCBI taxonomy): Eukaryota > Viridiplantae > Streptophyta > Magnoliopsida > Malpighiales > Erythroxylaceae > Erythroxylum > Erythroxylum baracoense. The sequence continues at coordinate 25,446,498 of JAOTAY010000190.1, forward strand.
TGATCCGACCGCAGCGGAATAATCACGAAACTTTTTCGTGACTTTTCGATTTCCCGAAAACCAAGATCTATT
>JAOTAY010000190.1:25446669-25485853 GCA_025629805.1 Erythroxylum baracoense
AATAATAATTGTATAAGAATGCAGTCATTACAACTAAGAAAACGTTGTCAATTGCCACAACTGCCATTCCCAAATTCCACCTTATTCTCTTGGATATCATAAAGTACACAAGCTTCGTTGCTGATGATTACCAATAATGATCAAATCGCTCGCATCCTTGTTAGGAGCAGGCGCCAAGAAAACCTGAGAATTTGAATTTTCTCGCCAAACAACTGCTGAAGGGTCCAACTTAACATTAACTCTCAAGAAGCTCAAAACCATAGTCGGTATTGTCACGTTTCCATAACCATCAAGGTTATAGATGTAAGAGACTTTGGCCCTAAGGGCGATTTTGTAATTTTTCTTTCAAGTGGATAGTTATTAATTGTAATTTTGGCTTTTCAATAAGTTATCAGTTAAGTTGCATAATTTGATCCAAATAAGGATAATAAAGTGACCCAATAAATAATTTAGATTAATGGGTCGAAATCTGGGTGAAAAATGGATCCTTTTTAATATGGATCTGATCCATATCAACCTTGTGATAGAGAAACCCAATATGGAAGCTATATAAATAGGTTATGGTCTCCTACAGTTGCTCATATCAATCGTAAACATACGGTTCTCTAACTCGTTAAGAGAGCTTGCGTATTGAGAAAATTGTAGAAAAGCCTAGACCACGTGTCGAGAAACACTTTCCATAAAGGTCTCGGGAGATTCGTGATTGATTGGAGCTCAGAATCGGCATTGGAATCGGAGATGGAACCAAAATCAGGTATTCCGCATTCCTTCGTTTTTAATCATTTCATGTACGATCCTGGATACATAATAAGGCCTATGCTACGTATTACACATAGTATCAAAGCAGTTACATGATCGGATTGCTGGAAATGAAGGTTTTTCAGTTTTTCATCTCATATGATTTTCCTCCGTTTTTTATTCGTTTTTCAGTTTTTTTTATGTATATAATTACGTAGTGGTATACATAAGGTTAGCTATGAAAAATAGGTCAAAAACGGGTCGAACGGAGCAAAAAATCACATTCCGGGACACCACAAATTGCCTCTGGCATCGAACGGACAAGCAAACGTTGGGCGCGTGCAATCAACGCTATAGTGCAAGGAGAGAGGCGGTACAACTGGTGCGTGCAACGCACATGCCAATCGCATGCTGCCACGTTTCACCACAGAGAGCACGACGCGTGTCATGCCTACGTCGCACTGGTGGAACACAGCCTAAGCTCCCACAAGCGAGGGTATACAGGCGCGTGGGACGCATGCGCTCATCTGAACAACATGAGTGGACCATCGGATCTCTGACACGTGGCCGCACGTGACAGGGTGCCTGCCTGTGGGCGGCATGTGACGAGCACACGCCAGATGCATCTGGCTCGTGACGGTCACATCAGCGGCTGACGTCATCTATACGGATAGTGCTATAGTAAAAAAGAAAGAAAATTTCAGAAATTCTCATAAAGCTATGTCGGGTATTTTGCGGATAGTTTTTGAATCAAGGAATTTTTTAAAGTGCTTTTCTATTTTTCTGAATTTATTAAATTGGTAATTGGATTCTAGAAAAGTTTTTAAAGCTTTTTTAAAGCCAATTTTGAGTGTATTTTTGTACTCCGAACTACACATAAGGGAGACACTTAAAGTTTTATGTCTCATATGGTAGGTTCGGTATTCGAAAAAGTACGATGGATACTCTTATTGAGAATTTTTTAAATAAAAGTCTCAAATAAAGTTTAAAGGCGATGTTTTCAATTTTTGTATGTGATTATTTGGCTGCGCATTTAGTTTTTGCATTTATAATTAATTTTCACATATATTATGCCCATATAGAATATAAGGATGACATAAAATTGTATCCCTTGTGTTTTGGAACTTTCTAGGATAGTGATGAGAATGTAGTCAACAAAGTGGCCTTTCAAGTAAGTATTTTTGGATTGTTCTACTCACATGTTGGGGGATGTCTCTGGCTTTATGTTTGGCTATTTTGCCCAAAAGTATTGGCCTTACATAGAGTTTTGAGATGTTCATAAAAACATCATATTGAGGAAAGTCGTTGCTTACATGATCTATTCACCCAAAGGTGGTAGTGCCATGAGAGTTAATGGTTTGTACTCTGTTCGCTTTTATGCGAGTGTCATAATATGTGTGATTGGATTCTCGATATATATACTTTTTAATGCTTTAAAGTATCGTTGTTGTCCTGCATTTATACTGATCTTAAAATTGTTTTTTTTTATTTTTCAGTCATCTTTTTGGTCAACAACAATGCTGTCACTATTGAAACCTTGAATGGTTTCAACTTCAAGAAGTGGAAGAAGGACGTGGAGTTCACATTTGAGATGATAAACGTCAACATAGCCATGCTCATCGGGCAGCCTCCCCTACTTACAGATGTCAGCTCAGAAGCTGACAGAGCAGTTATGGTGACCTGGGAAAGGTTAAATAGGATATGCTATTTGACCATTAAGAGATCGATACCGAATCATCTATTGAGTGGATTGGCGAACACGACCGTAGCACAGGAGTTTATAGACAGCATATCCCAGAGATAAAAGGTCTCTTCTCATGCAAAACAGAGCGCCTTGATCAAGGAACTATTCTTCATGAGGTACTGGATCTACCGATCATTGACTGAAGGCACTAGATATACCGATCACTGACTTGCTTATAGTGCATCAGGCACTAAACACTCTTCCTCAGGAGTTTGAGATGTTAGCCACCTCTTACATCTTATAGGATGAGACCTGGGACATCAATACCTTAATTTCCCGATGTGCTGCAGCAGAGGAGAAGATCAAAAGATCTCCTTATACAGCTATGTATACAGCTGCGAAGGGTAAGGGGAAGGCTAAACCCCAACACCCTAAAGGTAAGGGTAAGAAAACTAAACCCTCTCCTAAGGTTCAGAGTGGACAGTCGAGCATTACGAAGGGCCCACATAACCTTAAGAGTATGAGATGCTTATCTGTGAGAAGAAAGGGCACAGGAAGTTTGATTGCCTAAAGTACAAGCTTTGGAAGGTTAAACAGGAGATGTCAAGTAACTCCTCGGCCTTTATGATTCATGAATCCAACGTAACTATAACCATATCAAGTTCTTGGTGGTTATATAGTGGCGCTTCTAACCATGTTGCTTCCACGATGCAGGGGTTCATATCTAGGAGAAGGCCGACTAGAGGGGAGTAGAAGCTGATGGTCGGCAACAATGAAGAGGTGGACGTTTTGTATTTAGGAAATGTAGAATTAAACCTCGATACAGGGTTTGTACTGTATTTACGAGACACATTTTATATACCTTCTTTTAGACATAATTTGATCTCTATATCAATTTTGGATAAGGAAGTTTTTTGTTTTGTATTTGATAATACAGTTGTAAATATTTCTATCAATACAAGACATATCGGTACTGCCTTCTTATCCTATGGACTATATAGTATGTGTCTTACTCCTAATGAGATGTATGCCTCTTCTTATGTTATCAAACATGTTACTCGAAAGAGGACCTCCATAAAGGACACCTCGTACATGTTGTGGCATAAACGTCTTGGCCACATTTCTAGGGAGGGGGTTGAGAGATTGATAAAGGATAACATTCGCCTAACTCTGGACTTTAGTGATCTGGAGACATGGGTCGATTATTATAGCGGCAAGTTGACCAAGATAAAGAAGAAGAGTTCAACTCGTGCTTTAGGCTTATTAGACCTCATACATACGGATGTTAGTGGTTCCTATACAGTCACGTTGTGCAATGCCAAATACTTTCTGACATTTATAGATGATTATTCCCGATATGGTTATGTGTTTTTGCTTAAAGAGAAGTCTGAAGTTTTTGATAGATTCAAGATATTTAAGACTAAGGTTGAGAACCAGCTGGGAAGATCAATAAAGATTGTCAGATCTGATAGAAAAGGGGAATACTATGGCAGATAAGGGATTGCAGGATAAGAAAAAGGTCCGTTTTCTAGGTATTTGGAATCAGTTAGAATAATGGCTCACTTCACTATGCCAGGTAGTCCTGAGCAAAATGGTGTGGCCGAAAGGCGTAATCGCACCCTAAAGGACATGATGAGGTCAATGCAGAGCAGGACTAACCTACCCAAATGCCTTTGGGGTGAAGCCATCAAGACAACATTATATATTTTGAACAGAGTCCCGAGCAAGTCAATATCAAAGACGCCTTTTGAGCTTTAGGTTGGAAGGAAGCCAAGTCTTGCACACATTCATGTATAGGGCTACCCTGCTGAGGTGAGGTTGTATAATCCTTATGAGAGTAAATTGTAACCTCGTTCAACTCGTTGCTATTTAATGGGTTATCTTGACCGCTGTAAGGGCTACAAATTTTACTATAGAAAGGGAGGGTCCAAAATAGTAGAATCACAGATGACGAAGTTCTTGGAATACAATGTCTATGATAAGGGAGGATCCTCACATCCTCCAAAAGTTAGCAAGATGGATACTATGATCATTTTGTATCCGCCTCTCATACAGTCAACTCTAGTGGATGAAGGCCAGAGTATCATGCCTGAGCAGGCACGGTACTCTGGCCTTCATCCACCAGGCACGGTACTCGGGCCTTCATCTACCAGAGCTGACTATATGAGAGGGGGATAGCAGGCACAGGAACCTATGCCTATTTAAGAAGAGGTTTCTAAGGTACAAGAGCCTGTGCAGTTACACAGATCCACTAGAGAGAGGCGGTATGTTATCTCATCAGATTATGTAGTCTATCTGGATGACCAAGACTATAACATTGGACATGTTGTCGATCCAGTTACTTTTTCAGAAGCCATCTTTAGACCCCATGCGGATATATAGTGGGAAGTAATGAAGGACGAGATGCAATCTATGAGGTATAATAAGGTATGGGAGCTCGTTTATTTACCTCAACATTGCAGGCTTGTTAGTTGCAGTAGCTATTTAAGACCAAGAAGGACACACAGGGTCAAGTTGAACGATTTAAGGCGTGTCTACTTTCCAGGGGATTCACTCAGAGAGAAAGAGTTGACTTCAATGTTACCTTCTCTCCTGTATCCTCAAAGGATGCATTTAGAGTGATTATAGCATTAGTAGCTCATTATGATATGGAGATACATCAGATGGACGTGAAGGCCACTTTCCTAAATGGTGACCTTTACGAGGAGGTCTATATGGAGCAGCCTGAAGGATTTCAAGATCAGGATGCAACTAACAAGGTTTGCAAGTTGAATAAATCAATATATGGTTTAAAATAAGCTTCTAGACAGTGGTACCTAAAGTTTGATGAGGTTTTAACCTCAATAGGCTTTATGGAGAACAAAGTCAAAAGATGTTTATACTATAAGGTTAGGGGGAGCAAGGTCATCTTCATACTACTATATGTTGATGAAATCTTGCTTGCGTCAAATGATTTGACCATGTTGCATGAAGTTAAGCAAATTTTGGCCAAATATTTTAACATAAAGGATTTTGGTGAACCATCTTTTGTCCTCAGTATACAGATTCATCGAGAGAGATCTCAACACTCGTTAAGCCTCTATCAAAGCGCATACATTGAGCAAGTGCTACAAAGGTTTAATATGGCTGAATGTAGACTTGTTGTAGATCTCTCATAGAGAGAGATTATCTTTGGCACGGTGTCCAAAGAATGAGGTTGAGAGAGAGGCTATAAGGAATGTTCCGTACTCTAATGCTGTTGGTAGCCTGATGTATGCCCAGGTGTGCATTAGACCAGACATTGCATTTGTTGTTGGACTACTAGGTCGATATCTGGCTAACCCAGGTGTGGACCATTGGAATGCAGTCAAACGGGTATTGAGATACCTAAAGGGTACCGAGGATTATACGTTGACATACAGAAAAGTTAATGATTTGAACTTTACAAGGTATATGGACTCCAATTTTGCTATGTGTCCAGATGATCGCAAGTCCAATTCAGAATAGATTTTCATGTTGGCAGATGGTGCGATATTGTGGAAGAGTGTCAAGCAGACACTAGTGACTTTCTCGACCATGCATGCAGAGTTTGTTGCATGTTATAGAGCTGCTACATAGGTGGTTTGGCTCAGAAACTTGATTTCTAGTTGTCTGTGGTGGATTCAATTGCTAGACCCATGCGGTTATTTTGCGATAATCTTGCTGCAGTATTGTTCAGTAACAACAACAAGAGTATAACAGGCTCTAAGCATTTGGAGGTCAAGTATTTGACCATAAAGGAGATGTTAACTGCTCCACTGACTAAAGGACTTCGCCCACTAGTATTTGCTAGGCATGTATCTAGTATAGGCATGTTAAAGTCCTTGGACAGCACTAGTTAGGTATCACTGTATTTTACTCCAAATGATTGTATATTTTTTGTTATTATGACATTATGATTATTTATTAATAAAGATGGTCATATTTTTATCCTCAGTAATAACCGTTTTGTATATAGTCATAATACATAGGAAAGTCTTAAGATTTGTATTGATCTTAAGCATTTTAAAGGTCATTGGGCATTTATAAAGATTGACCTTGAGCCTATGTCATTAAACACATAAAGTTTATAAGGATATCCTTAAAGTTTAATATGACATAAGGGGATATAAGTTTTTAATCCCATAAAGGTTCTCTTATGTAATTTAGCATTCAGTTGGAGAACATAAAGGTTTTCTTTAATGCTATTTAGCATCTGGTGAGAGGAAACATGTTTTCTCTAATGCTGTTTAGCATTCGGTGAGAGAAAATGAGATTTCTCTACTGTAGTTTAGCATAAATTTAGAGAAATCGAGACCTATTGACAAAGATGATACATATTAGATCATAAAGGTATCATTGTAGTCTGCTGCACTCTATTTTTCCATTCATGTTAGTAAGGTATTAGGTATTTGTGATTATATTGGAATTATGTCACACATGATACATGTGTATAATATTTTCGGTTTCAAAAGTCTTGCAGGACAGAATGTAGGACTTTCATTACCTTTGGATCAAATGTTTTTTTAACTTTTGGTACCAATATAGTAGCATAACTTGAACGAATTTTTAAACTGTTTTGAACTTGATTAAAACCGCAATTAATAATTGTCCAAAGGGGAGATTGTAAGACAATTTTGCCTTTAGGGGCAATTTTGTAATTTTCCCTTATGGTGGATAGTTATTAATTGTAATTTTAGTTTTTCAATAAATTACCGGTTAAATTACATAATTTGATCCAGATAAGGGTAATAAAGTGACCCAATAAATGATCTAGATTAATGAGTCGAAGTCTGGGTAAAAAATGGATCCTTTTTAGTGTGGACCTAGTCCATATCAGCCTTGTGATATGGAAGCTACATAAATAGGTTATGGTCTCCTACAGTTGCTCATATCATTCACGAGCATACAAAATCTCTGACCCGTTAAGAGAGCTTGTATTTTAAAAAAACTGTTAAAGGCCTAGACTACATGCCGGTGAACACTTTCCATAAAGGTCTCGGGAGATTGGAGCTCATTTGGAGGTCGAAAACTGCTTCAGAATAAGGGATGGAACCGAAATCAGGTATTCTGCATTCCTTCATTTTTTATCCTTTTATGATCGATCCTGTATATGTAATAAGGTTTGTTCTACGTATTACATTAAAAAATGGTAGACCTATAAGGATAGATTCAGAATTAAACAAAGGTTCTCCCTCCATGTTCAACACATAAAAGTCAGTTGGGAAAACCAGTTCGTTAACCTGTAGTAAAACATCCTCTACAACCCTTTCCAGATAAGCATTAGATCTATCAGCTAATTGAATTATATCATGTGTTTCTTTCAACGATCCCAAATTCAGTGAAGTGTAAGTGGAAAATGGCATATGTTAGGTTAGCCATGGTTGGATGCATCATATGCATGCAGATGCAGCGGAAGTGTCAGAATTAAGATTCCAACACTATAACAACCCGAAAATCACAAGATCATACATGCATGCAAAGATATGTAAAGAACATGAAATATAAAAACATTTTAATCTTTGTTTCTCCTCCTTTCTTGTTTCTTCTCCTTATTTGGGTTATTGCAAACACCAAACCCTTCTTTGATCACCTAAGAACATGCAAAAAAGGAAGATGAAACAATGTGTAAGGTAGAACACCAAACTTGATGAATTCAAGTAGATGTTCAAATGGGAGATAGATCAAGGTTATCTTGCATACATGTTGATTTATACAACAATTGCATAAATTGTATGAAGATAACTCAAGAACTCTTCTCACTATCTTTAGAACACTTCTAGAAACCTTTCTCTATCACTTGAGTGTGTAAGAAGTGAAAGAAGCTCTTGTACATAAGTGAAGAACTCACTTATATATCATTTTGTGGCCTCTGCCACGATTGTGGCCTTGTTAGCCACAATCGTGGCATATCTTGCCTTCGGCCACAATCGTGCCTTGCAAGCCATACATACTTGTTTTTCATCCGATCTTTTATACGTGTGACCCTTAGGTTCCTGATTATTTTAGGCACTTAAATTAACTCTTAATTTAATCAATCATGAAAGGTTTTATGATGCATTTTTTCTGAAATATAAGTGAATTAACAAACGAACTCTTCGATAGTTAATTATCAAACTTATGAACCTTTCCATAGACAATTAGCGAGCAATTTGTCCTTTTACCATACTATACCCTACTTGGTTCGGAGTATGGGCTATGTGTCAACTCCCACACTAGACTGACTGCATCATATCTAGTCCAAGTGATATTAGTTCTTGTCTTAGGATCTCATTACTCTTATGTGTCATTGAAGACTCTCTTCAAGACACACAACTGCTCTAACCAAAGACTCCCGAGTAATGGCCATGATAAAAGCCTGTGGGTATCATCTCCTTCTATCAGGAGTGGTGAATCCTTTATTGGCTACCCAGTTACCTTTGAATACTAATAGCTGTACCCAATCACCACTTTAAGAGTGACCTCTTTTTAAGGTAACAAGGAATGATGTCAAAGCATAGGATTAATATCCAAGATATCCTTGAGTACCTTAAGTCTAAGGATATTTGCACCATTGCTATGATAAGATTAATCATTGACATTTGATAGATCATCCCTACGATAATCTCATATCGAGTCATCTGATGTACTTACTACTCTTAGTAAGCATCCACATATTAACTCTAAATAACTTATGCTTACAATTTGTGAGATCCACTACTTAATCAAATCAAGGAATATAACATATGCTAGTTTGTCTGGATTAATAATGTCTTGTCTTATTAATCCTATGACCAGGGATTATTTAGATACTAACATAGTTGCACATGATAGGAATCTCATTATCGTGATCTCATCATGATTTCCTTCATGCTATGTTTTGTATCTTAGACTTCATTAATTCGATTTAAGATCAATATCAATTCATATATAAACAAATATCAAATCAATGAAGAATGCCTTTCACTTTATTAATTAAAATAAAGTTTGTACAGAAGTGCTAAAGGTGATTTCCTTTAGAGCACTACTCTAACAAACTCCCACTTACACTAAAGTCAATTGCCTTTGTATCTAATACCATAGGCAAGTACACAAGAATCAAATTTTGCTTGAGGAAGTGACTTAGTCAAAGGATCAGCGATGTTTTGATTTGGGGGCACTCGCTCTATCTTCACATCACCTCTATCAATTATCTCTCTGATCAGGTGATATCTCCTAAGTACGTGCTTGGACCTCTAATGAGACCTTGGTTGTTTGGCTTGCTCAATAGCCCTATTGTTATCACAGTACAATAAGTTCCATGACAAACTTCTTGATCCAAGCAGCTTATTTTGCCACTTCCGTAACTGTAATCCAAGCAGCTTCTTTTGCTGCCTCCACAACTGCAATGTTCTCTGACTCAGTCATTGAATCTACAGTCATCTACTATTTGGAACTTTTCCAACTGACTGCTCCACCATTTAGTGTGAAAACATAACCTGACTGGGATTTGTAGTCATCATGGTTAGATTGAAAACTGGAATCTGTATGCCCGCTCACTACGAGATCTCTATTTCTATATATCAAGAATACATCCTTAGTTCTTCTCAAGTATTTTAGGACATTCTTGATAGCCACCCAGTGATCCTTACTAGGATCTAATTGATATCTGCTCATAACACTTAGAGCATACGATATATCGGGTCTTATACATAACATAACATAGATGATTAAGAGACGAGGTCGAGAATGTAACAGAGAGAATTCAATGGAGACAGTTTATTCATTTTCAATATCCAGTTTACGAAGAACTAACCTTAGAATTCTTTACATTCGTTCAGTTCGAATCTTATAAACCTAAGGAATTATGGTTTAGGTTACAGGGTGAGCTTAATTATGATATTTTGTATGAAATTTGTTAGTTCCTCGACTCATCCGTAGTGAAACAATATGATGATTCTATCACCCCTTACTTGACTAAATTAACTGGGTTAAAGTGCTTTGACACTAAAAATGCACATAACAACATCATCAGAAGCCATAAACATTTGTTACTACACAAATTCATGTGTCAAACTATTTTTTGGCAATACAGAAACTAATAAGTGTTCAATGAAGGAACTTTTCCTGTTGTGGTGCATGGACCACGACATCCCAATTTGCACAACCACCCACGTCTTTAACGTAATTATTGCTACTCAATATAAGAGGAGCAGTAACTTAGGAATAGGTTACTTGGTTTTAGCCATAGCTAATTATTATATAGTTAAGTGCAATGAATTCATGGTCTACTGTCGTGTATTCATAAACCATCATCATCTGTGTTAAGATGAAATCTTGAAGTCTCATAATATGGAACTTCGGGATATTAGTGCCAAAATACACTTCAAGATCAAGACTAGTCATGTGAGTTGGAGTGCTTAGCAACAACAAGAAAGGGATTTGACTAGCGAGGAGTCCAGGGTGGAGGAAGAAGAAGAAGAATAGGGATGGAAGAAAGTACTGATAGAAATATTTGATCACACCAAAACTTTGATAGATACTTTGGCTAAACACTCCAAGGTAATGAGGAATATGGTAAAGGAATAAAGATGCCAAAGTTGGGACATCAGATATATTCATAGGTATTTCGAGGCTCGAGATGTGCAACTACTGCCTCTCTCACCATCATTACCTCCATCACTGTAAGGTTTTCTTTCTAACCCTTTTCTTTTAAATTTAGTCTTTATTTTATTTTATTTTATTTCCTTCTATGTGTGTTTGTTTATCTCTTTCACACGTTGAGGACAATGTGTTGTTCAAATGTGGGGAGGGTTATGTACTTTGTTTTGAGTGTGAATTTTGCATATTGTTATGTTAGTGTGATTAGGTTGCATATTACTAATTGTATGAATGTATCGATGGTTTAGATAGAACAAAATCGATTTAATTTTGAACATAATCTATTATGTTATGAAGAGCCATTTGCTCGCAAAATTAGCGATCTAGGTTCTTTGGCTAAAATATGCAAGTTAATTAGGATTTATTGTTAGTTTATCATCCTATAAGTTTTCACATTCATTCATAATTTTAGGTCTTTCGACTAAGTAACTTTCCTAGTATTTTTTCATGAAAATGAGTGGCTAAAGTAACAAGGTAGGAATTAGAAAAGAGAAAAAGAAAAAATGTTTGTAAAATTTAAATAAATAAATATTTTGCTAGCCTTTGGGTTATGAATAGAGCTAGTAATTAGTTGAGAATGTAATGTAGCCAAGTAACTGGATTGACACACATCACAAATGTGTGCCTTCATGTAAAAAGGCTATAATGACGTTCCAACTAAGCAACATACTAAAAACATGACTTAGTCGAGTAACCGGATCGACATTCATCACCAATGTTCCCTCTATGTAAAAAGACTAGGTACATGTCCACAAAAAGTAATAAAAATGTTTTCTAATAAAAACTTACCGAACTAGTAAGTAGCTTAACTTTTCATGAAAACGTACTTAGGTTTAGTTACAAAGTTTGATTGACTAAATAATTATTAATCTGAATGTACAATTGAAAGGGGTGAAAAAATTTGACATTTAGGTTTCGATTAATATGTATATTTAGTCCAGAGTTCCTAAACGTGAATTTTGCATGTTAATAATTTAGAAAAACTTGAATGATTATGTTTAGAGTTAAATTTGTTTCGTGAGGTTGAAGCCATTACCTCATTATTGCATTGTGAGCTTTGTGTTTTTGTGTTGTTTGTTGCTTTTCTTGCTCAGGGACAAGCAAACATTTAAGTGTGGGGATGTTGATAAGTGTAATTTGCATCGTGTTTTAGGGCATAGTTTGATATATGTTTAGTCGTTAATTCGATCATTTAGTATGTGTTTAGGTTAGAATTATGTTAGTTTGTAAATTATATATGTTTGAAGTGTTTTATAGGTTAGTACAAGCTTTTGAGCTTAAATATTATGTTTTTGAGGTACTTTGATGTGTTTACTAGTATTTTAGGTCAGTATCAAAAAATAGAGGAGTTTTGAAAGACATTCAGGCTGACACAATGGCTCATAATTGTGACAAAAGGCTCAGATATGGGCTACGATCGTGACCTACCATTAGAAGAAAACCATACATTAGCGACGAAAAATTACCAGCGGAACCAATTCTATAGCTAATTACCGATAAAAAATCAACATCCGTTGGTAAATTTATCATATAAAAATTTCATTTTGCGATGAACAAAATTGTCATCGGTAAAGGTGGAGACAAAACACTCACGCACATTTACCGACAGAATATAGCAACGGTAATTCCATAACGGTCGGTAAATTAGGTGGGAACTTTTCCCGCAATTAAACAACGTCGATATTTTATCAACATATATGGTTTCCGTCAGTGAATTTTATGTTGCGTTACTCTTTTACCAATGATTGTGTGCTCCTTCGGTAAATTCAAATTAATCTTTTAAAAGTCGAAAACAACGTCGTTTTGTTGAATACCAAATGATGTCGTTCCAGTTCGGGGATTAAAGGACCCCCAAACCTTCCTTCTCCCTTTCTTCCTCTAATTCTTCATTTTTTTCGTTGTAGCCTTCTCTCCTTGTAGTACGTCTCCTCTCATTGCTGCGCCTCCTCTCATCGCTGTTTCCGTAATAGAAGGATACCTAATCCTTTAGTTTTAGTAACTTTATCTTCATTGAATAATAAGGTCCTTCATTATGAGATGTTGTTCTTTTAATTTGGTTTTACATCTTTTTACTTTATTTCTGTCCACCTTTTACATACATTAATTCATTTATTTTTTGTGCTATATATGCATATATTAAGGATAATGTACAAATTATATGCTAAGGAATGATTACTATGAGACTTAGTTATATATATGCATCTAGTCCAAGTATTTAGCTTGGTAAGTTGAAATTTAGGGAAATTAGGTAAGGTGAATGGGGCGAATGAGTTGATCCATTAAAAGTGATGTCATTTTGTGAGTTGATTGCATTAGCTTAACAACATGATCAATTAAGATAAAATTGCTTTATTTTGTTTTCAATATGGATTTTTAAGTACATATTAACCTAGGCTTTAATAGGCTACATCTTACATGTTAATTGGGGTTAAATTAGTTGTAGCTAGGCATCTTTATCCATAGTTACCATAGATCTAAAAAAGAAGAATTTTGTGGACTATTATGATAATTAAGTATCTTAACTATACTTAATAAGTTTGATTAGGCTAAATTTTGCATAAGAAGGTGGTAATTACCTAGTTTGGGATTCTTGTGTGCTAAGAATCGATATATTAGGTTAATTGTTATTTCCACCATGATAATGAATCTTAAACGATAATTGGAGTTTCACATAAGTGAACCTCGAAGCCTTAGGTTAGTCCCATGCTTTCATTTTACTAGTTTAATTGTCTTTTTTTTTTGTCAGTTTAGCAATTTTATTATTTTTATGTTGGAGACTATGTTCAATAAAGATAAGTATTTTATCTCCAAATTTCACCAACTCTAGCACTTGGTAGTTTACCTAAGCCTAAATGCAATGCATTCCTTATTTGGGCCATTCATGTTTTCGTTAAATGTTTAAATAGTTTTTTAAGAAATTTGATAGTTAAAGATAAGTGCTTATGGAGGATGGTTTAATAGGTGGTGTATATGCTTTAGGCTACCATATCTTGATTTAGAGTGCTTGTTTTTATAATGTTTATGATGAATGTATCCTTTATTAATAGTTCTTCTTACTGCATATATCACTCTTTACATTTTGTTCTCTTTGTGTTTTCGTAAGCAATAAAGTGAGATGATCTAGGTTTTGATTAAATGTAGGGGTTCTTTGTTTTTTGATAAAAGGGATCTATTTCCGTGGATCTATTAAATCTAGAAGAGTCCTCATACCTCTTACAAAGAAGGTAATCTCTTAACGATATTGGAGAGATAATTGTTAAGTTTGTTTATGATCTTACTCTTATAGCATGATGGACCACATTAGTTTATGATGATGTTTTAGTACAAGTGTATTATATTAAATGAACCTTTGAAATATGGAACCAAAGAGAAGACAGGATATTCTGCGACTAAGATTTAGAAGAAGACTCCGAGGTACTTACTGTACAGGTGAAGGATCTCATGGTGTAGCAGCTGGGGATGAAATAGCTCCTCCCCCTCCGTTTACTACATTGGCAGATGAGGCTATACCATCCACCACTCCTACATCATTTACTAACCCTATACTGACAGAGATATTAGGGGTAAAAAATGCAAATGAAGTAAACGACATCCAATCTGGAGCTGAGGGACCCAATGGACGAAAATACATCACAATTGTCAATAATATATAAGTGAAAATACATGAACCATTATATGTTTATAATTAAGTCATAGGTTTAAATTTTAAAAATGGTATAAATTTATTTGTTTTTATATTAGGTTATTTCCATTTGGACCATGTTCAAGAAACATGACATCGAAATTCAAGGAGAAGATTGATCTTGAGAGCTATATATGGAAAAATATTTCTTAGGTGACAAAGGAATTTTACTATCACGAGTTTGAGATTTGACAAAAATTATTATTTTCTTTTTTAATTAACATTTTATACATTAATTTGATAAACATTATTACATAAAAAGTATTTATTGAATATTTTTTCTTTTATTACAGAAAGAATTTTCTTGGGATTCTTAATTTGACGGGATCATTTATAGAGTATGGGAGAGACGAGCGCGTACACCTTATCGCGACTTTACTGCTGCAATACATAGGACGAGTGTACGACTGCCTTATATTTTTGAAGAAATATGGAGTCGTTGGCTGCAGTATTGAACATCACCTGAGGCCATGTCCATTTCACAGTGTAATTCAGCCAACAGTTGTAGAGGACCAAAGGGAGAAATTCTTCCCATACATGCGGGAGGATTTATTACTCACCAAGAGCATGCAGAGAGACTTGTAAGTATCTACAATTTACAGTTATATTCTAATTTCTTTTCTTTACTGTATTTTAATTGAATTTGATGTGTTAAAATCTAGAATGAAAATATGTGTTTCTTTTTATGAATGATAATGTTATAAATGTCTGGTGTGTTTTTTTGTTTTTTTCTTTGTTCAACATGGGGTAGATATCATAAAAATAAATGAAACTCTGCCGAAATTTTTATTAATTCTAATTCACTTACAATTAGCATTTTATTCTTATGCAGGAAAAGTCTATGGACACTAGGTCTACACCTCATCAGCTATTTCTACACACTCACACTAAGAAGCATGACGGTGTGACATTCGTCAATAGTCGTTGTAGAGAACTCAATGTACGTGGAATTTATGGTTTAATATTAATAATGCTTAATAATTATCACTTACTAATATTGACAATCTGAAGATGTTGATGAGACTGAAAGTTATCTTCATGCAGTGGGTGGTAGGGACCGTCGTGAGAGGATATTCGGCTTAGGTTCATTTGCGAACGCATGTTATTGGCAATCCTCCACGTCCAATACAGTAGCATCTGATAGGCGATCTACCACCAATGAAGTGCAGGAGCTTCGAGGCATAGTGTAGACATTGGCGACTCAGTTGCAACAGTTGATGCAGTACATCGCGCAGCTCCGTCAGGAGATGAATGAGTTGAAGGGTAAGGGTAGCACCTCATCGCATCAACAAGAGCATCTGTCGTCTCCAGATCAATAGTGTACTTTTGTTCATTTAATTTATATTGCAAATACTTATTATGTAAAATGTAATGATTTTATTATCAGTTAAGATATTTTAACTTTTAATCATCAATAAAAATTTCTATTTAAGCAAATTAAATGTATAATATAAATTTATAACCGTTAAAATTATGCATTAACCATAATTTAAATATACTAACGGTATATATTATATATTTTTTAAATATTTTCTTGTTTATTTATCGACAGAAAAAAATTCGTTGGTAAAGTCATCTCTATTTATCGACGGTCTACTCGCAAATCCGTCAGTAATCATAGACGAAATAACCAACTCTATCTCAATTTTTACCGATGGAATAACATATCCATCGGTAACCTTTTAGTAAATTTACCGACGGTAAATTTCTTGCCGTCGGTAACTATGTTGACGGAATATAACTGCCCGTCGCTAAATTTTATCGATGGTCTACCACAAAATAAAACGTCGATATATTTATTAATGGTAAGCATTTTACCATCGGTATATTTACTGATGGAAATTTTTTTCCCGTCAGTAATTATTAGCTATGGTTATTTCTACGATGCCTTTGTCCGTCTGTAAAGTCTGTTGGTAATATATCTTACCGACGGAAAATTTATTTTTTTCGTCGGTAATTTTCGTCGCAAAAAGGCATTTTTCTTATAGTGGAAGGTGCCTGGCAACAGTGCCAATAGGGAATTTTCTCAGCAAATGTGCCCAGCGATCGTGTTAATGGGTTATTTTCCTCACCAAAGGTGCCCAGCGATCATGTTAACAGATTGTTTTGCTCACCAAAGTGCCCAATGACCATTCCAACTAGTTATTTTCTCATTGAAATTGCCCAGTGACTGTTACAATGGGCTGTTTATGCACCAAAGGTACCTAGCAACTATTATAATGGGTTGTTTTGCCCACCGAAAGTGCCCAATGACCATGCCAACCTGTTGTTTTTCAAACAAAAGATGTGCCTATGAACTGTTTTCTCACCGAAGGTGCCCAGCAACCATGCCATCAGGTTGTTTTGCCCACCAAAGATATTCCAGTGGGTTGTTTTTTGAATGAAAGTGCCCAGTGACTTTTTCAATGGGTTTTTGCTCACAGAAGGTCCCCCAGTGACCATGTTAACTAGTTGTTTTCTCACGGAAGGTGCCTAGCAACGATGCCAATTGGCAATTTTCTCAACAAAAGTGCCCACTAATTCTGTCAAGGGGTTATTTTCATCATCGAAGGTGTGCAACAATCATGCCAATGAATTGTTTTGATCATTGAAGGTGCCCAACGACCATGCCAACTGGTTTTTTTCTCATCGAAGCTACCCAGTGACTACTAATATGAGTTGTTTACTCACCAAAAGTGCCTAGTGACTGTGTTAACGGGTTGTTTTGCTCACCAAAGGTCCCCAGTGACTGAGCCAATTAGTTGTTTTGCCACCAAAGATTTGCCAATGGGTTGTTTGCTCACCGAAGATGCCCAGCGATCATGCCAACCGGTTATTTTTCCAACCAAAGTTGTACCCACAAACTATTTTCTCACCGGAGGTGCCCAACATCCTTGAGAGTGGGTTGTTTTGCCCAACAAAGATATTCCAATGGGTTGTTTTCATAATGAAAGTGCCCAGTAACTATTTGAATGGGTTGTTTTGCTCACTGAAGATGCCCAGTAACTATGTCAACTAGTTGTTTTCTCACTAAAGGTGCCTAGTAAAGAAGCCAATGGGTAATTTTCTTAGCGAAAGTGCCCAGCGGATCTATCAAAGGGTTGTTTTCATCATCGAAGGTCCCCAATGATCATTCCAATGGATTGTTTTGCTCAAAGAAGGTACCCAACGACCATGCGAACTCGTTATTTTCTCATCAAAGATGTCCAAAGATCGTTACAATGGGTTGTTTACTCACTGAAAGTGCCTAGCGATTGTGTCAATAGGTTAGTTTGCTCACTGAAGACACCCAACGACTATGCTAACTAGTTGTTTTACCAACCAACGATTTGCCAACAGGTTGTTTGCTCACCAAAGGTGCCACCCAACGATCATACCAATTGGTTGTTTTCCCAACCAAAGATGTTCCCACAAACTGTTTTCTCACCAAAGGTGCCCAGTAACCATGCCAGACGATTGTTTTGCTCACCTAAGATGTGTGAATGGGTTGTTTTCTTAATGAAAGTGCCCAACGACTATGTTAATAGGTTGTTTTGCTCACCAAAGGTGCCCAGCGACCATGTCAACTTGTTGTTTTCTGAGCAAAGGTGCCTAACAACAGTGCTAATGGGCAATTTTCTCAGTGAAAGTTCCCAACAATTGTGTCAATGGGTTGTTTTTCTCATCGAAGGTGCTAACAATTATAGCAATCGATTGTTTTGCTCACCGAACATTCCTAATCATCATGTAAACTGGTTGTTTTCACATCGAAGCTGCCCAGTGACCTTTACAAAGGGTTCTTTAATCACTGAAAATGCCCAGTGACTATGTGAACAAGATGTTTTTTCGCTCACCTAAAGTGCCCAGTGACCATGCCAATAGGTTATTTTGCGTATCGAAGGTGCCCAACGACCATGCCAACTGGTTATTTTATCACCTAAGCTAGACAACGATAGTTAAAATAGGATTTTTCTTTGCCAAAAGTGCCCCGTGATTGTGTCAACGAGTTATTTTGCGCATTGGAAGCCATCATTGACCATGTCGACTAGTTGCTTTCTCACCTAAGCTAGACAATGACCGTTATAGTGGGCTCTTTTCTCGCTAAAAATGCCCATCGACCATGCCAACTGGTTGTTTTTCCAAGGAAAGATGTTCCCACAAACTATTTTCTTATCAAAAGTGCCTAGCAACCATGCCAGCTGGTTGCTTTGCCCACCAAAGATGTGCCAATGGGTTGTTTTCTTAATGAAAGTGCCAGTGACTACGTTAACAGGTTGTTTCCACATCGAAGCTGCCCAGTGAATGCTGTAATGGTTTCTTTACTCATCGAAAGTGCCCAGTGACTATGTGAACAAGTTGTTTTGGTCACCTAAAGTGCCCAATGACCATGCCAACAGGTTGTTTTGCTCATCGAAGGTGCCCAATGACTATGAAGACTGGTTGTTTTCTCACCTAAATTGGACAGTGACTGTTGCAATGGGATCTTTTCTTGCTAAAAGTGCCCAACGACTGTGTCAACGGATTGCTTTGCTCATCGAAGGTGCACAATGACCATGTTAACTGGTTATTTTCTCACCTAAACTAGATAATGACCGTTACAATGGGATCTTTTCTCGCTATAAGTGCCTAGCGACTATGACAATGGGTTGTTTTGCTCATCGAAAGTGCCCATCGACTATGACAACTGGTTATTTTTAAATCAAAAGATTTGCCCACAAATTGTTTTCTCATCAAAGTTGCCCAACAACTACGCCAGTGGGTTGTTTTGCCTGCCAAAGACGTGCCAACGGGTTGTTTTGTCACTGAAAATGCCCAATGAATGTATGAACGAGTTATTTTGCTCATCGAAGGTGCCCAGCGACCATGTCAACTAATTGTTTTCTCAACGAAGGTGCCTAGCCATGATGTCAATGGGTAATTTACTCTCCAAATGTGCCCAGTGACTATGTGAATTGGTTGTCTTCCTTACCAAAGGTGCCCAGTGACCATGCCAACTAGTTGTTTTCTAGCTAAAGGTGCCCGACGACCATACCAATGGGCAATTTTCTCAGCAAAAGTGCCCAACGATTGTGTCAACAGGTTATTTTACTCACTAAAGGTGCCCAACGATTATGCCAATGGATTGTTTTGCTCACTAAAGGTTCCCAGCGACCATGCCAATTGGTTGTTTGCACATCGAAGCTGTAAAGTGACAATTACAATTGGTTCTTTACTCACTAAAAGTGCCTAGTGACTATGCCAACAGATTGTTTTGCTCAACTAAAGTGCCCAGTGACTGCCAACATGCTGTTTTGCTCACCGAAGGTGCCTTAGGACCATACCAACTGGCTGTTTTCTCACCTAAGTTGGATAGCAAATGTTACAATAGGATCTTTTGCAGCTAAAAATGCCCAACGACTATTTCAACGGATTGTTTTGCTCACCAAAGGTGCCCAATGACCATGCCAACCGATTGTTTTCTCACCTAAGGTGGACAGGGACTGTTACAATGGGATCCTTTCTCGTCAAAAGTGCCCAAAGACTATAACAATGGGTTGTTTTGCTCACCGAAAATGCCCATCAACCATGATAACTAGTTGTTTTTCCAACCAAAGATATGCCCACAAATTGTTTCTCACTGCGAGTACCAAGCAACCATTCTAACAAGTTGCTTTGTCGTCCAAAGACGTGCAAATGGGATGTTTTCTCAATGACAGGATGTTTTCAAATTGAAATTGCCCAATGACCACTACAATGGGTTCTTTACTCATCAAAAGGGCCCAATGACTATGCCAATAGGTTGTTTTGCTCACCTAAAGTGCCCAACGACCATGCCAACAGGTTGTTTTGCTCATCGAAGGTGTCCAGTGCCTATGCAAACTGGTCATTTTCTCATCGAAGTTGGGCAATGATTGTTACAATGGGATCTTTTCTCGTCAAAAATGTCCAGCGACTGTGTCAATGGGTTGTTTTGCTCACCAAAAATGCCCAACTACTATGCCAACTGGTTGTCTTCTCACCTAAGCTAGAAAATGACCGTTATAGCGAGCTCTTTTCTCATCAAAGTGCTTAGCGACTATAACAATGGGTTGTTTTGCTCACCAAAATTATCCATCGACCAAGCTTACTGGTTGTTTTTTCAAGTGATGATGTGCCCACGAGCTGTTTTCTCATCTAAAGTGCCCAGCAACCATGCCAACGGGTTGTTTTACCCACCAAAGATGTGCGAATAGGTTGTTTTCTCAATGAAAGTGTCCAGAGGCTATGCCAACAAGTTGTTTTCACATGGAAGTTGCCCAGTGACCACTGCAATGGGTTCTTTGCTCATCAAAAGTGCCCAGTGTCTATGTCAATAGGTTGTTTTGCTCACATAAAGTGCACAAGAACCATGCCAACAGGTTGTTTTACTCTCCAAAGGTGCCCTATGACCATTCCAATTGGTTGTTTTCTCACCTATGCTAGACAGCGACTGTTAGAATGTTTTCTCACCCGGCGATTGTGTCAACGAGTTGTTTTGCTCACTGAAGGTGCTCAACGACAATGCCAATTGATCGTTTTCTCACCTAAAGTCTACAACGACCATTACAACGGGATCTTTTCTTGCCAAAAGTGCACAGTGACTGTGTCAACGGGTTTGCTCACCGAAAGTGCCCATCGAACATGAGAACTGGCTGTTTTTCCAACCAAAGATGTGCCAATGAACTGTTTTCTCACCAAAGGAAGCCAGCAACCATGCCAACGATTTATTTTTCCCACCAAAGTTATGTAAATGGGTTATTTTCTCAATGAAAATGGCCAATGACTATATGAATGGGTTGTTTTGCTCACCGAAGGTGCCTAGCAACGACCCTTTCAACTAGTAATTTTCCTACCAATGGTGCCTAGCAACGGTGCCGATGAGCAATTTTCTCAACGAAGTTACCCAATGACTGTGTTAACTGGTTGTTTTTCTCAACGAAGTTGCCCAACGGGTTATTTTGCTCACTGAAAGTGCCATCGGCTATGCCAACTGGTTGTTTTTCCCATCAAAGATGCGCCCATAGATTGTTTTTTCATCGAAGTTGTCTAGCAACTATGTCAGCGGGTTGTTTTGCCCGCCAAAGATGTGCCAATAGGTTATTTTACCATTGAAAGTGCCTAGCAACGGTGTGAATGGGTTGTTCTGGTCACCAAAGGTGCCCAGTGACCATGTCAACAAGTTGTTTTCTTACTGAAGGTGCCTAGCAACGAAGCCAATGGGCAATTTACTCTCCGAATGCCCTAAGTGACTATGTCATCGAGTTGTTTTCCTCATAGAAGGTCCCCAACGACTGTGGCAATGGCCAATTTTATTAGCAAAAGTGCCCATTGACCGTCTTAATGATTTGTTTGACTTACCGAAAATGCCCAACGACCATATCAACTGGTTGTTTTGCTTAACAAAGAGGTGCCCACAGACTGTATTCTCACTGAAGCTGCCTATCAACCATGCTAGTGGTCTGTTTTGCTTAAACAAAGTAGCAATTGGTTGTTTTCTTATTGAAAGTGAACGAGTAGCTTTGCTCACTGAAGGTGCCCCGCGACAATGGCAACTATTTTTTTTCTCACTGAAGGTTCCCAATAACAACGCCAAAGGGTTGGTTTGTCTGCCAAAGATGCGGAAATAGGTTGTTTTCTCAACGAAAGTGCCCAGTGACTATGTGAATGGGTTGTTTTGCTCACCCAAGTTGCCCAGCAACCACGTCAGCTGGTTGTTTTCTCACCGAAGGTGCCTGGCAATGGTGCCAGTGGGCAATTTTCTCAGCGAAAAAGCCCAATGATTGTGTCAATGAGTTGTTTTCCTCCCCAAAGGTGCCTCACAATTATGCCAATGGATTGTTTTGCTCATCGAAGGTTCGCAACGACTATGCCAACTGGTTGTTTTCACATCGAAGCTGCCTAGTGAACTCTACAATTGGTTCTTTAATCATCAAAAGTGCCTAGTGACTATTCCAATAGGTTGTTTTGCTCACCTAAAGTTCCTAGTGACCATGCTAACAAGTTGTTTTGCTCACCGAAGGTGCCCAGTGACCATGGGCACTTTCGATGAGCATGTCAATAGGTTGTTTTCTCAATGAAAGTGCCCAATGACTAAGCCAACAGGTTATTTTCACATCGAAGTTGCCAAGTGATCGTTACAATGGGTTTTTTGCTCATCGAAAGTGCCCAATGACTATGCTAATAGGTTGTTTTGCTCACATAAAGTGCGCAGCGACCATGCTAATAGGTTGTTTCGCTCACCGAAGGAGCCCAGCCATCATACCAACTTATTGTTTTCTCACGTAAGCTAGATAGCGACTAATACAATGGGATCTTTTCTTACCAAAAGTGCCCAACGACTATGTCAACGGGTTATTTTTCTAGCCGAAGGTGCCCAATGACTATGCCAACTAGTTTTTTCTCACCTAAAGTGGATAGTGACCATTACAATGAGATCATTTCTCGCCAAAAATGGCTACTATGTCAACAGGTTTCCTCACTGAAAATGCCCATCGACCATAACAACTGGTTATTTTTCCAACCAAAGATGTGCGCACAAACTGTTTTCTTTCCGAAGGTACCCAGCAACCATGCCAACGGGTTGTTTTGCCCACTAAGATGTGAAAATGTGACCACAAACTATTTTCTCATCGAAGGTGCCCAGCGACCATGCCAACTGGTTATTTTCTCACCTAAGCTGGACAATAACTATTACAATGGGAATGTTTCTCGTCAAAAGTGCCCAGCGACTATGTCAACAAGTTATTTTGCTCACCGAAAGTGCCCAGCTACTATGCCAACTGGTTTTTTCTCACCTAAGCTGGATAATGACCGTTACAGTGGGCTTTTTCTCACCAAAAGTGCCTAGCGACAATAATAATGGATTGTTTTGCTCATTGAAAGTGTCCATCGACCATGCCAACTAGTTGTTTTTCTAACCAAAGATGTGCCCACGAACTGTTTTCTTATCGAAGGTGCCTAGCAACCATGCCAGCGGGTTCTTTTGCCTACTAAAGATAAGCCAACGGGTTGTGTTCTCAATAAAAGTTCCCAGTGACTATGCCAACAGGTTGTTTTGCTCACCTAAAGTGCCCAGCGACCATGCCAATTGGTTGTTTTGCTCATCAAAGGTGCGGAACGACCAAGCCAATTGGTTGTTTTCTAACCTAAAATGGATAGCAATGGTTACAATGGGATCTTTTCTCGCCAAAAGTGCCCATCGAGTGTGTCAACTGGTTGTTTTACTCACCAAAGGTGCACAAAGGACCAAGCCAACTAGTTATTTTCTCACCTAAACTGGATAGTGGCCGTTACAATGGGATTTTTTCTTACCAAAAGTGCCCAGTGACTGCGTCAATGAGTTGTTTTGCTTACCAAAAGTGTCGATTGATAATGACAACTGGTTGTTTTTACAACCAAAGATCTGCCCACGAATTTTTTTCTCACTAAAGCTACCTAGCTACCACACCAATGAGTTGTTTTGCCCACAAGACATGTGCCAATGGGATGTTTTCTCAACAAAAAAGTCCAGCGACAATGTGAATGGGTTGTTTTGCTCACCAAAGGTGCCTAACGACCTTTCAAATAGTTGTTTTCCCACTAAAGATGCCTAGAAACGTTGCCAATGAGCAATTTTCTTAACGAAGCTGCCTAATGATTGTGTTAACTAGTTGTTTTCCTTACCAAAGGTGCCTAGCTATCATGCCAAGGAATGTTTTGTTCACTAAAGGTTCCCAAGGACCATGTTTTTCACATTGAAGCTTCCCAATGACTGCTACAATAGGTTCTTTACTCATCGAAAGTACCTAGTGACTATGTCAACAGATTCTTTTCCTGACCTAAAGTGCCCAGCCACCATGCTAATAGGTTGTTTTTGCTCAGTGAAGATGCCCAGTGATCATGCCCAACGACCTTGCCAACTGATTGTTTGCTCACCTAAGCTAGACAGTGACCATTACAATGGGATATTTTCTCACCAAAAATGCCCAGTGACTGTGTCAATGAGTTATTTTGCTCACCGAAAGTGCCCAGCTATTATGCCAATTGGTTGTTTTCTCACCTAAGCTGGACAATGATTGTTACAGTGGTCTCTTTTCTTGTTAAAAGTCCCCAACGACTGTAACAACAGGTTTTTTTGCTTACCGAAAGTGCCTAGCTACCATGCCAACTTGTTGTTTTCTCACCTAAGCTAGACAATGACTGTTACAGTGGGCTCTTTCCTTACCAAAAATGCCCAGCTACTGTAACAACAGGTTGTTTTCTCACTGAACGTGTCCATCGACCATGCTAGCTAGATGTTTTTCAATCAAAGATGTGCCCACGAATAGTTTTCTCATCAAAGGTGCGCAGCAACCATGCTAGTGGGTTGTTTTGCCTACCAAAGATATGCCAATGGGTTGTTTTCTCAATGAAAGTGCACAGTAATTATGCCAACAGGTTGTTTTCACAATGAAGCTGCCGAGTGACCGCTGGTTCTTTACTCATCGAAAGTGCTTAATGACTATATTAATAGGTTGTTTTGCTCACCTAAAGTGCCCAGCGACCATGGCAATAGGTTGTTTTGCTTAATGAAGGGGCCCAACGACCAAGCCAACTAGTTGTTTTCTCACTTAAGCTAGGTAGCGATTGTGACAATGGCTTCTTTTCTCTCTAAAAATGCCTAGCGAGTGTGTCAACTGGTTGTTTGGCTCACCGAAGGTGGCAAAAGGACCATGCCAACTGGTTGTTCTCTCACCTAAACTTGACACTGACTGTTACAATAGGATTTTCTCTAACCAAAAGTGCCCAGCGACTGTGTCATCGGGTTGTTTTGCTTACCGAAAGTTTTCATCGCTCATGACAACTGGTTGTTTTTCTAACCAAAGATGTGAATGGATAGTTTTGCTCACTGAAGTTGCCTAGCGACTATGCCAACTAGTTATTTTACCACCAAAGGTGCCTAGCAACGGTTCCAATAGGCAATTTTCTCAGTAAACATGTTCACTGATAATGTCAACGGGTTGTTTTCTCACCAAAGCTGGACAATGACTGTTACAGTGGTCTCTTTTCTTGCCAAAAGTCCCCAGTGACTATAATAACGGGTTTTTTTACTCACCGAAAGTGCCTAGCTACCATGCCAACTGGCTGTTTTCTCACCTAAGCTAGACAATGACCATTACAGTGGGCCCTTTTCTCACCAAAAGTGCCCAACGGCTATAACAACGGGTTGTTTTTCTTACTGAAAGTGTCCATCGACCATGCCAACCAGTTATTTTTCCATCCAAAGATGTGCCCACGAATAGTTTTCTCATTGAAGGTGCTTAGCAACCATGCTAGTGGGTTGTTTTGTCTACCAAAGATATGCCAATGGGTTGTTTTCTCAATGAAAGTGCCAGCGACTATGCCAAAAGGTTCTTTTCACATTGAAGTTGCTAAGTGAACGCTACAGTGGCTTCTTTACCCATCGAAAGTTCCCAATGACTATGCCAATAGGTTGTTTTGCTCACCTAAAGTGCCCAACGACCATGCCAATAAGTTGTTTTGCTCAATGAAGGTGCCCAATGACTAAGCCAACTGGTTGTTTTCTCACTTAAATTGGACAACGATCGTTACAATGGGATCTTTTCTCGCCAGAACATCCCAGCGAGTGTGTCAATTGGATGTTTTGCTCACTGAAGGTGCAGACAGGATGATGCTAACTGGTCGTTTTCTCACCTAAACTTGACAGTGAGCATTACAATGGGATTTTTTCTTGCCAAAATTGCCTACTTACTAAAAGGGCCTATCGCTCATAATAACTAGTTATTTTTCTTGCCAAAGATGTGAATGGGTTCTTTTGCTCACCAGAGTTGCCCGGGGACCACGTCAACTAGTTGTTTTATCATCGAAAGTGCCTAGCAATGATTCCAATGCTTACCAAAAGGGCCTATCTCAGTGAAAATGCTCAATGATCGTGTCAACGGGTTGTTTTCCTCACTAAAGGTGCCTGACGATTATGCCAACGGATTTTTTTACTCACCGAACGTTTACAACAACCATGCCAACTAGTTATTTTCACATCAAAGCTGCCTAGTGAACGCTACAATGGGTTCTTTACTCATTGAAAATGCCCAGTGACTATGCCAATAGACTATTTTTCTCACCTAGTGTTCCCAACGACCATGGCAACAAGTTATTTTCCTCACCGATAACATCTAGCGACCATGCCAACTGGTTGTTTTCTAACCTAAGCTGGACAACAACCATTACAATGGGATCTTTTCTTCTCAAAAGCGCCCAGTGACTGTGTCAAAGAATTGTTTTGATCACCGAAGGTGCCCAATGACTATGCCAACTGGTAATTTTTTCACCTAAAGTGGACAGCGACTGTTTCAATGGGATCTTTTCTCGCCAAAAGTTCCCAGTGACAGTGTCAGCGGGTTATTTTGCTCATCGGAGCTGTCCATTGACCACAACCACTGGTTGTTTTTCTAACCAAAGATATGCCAACGAATTGTTTTCCCAATGAAGATACCAAGCAACCATGCCAACGAAATGTTTTGTCCACCAAAGATGTGCAAATGGGGTGTTTTCTCAATGAAAGTGCCCAGCGACTATGCCAATAAGTTCTTTTCACATCGAAGTTGCCCAGTGACCACTACAATGGGTTCTTTACTCATGGAAAGTGCCCAGTGACTATCCCAACAGGTTGTTTTGCTCATCTCAAGTGCCCAACGACCATGTAAACAGGATATTTTGCTCACCGAAGGCACCCAGCGACCATGTCAATTGGTTCTTTTCTCACCTAAGCTGGACTGCGACCGTCACAATGGGATCTTTTCTAGCCAAAAATGCCAAGCAACTGTGTCAATAGGTTGTTTTACTCACCGAAAGTGTGCATCTACTATGCCAACTGGTCGTTTTCTTACCTAAACTGGACAATGACCATTATAGTGGGCTCTTTTCTCTCCAAAAGTGCCTAGCAACTGTAACAACGGGTTGTTTTTCTCACTGAAAGTGCCCATCGGTCATGCCAACTGGTTGTTTTTTCCAACTAAAGAAATGACCATGAACTGCTTTCCGATCGAAAGTACCGAGGAACCAAGCTAGCGTGTTGTTTTGCCCACCAAAGATGTGCCAATGGGTTGTTTTCTCAATGATAGTGCCTGGAGACTAGCCTAAAAGGTTGTTTTCCCATCGAGGCTGCCTAATCACTACTACTATAGGTTTTTTACTCATCGAAAGTGCCTAGTGACTATGCCAATGGTTATTCTGCTCACCTAAAGTGCCTAGCGACCATGCCAACTGGTTGTTTTCTCACCTAAGCTGGACAGTGACCGTTACAAAGGGATCTTTTTTCACTAATAGTGCCTAGCGACTATGTCAACGAGTTGTTTTGCTCACTGGAAGTGCCCAGCTGCCATGCCAACTGGTTGTTTTTCTAACCAAATATGTGAACGGATTGTTTTGCTCATCGAAGTTGCCCAGCGACCACGTCAGCTAGTTGTTTTCCCACCAAAGGTGCCTAGCAACGGTGCCAATGGGCAATTTTCTCAACGAAAATGCCCAGTGATTGTATTAACGGGTTGTTTTTAACGATTATGCCAACAAATTGTTTTACTTATTGAAAGTTCACAACCATCATGCCAATTGGTTGTTTTCACATCGAAGCTACCTATTGAATGCTACAATGTGTTCTTTACTCATTTAAAGTGCCCAGTGACTATGCAACTACGTTGTCTTCACATCGAAGCTGCCCACTGACCGCTATAATAGGTTATTTGCTCATCGAAAGTGCCCAATGAGTATGCCAATAGGATATTTTGCTCACATAAAGTTCGCAGGGACCATGCCAGTAGGTTATTTTGCTCACCGAAGGTGCCCAGTGACCATACCAACTAGTTGATTTCTCACCTAAGCTGGACAACGACCATTACAATGAGATCAATCCTACCAAAAGTTCCCAACGACTGCATCAACGGGTTGTTTTGCTCACCGAAGGTGCCCAATGACTATGGCAACCGATTTTTTCTCACCTAAAGTGGACAGCGACCATTACAATGGGATCTTCTCTCGCAAAAAATGCCCAACAACTGTGTCAACAGGTTTCCTTACCAAAAGTTCCCATCGATCACGACAACTGGTTGTTTTTCTAACCAAAGATGTGCCCACGAATTGTTTTCTCATCGAAGGTACCCAGAAACCTTGAACGGGTTGTTTTGCCCACCAAAGATGTGAAAATGGGTTGTTTTCTCAACGAAAATGCCTAGTGATAATATGAATAAGTTGTTTTGCTCACGGAAGGTTCCTAACGACCTTTCAACTTGTTGTTTTCCCACAAAAGGTGCCTAGCAACGGTGCTAATGAGCAATTTTCTCATCGAAATTTTCTAGTGATCACGTTAACTAGTTGTTTTCCCCATGAAAGGTGCCCAACAATCATGCCAACAGAATGTTTTGCTCAGCAAAGGATCCCAGCGACTATGCCAACTAGATGTTTTCATATCGAAGTTACCCAGTGACCACTACAACGGTTCTTTAGTCATCGAAAGTACACAATGACTATGCCAAACGGTTGTTTTGCTCAACTAAAGTGCCCAACGACCACACCAATAAGTTGTTTAGCTCATCGAACGTGCCCAGCGACCATGTCAACTAGTTATTTTCTCACCTAAGCTGGACAGTCACCGTTACAGTGGGATCTTTTCAAACAAAAAATGCCCAACGATTGTGTCAACGGGTTATTTTTTGCACCGAAAGTGCGCAGCTACCATGCCAACTGGTTGTTTTCTCACCTAAGCTAGACCATAACCGTTACAGTGGGCTCTTTTCTCTCCAAAAGTGCCAAGCAACTATAACAATGGGTTATTTTTCTCACTAAAAGTGCCTATTGACCATGCCAACTAGTTGTTTTTCCAACCAAAGATGTTCCCACGAATTGCTTTCTCATCAAAAGTGCCAAGGAACTAAGCTGGTATGTTGTTTTACCCATCAAAGATGTGCCATTGGGTTGTTTTCTCAATGATAGTGCCCAAAGACTAGGCCAAGAGGTTGTTTTCCCATCAAAGCTTCCTAGTGACAGCTACAGTGGGTTCTTTACTCATCGAAAGTGCCCAGTGACTATGCTATTGGTTGTTCTGCTCACCTAAAGTGCCCAGAGACCATGGTAATAGGTTGTTTTGCTCATCAAAGGCGCCTAACGACCTTGCCAACTGATTATTTTCTGACCTAAGCTTGGCAACGACTGTTACAAAGGGATCTTTTTTCACCAATAGTGTCTAGCAACTATGTCAACAGGTTGTTTTCCTCATCAAAAGTGGCCAATTACCATGCCAACTGGTTGTTTTCTAACCTAAGCTAGACAATGACTGTTACAATGGTCTCTTTTATGGCCAAAAGTGCCCAATGATTGTAACAACAGGTTTTTTTACTCACCAAAAGTGCCTAGCTATCATGCCAACTTGTTGTTTTGTCACCTAAATAGGACAATGACGGTTATAGTGGGATCTTTTCTCGCCAAAAAAGCCCAGCGATCGTAACAACAGGTTGTTTTGTTCACCAAAAGTGTCCATCGACCATGCTATTTAGTTATTTTTCTAACCAAAGATGTGCCCACGAACTATTTTCTCGTCGAATGTGCCTAGCAACCATGCCAGCGGGTTGTTTTGCCTACCAAAGATGTGCCAATGGGTTGTTTTCTCAATGAAAGTGCCCAACAACTATGCCAACAGGTTGTTTCCACAACGAAGCTGCCGAGTGACCGCTACAATGGGTTCTTTACTCATCGAAAGTCTTCAATGACTATCTCAATAGGTTGTTTTGCTCACCTAAAGTGCCCAATGACCATACCAATAGGTTGTTTTTCTCAATGAAGGTGCCCAATAACCAAGTCAACTGGTTGTTTTCTTACTTAAGCTGGAGAGCGATCGTTACAATGGGATCTTTTCTTGCCAAAAGTGCCTAGCGAGTGTGTCAACTGGTTGTTTTCTCACCTAAGATGGGTAGCGACAATTACAAAGGGATCCCTTTTCACCAATAATACACAGTGATTGTGTCAATGGGTTGTTTTGCTCACTGAAAGTGGCCAACTACGATGCCAACTGGTTGTTTTCTCACCTAAGTTGGACAATGACTATTATAGTGGTCTCTTTTCTAGCCAAAAGTTTCCAATGACTGGAACAATAGGAATTTTTGCTCACCAAAAGTGCCTAACTATCATCTCAACTAGTTGTTTTGTCACCTAAGCTGGACAATGGCTCTTACAGTGGGCTCTTTTCTCACAAAAATTACCCAGTGATTGTAACAACGAGTTGTTTTTTTCACCGAAAATGTCCATCGACCATGCCAACTAGCTGTTTTTCCAACTAAAGATGTGCACACAACTATTTTCTCGTCGAAAGCGTCTAGCAACCATGCCAGCGGGTTGTTTTGCATAACAAAGATAAGCCAATGGGATGTTTTGTCAATGAAAGTATCCAGCGACTATGCCAACAGGTTGTTTTGACAATGAAGCTACCTAGTGATCGCTACAATGGGTTCTTTACTCATCGAAAGTGCTCAATGACTATGTCAACAGGTTGTTTTGCTCACTTAAAGTGCCTAGTGACCATGCCAATAGGTTGTTTTGCTCAATGAAGGTGCCCAATGACCAAGCCAACTGGTTGTTTTCTCACCTAAGCTAGACAACGATCGTTACAATGGGATCTTTTCTCACCAAAAGTGCCTAGCGAGTGTGTCAACTAGTTGTTTTGTTCACCACAGGTGCCAAAAGGACCATGCCAACTAGTTTTTTTCTCATTTGAACTAGAAAGTGACCGATATAATAGGATTTTTTCTCGCCAAAAGTGCCCAGCGACTATGCTAAGGATTGTTTTTCTAATTGAAAGTGCCTATCGATCATGACAATGGGTTGTTTTTCCAACCAAAGGTGCCTAGCAATGGTGCTAATAAGCAATTTTCTCTACAAAATTTCTTAGTGACTGTGTTAACTAGTTGTTTTCCTTACCGAAGGTGCCTAGCAATCATGCCAATAGAATGTTTTGCTCACCAAAAGTTCTTAACGACCATGACATCTAGTTGTTCTCACATTGAAGCTTCCCAGTGATTGCTACAATGGGTTATTTTCTCATCGAAAGTGCCCAATACATTGACTATGTCAACAAGTTGTTTGGCTTACCTAAAGTACCCAGCCACCTGCCAACAGGTTGTTTTACTCACCGAAGGTGCCGAGTTATCATGCCAATTGGATATTTTCTCACCTACGTTGGACAATAACTGTTACAATGGGTTGTTTTGCTCATTGAAAGTGCCTAGCTACTATGCCAATTGATTGTTTTCTTTCCTAGGCTACACAATGACTGTTACAGTGGGCTCTTTCCTCTCCAAAAGTACCCAGCAACTGTAACAATGAGTTATTTTGCTCACTGAAAGTGCCCATTGGCCATGCCAACTAGTTGTTTTTCCAACCAAATGTGTGCCCACCAACTACTTTGCCATCAAAAGTGCCCAACAATCATGCCAGCAGGTTGTTTTGCCACCAAAGATGTGCCAATGGGTCGTTTTCTCAATGGAAGTGCCCAAAGACTAAGCCAAGAGGTTGTTTTCACATTGAAGCTGCCTAATGACCGTTACAACGGATTCTTTACTCATCGAAAGTGCCCAGTGACTATGCCAACAGGTTGTTTTGCTCACCTAAAGTGCCCAATAACCATGCCAATTAGTTGTTTTGCTTACTGAAGGTGCCCAACGCCGACCTTGCCAACTGGTTGTTTTCTCACCTAAGCTGGACAACAACCATTACAATGAGATCCTTTCTCGCCAAAAGTTCCTAGAGATTGTGTCATCAGGTTGTTTTTCTTACCGAAGATACCCGATGACCATGCCAACTAGTTGTTTCTCACCTAAACTGGACAACGACCGTTATAATGGGGTCTTTTCTCGCCATAAGTGCCTAACAACTGTGTCAACAAGTTATTTTGTTAACCAAAAATGCCCATTGTCCATGACAACTGGTTCTTTTTCCAGCCAAAGATATGCCCATGAATTGATTTCTCGTTAAAGGTACCTAGCAATTATGCCAACGGGTTATTTTGCCCAGTGACTATATGAATGGGTTGTTTTGCTCACCAAACGTGGCCAACAGCTACGTCAACTAGTTGTTTTCTTATCGAAGGTGCCTACTAACAATACCAATGGGCAATTTCCTCAGCGAAAGTGCCCAGCGATTGTGTCAGTAGGTTGTTTTCCTCATCGAAGGTGCCCACAATTATGCCAACATATTGTTTTCCTCACCGAAGGTTCCCAACGACCGTGCCAACAGGTTGTTTTCACATCAAAGTTGCATAATGACCGCTACAATTTGTTCTTTACTCATTGAAAGTGCCCAGTGACTATGTCAACAGATCATTTTGTTCACCTAAAGTACCCAACGATCATGCCAACAGGTGGTTTTACTCACCAAAGGTACGCAACGACTTTGCCAACCAGTTGTTTTCTCATCGAAGCTGCCCAGTGATTGTTACAATGGGCTATTTACCCTTTGAAAGTGCACAGTGACTGGGTCAGCTGGTTGTTTTACTCACCAAACGTGCCTAATGACTATGACAACTAGTTGTGTTTCCCACCAAAGATTTGCCAGTCGATTGTTTGCTCATCGATGGTGCCCAGCGATCATGCCAATAGGTTATTTTGCACACCTAAAATGCGCAGCAACCATGCCAACATGTTGTTTTCTCATTTAAACTGCCCAGTGATTGTAACAATAGGCTCTTTTCTCACCATGCCAACTGGTTGTTTTCTCATTGAAGCTGCCTAGTGACTGTAACAATGGGCTCATTTCCTACCCAAGGTGCCCAGTGACTTCATCAATGGGTTATTTTACTCACCAAAAGTGTCCAGAGAGCATGCTAACTTGTTGTTTTCTCATTAATGCTGCCTAGTGACTGTGTCAATGGGTTGCTTTGCTCGTCAAACAAGCCCAGCCACTATGGTAACAAGTTCTTTTACCCACCAAAGGTTTGCTAACTAGCTATTTACTCACCGATGGTGCCCAGCCATAATGCCGATAGGGTTTTTTTCATACCAAAAGTGCCCAACGACCATGCCAATAGGTTGTTTTCTCATCAAAACTACCCAGTGACCATAACAATGGGCTCTTTTCTTGCTATACTAACAAGTTGTTTTCTCATCTAAGGTAGACAATGATCATTATAATGGGATCTTTTCTTGTTAAAAGTGCCAAGGGACAGTGTCAACGGGTTGTTTTGCTCATCGTAGGTGCCAAACAACCACATCAATTAGTAGCTTTCTCACCTAAAGTGGACTGCGACCATTACAATGAGATCTTTTCTTGCCATAAGTGCCCAGCGACTATGTCAACGGGTTGTTTGCTCTCCGACAATGTCCATCAACCATGAAAACTGGTTGCTTTTACAACTAAAGATCTGCCCACGAATGGTTTTCTCACTGAAGGTACCCAATAACCATGCCAACTGGTTGTTTTGCCCACAAAAGATATGAATAGGTTGTTTTGCTTGCTGAAGGTACCTAACGACCCTTTTAACCAGTTGTTTTCCCACCAAAGGTACCTGGCAATGATGACAATGAGTAATTTTCTCAACGAAGCTGCCCAGCGACTATGTTAACTAGTTGTTTTCCTCACCGAAGGTGCCTAACAATCATGCCAATGAATTATTTTTCTCACCAAAGGATCCCAACGATTATGCCAACTAGTTGTTTTCAGATCAAAGTTATCCAGTGACCGCTACAATGGGTTCTTTACTCATCGAAAGTGCCCAGCGACTATGTCAACAGATTGTTTTACTCATCGAAGGTTCCCAATGACCATACCAATTGGTTATTTTCTCACTTAAGCTAGAGAGCGACCATTACAATGGGATCTTTTCTCGCCAAAAGTACCCAACCGCTGTGTCAACAGGTTGTTTTCCTCATCGAAGGTGCCCAACGAATATGCCAGCTTGTTTTCTCACCTAAAGTGGATAACGACCGTTATAATGGGGCCTTTTCTCATCAAAAGTGCCGGGCGACTGTGTCAACGGGCTGTTTTGTTCATCAAAAGTACCCATTGACCATGACAACTGGTTGGTTTTCTAACCAATAATGTGCCCACGAATTGTTTTCTCACCGAAGGTACCCAGAAACCAGGCCAACAGGTTGTTTTCCCACCAAAGATTTGCAAATGGGTTAGTTTTTTGAAGAAAGGGCTTGGAGACTATGTGAATGGGTTGTTTTGCTTCACGAAGGTGCCTAACGACCCTTTCAACTAGTTTTTTCCCACTAAAGATGCCTAGCAACGATGCCAATGAGCAATTTTCTTAACGAAGTTGCCTAGTGACTGTGTTAACTGGTTGATTTCCTCACTAAACGTGCTCAGTGATCATGCCAACGGAATGTTTTGCTCACCAAAGATTCCCAACGACCCTGCCAACTCGTTGTTTTCACATCGAAGGTGCCCAGCGACCGCTACAATGGTTCTTTATTCATCGAAAGTGCCCAGTGACTGCCAATAAGTTGTTTTGCTCACCAAAAGTGCCCAGCCACCATACCAACTAATTATTTTTCTCATCTAAGCTGGACAACGATTGTTACAATGGGATTGTTTACCGCCAAAAGTGCCCAGCAACTGTTTCAACTAGTTCTTTTGCTCACAGAAAGTCCCCAACTACCATGCCAACTGGTTGTTTTCTCACCTAAGTTAGACAATGGCCATTATAGTGGGCTCTTCTCACCAAAAGTGCCCAACAACTATGCCAATGGGTTGTTTTGTTCACCAAAAGGGCCATCGACCATGACAACTAGTTGGTTTTCTAACCAATGATGTGTCCATAAATTGTTTTCTCACCGAAGGTACCCAGAAACTATGCCAAAGGGTTGTTTTGCCTCCCAAAGATGTGCAAATGGGTTGTTTTCTCAATGAATGGGCCCAGCAACTATATGAGTGGGATGTTTTACTTGCCGAAGGTGCCTAACTATTAGTTTTCCCACCAAAGGTGCCTAGCAACGATGCCAATGAGTAATTTTCTCAACAAATTTGCCCGGCGACTGTGTTAACTAGTTGTTTAACTCACCAAAGGTGGCCAGTAGCTATGTTAACTAGTTGTTTTCTTACCGAAGGTGCCTGGCGAGGGTACCAATTGGTAATTTTTTCAACAAAAGTGCCCAGAGATTATGTCAACGAGTTATTCTCCTCACCGAAGATGCCCAATGATTATGTCAACATATTTTTTTGCTCACTGAAGGTTCCCAACGACCATGCTAACTGATTGTTTTCACATCAAAGCTGCCCAGTGGCCGCTACAATTGGTTCTTTACTCATCGAATGTGCCCAGTGACTATGCCAACAGGTTGTTTTGCTCACCTAAAGTGCCTAGCGACCATGCTAATAGAGTGTTTTGGTCAATGACCATGCCAACTGGTTGTTTTCTCATTGACAGTGCCTAGTGACTGTTATAATGGGCTACTTGCCCACTGAATGTGCACAGTGACTGTGTCAACGGGTTGTTTTGCTCACCGAACCTGCCTAGCAACTTTAACAACTATTTGTTTTGCCCATAAAAGATTTGCCAACCAGTACTTTGCTCATCGATGGTGCCTAATGATCATGCCAATAGGTTGTTTCTCACACCTAAAATGCCCAGTGGCCATGCTAATAGGCTATTTTCTCATCAAAATTGCTCAT
Organism: Erythroxylum baracoense; assembly: GCA_025629805.1. NCBI lineage: Eukaryota > Viridiplantae > Streptophyta > Magnoliopsida > Malpighiales > Erythroxylaceae > Erythroxylum > Erythroxylum baracoense. The sequence goes on from JAOTAY010000190.1 coordinate 25,482,978, forward strand.
TGACTGTAACAATGGCTCCTTTTTTTCCATGCCAACTAGTTGTTTTCTTATCGAAGTTATCCAGTGACTGTAACAATGGGCTCATTTCTTGCCCAAGATGCTCAACGACTATGACAACTAGTTGTTTTACTAACTAAAATTTTTCCATCAGACTGTTTGCTCACTGATGGTGCCCAGCCATCATGCCAATAGGTTGTTTTGCACACCTAAAGTGCCTAATGACTATGCCAATAGGTTGTTTTCTCATCGAAACTGCTCAGTGACCATAATAATGAGCTTTTTCACGCCATGCCAATTGGTTAATTTCTCATCTAAGCTGGACAACAACCGTTACAATGGGATCTTTTCTAGCCAAATGTGCCCAGTGACTGTGTCAACGGGTTGCTTTGCTCATCGAATGTGCCCAATGCCTATGCCAATTAGTTGCTTTCTCACCTAAAGTGGACCGTGATGATTACAATAGGATCTTTTCTCACCAAAAGTGGTCAGCAACTATATCAACGGGTTGTTTTACTCACCAAAAGTGCCCATTAACCATGAAAACTTGTTGTTTTTCCAATCAAAGATGTGCCCACGAATTGTTTTCTCACCGAAGGTACCCGACAACCATGCCAACTGGTTGTTTTGCCCACAAAAGAAGTGAATGGGTTGTTTGGCTTACTGAGGGTGCCTAATGAGTCTGTCAACTAGTTGTCTTCCTACCAAAGGTGCCTAGCAACAGTGCCAGTGAGCAATTTCCTCAACGAAGTTGCCCAGTGATTGTGTTAACTAGTTGTTTTCCTCACCGAAGGTGCCCTGCGATCATGTCAATGGAATGTTTTGCTCACCAAAGGTTCCCAACGACCATGCCAACTAGTTGTTTTCACATCGAAGCTGTCTAGTAACCGCTACAATGGGTTCTTTACTGGTCAATCGTGGCCAGTGACTTTGCCAACAAGTTGTTTTGCTCAACTAAAGTGCCCAGCTACCATGCCAACAGGTTGTTTTGCTCTTCGAAGGTGCCCAGCGACCATACCAACTTGTTATTTACTCACCTAAGCTGGAGAGTGACTGTTATAATGGGATTTTTTGTCGCTATAAGTGCCCAGTGACTATGTAAATGGGTTATTTTGCTCACCGAAAGTGCCCATCAATCATGACAATCGGTTGTTTTTCTAACCAAAGATTTGCCCACGAATTTTTTTCTCACCGAAGCTACCTAGCAACCATACCAATGGGTTGTTTTGCCCCACAGAAGAAGTTCCAATTGGATGTTTTCTTAATGAAAGTGCCCATAGACTATGTGAATAGGTTGTTTTACTCACTGAAGGTGCCAATGACCCTTTCAACCAGTTGTTTTCCCGCCAAAGGTGCTTAACAATGATGCCAATGAGCAATTTTCTCAACGAAGTTACCTAGTGATTGTGTTAACTGATTGTTTTCCTTACTGAAGGTGCCTAACGATCAAACCAACGAAATATTTTGCTTACCAAAGGTTCCCAACGACAATGCCAGCTGGTTGTTTTCACATCGAAGCTTCCTAGTGATTACTACAATGGGTTCTTTACTCATCGAAAGTGCCTAGTGACTGTGTCAATAGGTTGTTTTGCTCACCTAAAGTGCCTGGCCACCATGCCAATAGGTTGTTTTACTCTGCGAAGGTGCCCAGTGATCATGCCAACTGATTATTTTCTCACTTAAGCTAGACAACAACCGTTACAGTGATTTGTTTTGCTCACTGAAAGTGCCCAGCTACTAAGCCAACTGGTTATTTTCTCCCCTAAGCTGTGCAATGATCGTTACAGTGGGCTTTTTTTCTCTCCAAAGGTGCCCAGCAACTGTAACAACGAGTTGTTTTGCTCACTGAAAGTGCCCATCGACCATGCCAATTGTTTGTTTTTACAACCAAAGATGTACCCACGAACTGCTTTCTCATCGAAAGTGCCCAACAACCATGCCAGCGGGTCCTTTTGCCCACCGAAGATGTGTCAATGGGTTGTTTTCTCAGTGAAAGTGCCTATAGACTATGCCAAAAGGTTGTTTTCACAACGAAGCTACCTAGTGACCGCTACAACAGGTTCTTTACTCATAGAATGTGGCCAGTGACTATGCCAATAGGTTGTTTTGCTCGTCTAAAGTGCCCAGCGACCATGTCAATGAGTTGTTTGCTCACTAAAGTTGCCTAACGACCTTGCCAACTGGTTGTTTTCTCACCTATGCTGGACAACGACGGTTATAATGGGATATTTTCTCGCAAAAAGTGCTTAGTGACTATGTCATCGAGTTGTTTTGCTCACCGAAGGTGCCCAACGACCATGTCAACTGGTTGTTTTCTCACCTAAACTAGACAACGATCATTACAATGGGATCTTTTCTCATCAAAAGTGCCCAGTGACTGTGTCAATGGGTTGTTTTGATCACCGAAAGTGCCTAGCTACCATGCCAACTAGTTGTCTTCTCACCTAAACTGGGCAATGACCGTTACAGTATGCCCTAGGCCAATGGTCATATGTGTCTTTTGTACTATTATTCTGACTTATTTAATGTGGTTTATATTCCATAAATAGTATTAGGCTTATGTCATCAAGTATGTGACTTGATAATAAATTATATGCAATATAATACTACTCTAAACTGTCCCCGGTCGATCATTATTGGTGGAACAATAATAAATTAAGACTAGTATGTGTTCTGATTGATGATCGCATTTTTCTTATCATGGATATGAGTTATTGTTAGATCGAAAAAAGAAAGCATGCTATATTTGGAGAAATGGTAGATTTCAAAACTTTTATGAAATCATTTTTCCAGCGGAAGCAGCAAATCCAAATCATCATGCCAATCCATACATGATATGGTATAAGGATAATAAAAAACATAAACAAGATGAAGAGTAT
>JAOTAY010000190.1:25485953-25497368 GCA_025629805.1 Erythroxylum baracoense
AAACCCTGAGGTCTCGAGTTCGAGTACCAGAGGGGACAATACCTGGAGTGATGGCGGTAGAGGCCGGGCTCTACAAACAGGATGTTTTACTCACCGAAGGTGATTAGCGATCATTCCAATAGGTTGTTTGGCCCACGAAAGATGCTCTAACAGGTTGTTTTCTCACCAAAGGTGCCCAACGCTATGCTAATAAGCTCTTTTGCCCACTGAAGTGCCCAACGACAATGTGAAAGGGCTCATTTCTCACCAAAGACGTCCAATGACCATGCTGATAGGTTTTTATGCCCACCAAAGGTGTACCAAATGGTTGCTTTCTAACCTAAATGCACCCAAGAAATGTGCAATCTGGTTGTTTTCTCAATGAATGTTCCTAGCAATTATGTCAATAGGTTATTTTGCTCGTAAAAGAAGCCCAATGACCATGAAAATAGGTTGTTTTGCCCACAAAAGGTGTGCCAACGTGTTGTGTTCTCATCAAAGTTACCAAAAAATCATGTCAATGGGCTATTTTCTCACCGAAAGTGGCCAACAATCTTGCTGATGTACTGTTCTCTCTCCGAAAGTGCCCAGTGAATCTACCCAATGATCATTTCAACGAGTTTTTTTGCCCACCAAGGATGTTCCAATGGGTTGTTTTCTCAGTGAAGGTGCCCAGCGATCGTGGTAATGGGCTCTTTTCCCTACCGAAGTTGCCTAATGAAAATGCAAGGGGGCTCTTTTCCCACCAAAGATGAACCAATAGGTTGTTTTCTTACCGAAGGCACCTAGCGATTGTACCATCGGGTTGCTTTCTCACCATATGTGCCCAACGATCATGTCAATGAGTTGTTTTGCTCACCAAAGGTGGCTAGTGACCATGAGATGGTTGTTTTTCCCATCAAATGTGTGCCAGCGTGTTATTTTCTAACCGACGTTTCCCACCAAAGGTGTGCCAATGTGTTGTTTTCTTGCTGAAGTTACCCAACAATTATGCCAATGGGTTATTTTCTCACTAAAAATGCCCAACAATCTTACCAATGTGCTATTTTCTCACTAAAAGGGCCCAATAACCATGTCAACCGGTTATTTTGATCACCAAAGGTGCCCAGCGACCATTTCAACAAGTTGTTATGCCCACCAAAGATGTTCCAGTAGGTTGTTTTCTCACCGAAGGTGCCTAGCGACTATGCTAATGAGTCCTTTTGCCCAATAAAGGTGCCCCACCATAACGTGAAAGGGCTTTTTCTTACCAAAGGTGCCCAATGCCTATGCCAATTAGTTTTTTTTTCACTGAAGATGCCCAATGACTACGCCAACAGGTTCTTATACCCACCAAAGATGTGTCAACTGGCTATTTTCTTACCAAAGGCACCCAGAAATTGTGCCAACAAGCTATTTTGCTGACCAAAAGGTGTTCTAAAGAACTATGTTCTCACCAAAGGTGCCCAACGACCGTGCCAATGGTTGTTTTGCCCACTGAAGGTGCCCAACGACAATGCCAAATGGTTCTTTTCCCATTGAAGGTGCCCAGAAACTATGAAAATTGGTTGATCTCTCCCTGGAGGTATGCAACAACCATGCCGATGTCCTGTTTTGCCAATAAAGATGTACCAACGGGTTGTTTTCTTACTAAAGGCACCCAGTAATCCTACCAACGAGTTGCTTTCTCACCAAAATTATCCAACGACCACACCAAGGGGACATTTTGCCCACTAAATATATGCTAATGGTTTGTTTTCTTCTTGAAGATGTCCGAAAACTATGCCATTGGGTTTTTCTTCACACAATATGCCAAGCGATTGTGTCAACGAGTCATTTTTGCTCACTAAAGGTGCCGAGTAACAAAGCCAATGGGTTTTTTTGCCCATCAAAGATGTTCCAACAGGGTGTTTTCTCATTAAAGTGCCCAGCAACCATACCAATGAGTTAAGGTGCCCAGTAATAAAGTCAACGAGTTGTTTTTCCCAACAAAGATGTGCTAATGGACTGTTTTCTTAGCGAAGGCGCTTAGCGACTACGCCATCAAGGTATTTTCGGCTTGAATGTGCCCAACGATTATGTCAACAGTTTTTTTGATCACCATAGGTGCCCAGTATCCATGCCTATGGGTTAGTTGCTCACCAAAGATGCTCAGCGATCCTGCCAATGGGTTGTTATGCTCATTGAAGGTTCCCAATGACCATGCCAACGGGTTGTTATGCTCATCGAAGGTTCCCAGCGACCATGCCAACGGACTGTTTTCTCACCTAACATGCCCAACAACCATGCCAATAGGCTCTTTTGCCCACCAAAGATGCCCAACGACAATGTCAAAAGGCTCTTTTCTCATCTAATGTGTCTGGGAACCATACCAATAGGTTTTTTTCTCACGGAAGGTGCACAACAACCATGCCAATAGGTTGTTTTGCCTGCCAAAGATGTGTCAAGGGGTTGTTTTTTATTGAAGGTGACTGTGCCATTGTGTTATTTTCTCACTGAAGGTGTCAAGCGATTATGTCAACTAGTTGTTTTGCTCATCGAAGGTGCATACTGACAAAGCCAAAAGATTGTTTTGCCCACCAAAGGTGTGCCAACAGGTTGTTTTCTCATCCGAGGTGCTCATTGATCGTGTCAATGACTATGTCTAAAGGTTATTTAGCCCACCAAAGGTGCCCAGTCATTATACCAATAGGTTGTTTTGCCCACTGAAGTTATGCCAACAGGTTGTTTTCTCAATAAAGGTGTCCATTCATTTATGCCAAAAGGTCGTTTTCTCACCTAAGGTGCCCAACAACTTTGTCAACTAGTAGTTTCGCCCAGCAAAGATATGCTAATGGGTTATTTTCCTACTAAAGGTGTCCAATGATTATGCCATTGGTCTATTTTCTCCCCAAATGTGCCCAGTGATTGTGTCAATGGGTTGTTTTACTCACCAAAGGTGCTTAGCAACTATGACAATGGGCTGTTTTGCCACCAAAGATGTACCAACGACTACTTTCTCACCAAAGGTGTCAAGTGACCTTTCCATTGAACTGTTTTCTCACCAAATTTGCCCTGTGACTACATCAACGGGTTGTTTTGCTCACTAAAGGTGCCCAACAATAATGTCAAATGGCTCTTTCTTACTGAAGGTGACCAGTAACCCTACCAACAGGTCGTTTTCCCCAACAAAGATATGCCATCAGGCCATTTTATTAATGAATGTGTTGAGTGATTGTGTCAATGAATTCTTATTCTTATCGAAGGTGCCTAACGATTGTGTCAATGGGTAGTTTTCTCAGAAAACATACCCCGAGACTATGTCATAGGGTTATTTCGCTTACTAAAGATGCTCAGTCACTATGCCACCGAGTTGTTTTGCCCACCAAAGGTGCCTAGTGACCTTGCAATGGAACTGTTTTCTCACTGAAAGTTCCCAGTGACTATGTCAATGGGTTGTTTTGCTCACCAAAGTTGCCCAGTGATCATGCCAAAGGGTTGTTTTGCCCACCAAAGGTATGCCATCTGACTCTTTTCTCATTGAAGGTGTCCAACGTTCATGCCAAAGACTTGTTAGGTGCCCAGCGACAATGCCAATGACCTCTTTTTCTTACCAAAGGTGCAAAATGACAATGTAAAATGGCTCTTTTCTTACTAAAGATGCCCAATAACCGTGCTAACGGATTGTTTTTCCCACCAAAGATGTGCCATCAGGCTATTTTATCACCAAATGTGTTGAGTGATTGTGTTAATGGATAGTTTTGCTCACCGAAGGTGCCAACGATAAAGCCAACGAGTTGTTTTGTCTACCAAAGGTGTGCCAATGGGATGTTTTCTCACCAATAGTGCTCAACGACTGTGCCAACTCGTTGTTTTCTCACTTAATGTGCACAGCGACTATGTCAAAGTCTTGCTTAGCTCACCAATGGTGCCCAGTGACCGTATCAACAGGTTCTTTTGCTAACTAAAGTTGTGCCAACAAGTTGTTTTCTCACCAATGGTGGTGACTATGCAAATGGGCTCTTTTTCCCATCTAAGGTGCCAAGCGACAATGCTAAAGGGCTCTTTTCTCACCAAGGGTGCACAGCAGTAAAGCCAACAGGTTGTTCTGCCCACCAAAGGTGTGCCAACAAGTTTTTTTCTCACCGAAGGTGCCCAACAACTGTGGCAATGGGCTATTTTCTCAATTAAAATGCAATGAAAATGCCCAACAACTGTGTCAAAGGGTTGTTTAGCTCACCGAAGGTGCCCAACGAGAGTGTCAACAAGTTTGTTTACTCACCGGAGGAACCCAGTGACCATGCCCACAAGTTATTTTGCCCACCAAAGATGTCTTAATAAGTTGTTTTCTGGCTGACGGTTGCCCAATGATCGTGGCAAGAAGCTATTTTGCTCTTCGACGGTGCCCAACAACCATGCTTATGGACTTTTTTACCCACCAAAGGTGTGCTAACAGACTATTTTCTCACCGAAGCTGCCGGTCGATTGTGCTAATGCTCTCTTTTTCCCATTGAAGGTGCCCAAAGATAATGCCGAAGAGCTCTTTTCTCTCATAAGGTGCCCAATGACCATGCTAACAGGTGGTTTTCTAATTAAAGGTGGCCAGCGACCATGTCAAAGATGGGCAAACGGGCTGTTTTCTCACCGAAGGTTTCCAAAAACCTTGCCGTTGTGTTGTTTTTGCACTAAAAATGCCCAAGGGCTATGTCAATGGATTGTTTTGCTCACCGAAGCTGCCCAACAATCATGATAATAGGTTTTTTTACCCGCCAAAGTTGTGTCATCAAGTTGTTTTCTCACCGAAGGAGTCTAGCGATCGTGCCAATGGGTTCTTTTCTCACCAAAGGTACCTAGTGACTATGCCAACGGACTACTTTTCCTTACCAAAGATGTGCCAATAGGGTGCTTTCCTATCGAAGGTGCTCAGCGATTGTGCAATCGAGTTGTTTTTTTACCAAACGAGCCCAGCGATTATGTCAACGTGTTGTTTTCTCATCGAAGGTACCCATCGACTATGCCAACGGGTTGCTTTGCCCACCAAAGGTGTGCCAACGGGCTATCACCAAATAGAAGGTCCCTAGGAATCATGCCAACGAGTTGTTTTCTCACTAAACGCACCCAATGACTATCTTAGTGTGTTGTTTTGCTTACCGAAGATGCCCAAAGGCCTTGCCAATATGTTGTTTTCTCACCAAAAGTACCCAACAACTGTTCCAATGGGTTGTTTTCCTCACTAAAGGTGCCCAATGATCATGTCAATAGGTTGTTTTGCCCACAGAAATTGTACCAATAAATTGTTTTCTAACGAAAGGTGCCTAGCGACCGTGCAAATGGGTACTTTTACTCACTAAAGGTGCCAATTGCCAATATGAAAATGCTCTTTTCGCACCAAAGATGCCCAACAAACTTGCAAACGGGTTATTTTCTCACCGAAGGTGCCCAGCGATAGTGCTAACTAGTTGATTTGCTCACCGAAGGTACCTAGAGACCATACCAACAGGTTGTTTTCCCTCCAAAGTTGTGCCAATAAAATATTTTCTCACCAAAAGTACCCAGCGAGCATGTCAATGGGTTCTTTTAGCCACCAAAGGTAGCTAACGACAATGTCAAAGGGCTCTTTCCTTACCTAAGGTGTTTAGTGACCTTACCAACGGATTATTTTTTCATGAAAGGTTCCCAAGGATTAAGCCAGTGAGTTATTTTTCCCACTAGAGATGTGCTAACGAGCTATTTTTTTATTGAAGTCGCCTAATGACTATGGCATTTGGCGATTTCTAACTAAATGTGCTCAGCGATTATGTCATTTGTTTGTTTTGCTCACCGAAGGTGCCCAACCACAAAGCCAACAAGTTTTTTTACCCACCAAAGGTATGTTAACTGGATGTTTTCTCACTGAAAGTGCACAATGACCATGCCAACGAACTATTTTCTCACTGAATAGGTCAGGAAACTATATAATCGGGTTGTTTTGCACATCGAAAGAGCCTAGAAATTGTGCCAAAGTGCTCTTTTGCCCAATGAAAGTGCCTAACGCCAATGCCAAAAGGCTCCTTTCTTTCCGAAAGTGCCCAGTGACCATGCCAACGGTATGTTTTTGCATTGAAAGTGCCCAACGCTTGTGCCAATGTGATGTTTTCTCACCGAAGCTACCACGTGACAGCACAAAAGGGTTATTTTGCCACCCAAAGGTATGCCAACGAGCTATTTTCTTATCAAAGCTATCCAACGATCGTTTTAAAGAGCACTTTTATCCCACAGAAGTATCCAACAACAATGTCAAGGGGCTCTTTTCTCACTGAAGCTGCCTGGTGACAAAGCTAACAGGTTGTTTTCCCTACCAAAGATGTGTCAATAGACATGCCAATGGGTTATCTTCTCACTCAAGGTGCCCATCGACCATATTTATGAGTTGTTTCGCCCACCTATGGTGTGGCATCAAGTTGTTTTCATACCTTAGGCAACCAGTGACTATGTAGTCAAGTTACTTTCTCACTAAATGTGCCAAAGGATTGTTTCATCACTGAAGGTGCCCATTGGCGAAGCCAATGGGTTGTTATCCACCAAAGGTGTCCCAAAGGTTTGTTTCCTCACAGAACATGCCTGGCAATTGTGTCAACTGATTGTTTAGCTCATCAAAGGTGCCTAACGACCATGCTAATAGGTAGTTTTGCCACCAAAGATGTGCCAACGAGCTATTTTCACATCGGAGGTGCCCAGTAACCGTGCAAATGGGCTTTTTTTTCCCTGCTAAAGGTTCCCAACCATAATGCGAAAGGGCTCCTTTCTCTCAGAAGGTGTCCAGTGACTATACCAACGGCTTATTTTCAAACCAAAGGTGCACAACGACTGTGCCAATAGGTTATTTTGCCCATTAATGGTGTGGCAACGGGCTGTTTTCGCACCGAAGTTGTCCATCAACAATGCCAAAGGCTCTTTTATCACCAAAGGAGCCTAGTGACAAAGCCAACGGGTTGTTTTGCCCACCAAAGGTATGCCAGTGGGCTGTTTTCTCATCAAAGGTGCCTAATAACCATGTCAATAAGCTATTTTCTCACTGAACGTGTCCAGCGACTGTGTCAAAGTGTTGTTTAGCTCACTAAAGGTGCCATGCAACCATGTCAACCTATGGTTTCATCCACCAAAGATGCCTAGTGATTGTGCCAAAGGGCTCTTTTGCCTACCCAAGGAGCCAAATGACAATGCCAACTAGCTCTTTTCTCATCGAAGGTGCCCATCGACCATGCCAACGTGTTGTGTTGCCCACCAAACATGTGCCAAAGGGTTATTTTCTTACTAGTGGCACCTAACGACTGTGCCGTCGAGTTATTTTCTAACCAAATGATTGTGCCAACTGGTTATTTTGATCATTAAAGGTGCGCAAAGACTATGGTAATAGGTTGTTTATCCAACCAAAGGAGTGCTAACATGCTATTTTCTCATCGAAGATGCCCAGTGACCTTGCCAATGGGATTTTTCATATGAAAAGGGCCCAGCAATTGTGTCAACAGGTTGTTTTGCTCACTAAAGCTACCCAGCGACCCTGCCAATGGGTTGTTTTGCCCACCAAAGGTGTGCCATTAGGTTGCTTTCTCATCAAAGGTGTCTAATGACTGTGCAAAGAGTTGTTTTCTACCAAAAGTGCCCAACGATAATGCAAACATGTTGCTTTACCAATGGTAGAAGTGCCAATGGGCTATTTTCTTACAAAAGGTGCCCAATGACTATGATATCGAGTTATTTTCTCACCAAATGTGTCGAGCGAATATGAGAATGGGCTATTTTCTCACTAAGCTTCCCAATGATCGTTTCACTAAGCTGCCTAACGACAATGCCAAGGGGCTCTTTTCTCATCAAAGGTGCATAACAATAAAGCCAACAGGTTGTTTTGCCCACCAAAGGTATGCCAATGGGCTATTTTCTCACCGAAGGCCTCCAATGACTATTCCCACGGGCTATTTGCTCACCAAAAATGCCCAGCGACTATGTCCAAGGGCTTCTTAGCTCACCAACGGTGCCCAACAACAATGCCAAAAGGCTCTTTTCTTATAGAAGATGTCTAGTAACCTTACCAACGGGTCGTTTTCTCATCGAAGGTGCCTAAAGACCACGCTAACAGGTTCTTTATCTGACCAAAGTTATGACAACAGGCTATTTTCTCATCGAAGGAGGCCAACGATATTACCGTTGGGCCGTTTTCTCACAAAAAATGCCTAAAGACTTTGTGAAAGGATTGTTTTTCTCATCAAAGGTGCCCAATAACCATGGCAATGGGTTTTTTGGCCTACCAAAGTTGTGTCACTGGGTTGCTTTCCTACCAAAGGAGTCCAACGATCATGGGAATGGTCTTTTTTTCCCACTAAAGGTGTCCAACCACATTGCCAAGGGACTCCTTTCTCTTAGAAGTGCCCAACGACCATGCCAATGGCTTGTTTTGCCACTGAAGGTACCTAGCGACTATGCCAATAGGTCGTTTTGCCCACCAATGGTGTGACAACGAGCTGTTTTCTCACCAAAAGTGCCCATCGACTATGCCAATAGGTTGCTTTGCCTACCAAAGGTGTGCCAACAGGATGTCATCATACAGAAGTTTCCTAGCAATCGTGCTAACGGGCAGTTTTCTCACTAAATGCCCTCAACAAATGTGTCAGTGGGTTGTTTTGTTCACCGTAAGTGGTAATGAACCTTGCCAATGTGTTGTTTTCTCACCAAAAGTACCCAACGACTATGCCATTGCCCTATTTTGCTCACCAAAGGTGCTCAACAAACAGGCCAATGGGCTATTTGCCCACAGAAAATATACCAAAAGATTGTTTTCTAATCGAAGGTGCCTAGAAACCATGTAAATTGGCAGTTTTACACACAAAAGGTGCCCACTGATGACATTATAAGGCTCTTTTCACACTGAAGATGCTAACAAACATGCAAACGGGTTGTTTTCTCATCAAAGCTTCCTAGTGATAGTGTTAACGGGTTGATTTGCTAGTAGAAGCTACCTAGCAACCATACCAACAAGTTGTTTTTCCCACCAAAGGTGTGCCAATGAACTGTTTTCTTACCAAAAGGGCCTAGCGACCATGCCAATGGGCTTTTTTAGCCATCGAGGGTGGCGGCCAACGATAGTGTTGAAAGGCTCTTTTCTTACCGAAGTTGACTAGTGACATTGCCAATAGGTTATTTTCTCTTCTAAGGTGCCTAGCGACTAAGCCAACAGGTTATTTTTCCCACCAAAGATGTGCAAACAGGCTCTTTTCTTGCCAAAGCTGCCCAACAACTAGGGTATTGGGCCATTTTCTAACTGAACATGCAGATCGATTACGTCAACAGTTTGTTCTGCTCACTGAAGGTACCCAACTGCAAAGCCAACAAGTTGTTTTGCTTACCAAAGGTGTGCTAACGGATTGTTTTATTCCAAAGTTACACAAAGACTATGCCAATAAGTTATTTTCTCAGTGAACATGTCAGGAAACTTTGTAATGTAGATGTTTTGCTCACCAAAGGTGCCTAGCAGTCCTGTCAAAGAGCTCTTTAGTGTAGCGAAGGTGCCCAACGACAATGTCAAAAGGCTCCTTTCTCTCCGAAAGTGGCTACTGACTGTGCCAACGGGTTATTTTCTCATCGAAGATGCGCAACGATTGTGCCAATGGGATGTTTTCTCACCCAAGGTGCCTTACAAAAGCGCAAGCAGGTTATTTTGACCACCAATGCTGTGTTAACATGATATTTTCTCACGAAAGCTATCCAATAAGTTGTTTCGCCAGCCAATGATGTGGCAACGAGTTGTTTTCTTGCCGATCGCATCCAGTTACTATATCATCAGGATGTTTTCTCACTAAATGTATCGAACGATTGTTTGAACGAGTTATTTTCTTTACAGAAGGTGCCCATTGACAAAACCAACGGGTTGTTTTGCCCACCAATGGTTTGCTAAGGGTATGTTTCCTCACAGAACGTGCCTAGCAACTGTGTCAACTTATTGTTTAGCTCACCAAGCATGCCTAGCTACCATGTCAACAGGTTGTTTTGCCCACGAAATATGTGCCAATGGGTTGTTTTCTCATCGAAGGTGCCTAGCAATCATGCTAATGGGCTTTTTCCCACTGAAGGTGCCCAACCACAATGCCAAAGGGGCACTATAAGAAAATAGTGAGTTAGTGACGAAAAATATCGACGGAAATGACAAATATTCTGTCGGTATTTAACATTACCGACAGACAAAAACGTCGGAGATTCGGCCGTAACTAAACTTACTGACAGTAAAAAAACTTTCTGTCGGTACTTTTACCGACGGAATAAAATAACTGTCGGTAATTTTAAGTGAAAAGTTACCGACCGTCCAACATTTTCTGTCGGTAAACTTACCGACAAAAATTAATTTTCCAACGCTAATTTTATTGACGGTAAGTTGTTAAACCGTATGTAAATTTAGCATCGGAATATTTTTAATATCGTTGGTAAATTTACCGACAGACATAACGTTATCGTCGATAAATAGCCTTACTCATTACTGACGGATCTTATTGTCCGTCGGTATATTGTATAGATATTTACCAACGAAATTTATAAATGTTTCTGTCGGTAAAATTTTTTATTAAATTTTTTAAAGATATATTTAAATTATAATCGTCAGAAAATTTTATTAATTAGACATTTATAACAGTCATTTAACTAGATATAAATAATTAAATAAAAATTTTGATTAATGATTAAAAATTAAAATATCTTAATTAGTAATAAAAATATTACATTGTAAATAATCATATCTGTAATACAAAGTAATGACCAATACTATACTACTGATCAGCTGGTAGATCGTCTGGTAGGTGTGGTAACCTGCTGCCCTTGCCCTTCAATTCATCGATCTCCCGACGGAGCTGAGCGTATAGATCCAACGACTGTTGTTGCGCTGCTATCGTCTGTTGTTGCGCAACCATCGTCTATTATTGCATAACCATCGACTCTTACAACTGACGCACCTCTTCCAACATCTGTTGCAGCTGAGTGGACATTATCTGCACCATGCTCTCAAGCGCCTCCACTTTGTTGGACCGCCTAGTAGATGCTGTTGTACTCAACGTGGAGGATTGCGAATAACAAGTATTCACAAATGATCATAGTCCGAATATCCTCCTATGACGATCCCTACCACCAACTACTTTCAAGTAAGTGTCAGCCTCATCAATATTTTCAGATTACTGAAACCGCCGCTCAATAGTTTGCTGTATTTGGTCCTATCAAAAAGCAATGTTATATATTAGTAAGTGATTATGATGAAGAATATTATTAATATTAAATCATAAATTTCGCTTACATTTACTTCTCTATAACATTCATTGACGAATGTCACCCTGTCATGCTTCTTAGTATGAGTGTACAGAAACAGTTGACGGGGTGTAGGTGTCATGCCCAAAGACTTTTCCTGCATAGGAATAAAATGTTAATTATAACTAAAATAGATTTTATAAAGCAAATTCAATGAAA